>JBBCBC010000010.1:28043412-28378076 GCA_037126765.1 Stenogyne calaminthoides | reverse complement strand
ATTAAACTAAGTCCAAGTTGGTTAAGTTGGTGCCCCACGCCGATAGGGAAGAGTGGACGTGGGGATCGGTTGTTCGAACCACTATAAAAATCTTGTGTGCTTTATCGATTTACTTGCTTTGCACTATAAGACACTACGGATTTGATATTGCTTATATATTCGAGTGCGGATTAGTTTTGCATCAAGCGATCCCGATCGTCGACTTGACACTTTGTCATCAACCGAAAAAATGCAGAACCAAGGTAAACGATTCTACAAAACTGGTTTTTCACACGGGTTAAAACTTAGCTTCCGCACATCAATTAAACTGATAGACACCGAACTGATCTGCCATCAAACGATCAGTAAGTTGGATATCAGTCCAAACTGATTCACACGCACTCTGATCAGACTACTTTCTATCACACCTGATCTTGCACTAAAAGTTTTCAGAAGTCTAATCACCCCTCCATTCTAGATTTATGCCCTCACGAAAACCCGTTCGGGGCCTACAACACCATTTGTGGAATATGTCATCTCATTCCCTTTTCTTGGTAATGCGTTCTCTCTCTCCCCTTATTTATTGATCATGCGGTTATGATTCTTACTGAGTCAAGAACGTGGCTTTCTTTCCCCGCTTAGATTAAGTCAAACATCACAATTAATTAAGGGTAAGTTTGAAAAAAAATCTTATTCTTAATTTAACTTAAAACAACATGTATTTTAAAAAGGAGGGAATAATAAATTGGCATCCTTGAATTATATTCATGTGTAAGTCAATCTACATTAAAGTTAAGTCTGGTTAGTGCATTTTAAAACTATTTAACTAATTATTTTGAAATATGCAATATATTTATACTGAACCATACAATCACTAATATAAAAATATATATTTTAAAATGTACTATGAATGTACGGTATAACTGAATGTATACTGGGCTCCCCTCATATATATATATATATTTTACAGGACAGGCTCCCCTCACATTAAATACGTTTGAAAATTGAAAACATGGTATATTTTTGTTGATTTCTAGAAGTATCCATCAATTATTCACGTTTGTCAAGCTCCTTGAATTAAGGGCAATATCTCATACCGCAGATATGGCAAGAAACTGGACCGACTCTCGAAATCGGAGACCCAACAACAAACTTGATCCGACTTTTTTCCAACACATGGCATCGTTTTGTTGTACGTTAGCATAATTCTGAAGGGACAGTTTTGAACTTTTGATAGTTTTCGCTAATTTATAGGCACAATCAAATGGTCAATTGTGGATAGCTAGAGTGATAAGAGTTCCATCACCTAAGACTTTAAGGTCCCGAGTTTGAGATATGGAGAGGGAATATTTATTCACTTCTTGTGGTGGTTCTCATGTTGTTGGGTTGCGATTTCGGTTGCGGTGCGGTTGCGGTTCCGAGTTGAGGTTTTGGGTGGTCCCCCACTTATGGTGATTCGGCCCTCTGGTAGAGAAAAATGATGTTATCATGTATCCAATGGTAGAAGGAATTATTGTAATTGATTATTCTCTTCTTGTGGTGGTCCTCCTGTTGTTGGGTTGCGGTTCCGAGTTGCGGTTTCGGGTGGTCCCTCTCTTTTGGTGATTGCGGTTCCGGTCTCTGACGAGATGAAATGATGTTATCATGTGTCCAATGGTAGAAAAATTATTGTAATTATTCTCTTCTTGTGGAAGTCCTCCTTGTTGTTGGGTTGCGATTAGAGTTCTTGATTTATTGGTTCCCCTCTTATGGTGATTGCGGTTCCGGTTTACAGTTAGGTGAAATGATGTTTCTATGTGCCCAATGGTAAAAAGAATTATTATGCTACCTTCGTCCTAGTTTTTTGTTTGGTCATTTCACTTTTTTTCGTATTTTAGCGGCGAGTTGTTTTATTAGTATATGAAATGATAAAGTAACTTTTTAAGGAGACGTAGGATAGATGAGGGGTGGGAATATCATTAAACCTTAAAAATCTCATTATTATTTCAAATACTAATAAACAACTCGCCGCTAAAAAACACGAGTCAAATAAAGAAATTGGACAATCTAAAAATGACGGAAAAATAATTGAATATGTTAAAAAAATATTGTAATTGATTGTCTTTTAAACAAAAAAAATTAGTCACAACCAAATTTATTATGTGTCGTTCTCCTAAATTTTAAACCTTTAATAATGCTTCAAAATATTCATTTTGAACTTGCAAATTAATTTCTTTCTTCTTACTCATCTTATATAACAAAAATTATACCCACTTTTAATTTTTTTTTCATGCTTCTGAGACCATAATACCCTCAGGCCATGTTAATTTTAGGGCGTGGAGAAAGGATGCGGAATTGGCTTCTCCCATCTCAATCATTTTTCGAATTTGTACATCACATTCTTCATCCAAATACACATTCACTCATATTATATATATATATATATATATATATATATATATATATATATATATATATTTTAAAATTGTCATATCATTAATTTTTATACATCAACTCATTCTCTCTCATACTTTTTTTTATAACAATTCATTATGTCTTCTATTTTTTTTTACATTTTTCTTGTATATAATAATAAAATAACACATCATCATCATCATTATTAAAAAGTGTGGATTTGACACAAAATTTTATCCGCTCCTACCACATCTTGCATAAAAAAAATAAAGATTACTATTCATAGATTTGTCTCATTCACTTTTTTTCCCATCCAATTTGTCCAATTTATCCAATCTATCTCAAGCCGAAAACAAACATGACCTCATTTATCTCATAAAGCAAATTTTTAACACGTGTCATTCTTTCAAAGTTATGTTAATATTAATAATTTTTTTTTTATATTATGACGGGTTTGTTTGATAATTATATAATTAACTTTTTATTGAAATAATAGTCTGTTTCAAAACTCTACAAAGTGTTTTATCCTTTATTTTTAAAAATGTTAAACACAATTTTTTTTAATTGTTTTAAATTGAATTTGATTAAATAATTTAAATTTGTAGTGCAACCTGATCAATTTTAAGCCGGCAATACTACAAGGATGGTTGAGCAACCTCGACCAAAATTTTAAAAGTGCTTCATCAATATAAAAACATATTAATAGAATAATAGTACTAAAATTTTGATAGATAATCCCATTTCCTTTAACTGCTTATAGATATAACTTGTAACATAAACTTCTGTATTTATATCTTCATTAAACAGTCCTACCAATTTCCAGATTTCACCCATGAATCCTTAAAATTTCAGCTTTAAATTTTAATGGAATATTAGAGCATAATTAATAAACAAATATTCTGCATTTTTTATCAAAAAACCACCATAAAAAAACACACTACCACCACAAAATACATCCCATTTAAAGAGGGCTTTAACGAGGGAATAGGGTTTAGGGAGGGTTTTAACGAGGGAAAATATTCCCTCTGTAAAGTGCTGGTCGCTAATGGTTTAACATTTAATTGAAAAAAACTCGCAAAATTGTAGGGTTTTAGCGAGGGCTTGACACATGTCGATTTAGCGAGGGCTGCGAGCCCTCGCCTTTTTCCGCATAAAAAGGCTCTAAAGAAACCCACATACTATTTAACGAGGGCCAGCTGGCCCTCACCTTCTGACACCACATATTTACTGAGGGCGACGTGGCCCTCGCCTACTTGGCAAGCTCTTTGCCGAGGGAATATGTGTTGAGATTATACTGGAAAATATGCTTTTACTTTGTATAATCAAAACTGAATTTCGGACTTATTTCTTCAAATAAATAGTTTATCAACGATGCTTTAAATATCATTTAATGTTACATATATTTACTACATAACTGCTCGATAAATAAGACGTGTTACATTGAAGTTAATTTAGTGATACCAGATCACTTAAGATTAAATTAATAAATTCTTTGTAACCAAAAAGTACATCATTCATTTACCTAGATGGAAATGAACAATTCATAGTGAAAGGTTGAAGTGTAAGGCTCAGATTGACTTGTCTTGACCAAGAGATTACACTAGTGCATGGCCCGATAAAAATGAATAGGACTCGACAGGAGGACAAATTCTTGAATCGAACAAGGAAGAATTAGACCTGTTGGTTATTTATTAATCTTCGCCCCTTAAATAGGATCACGTGGTTGGTAACTATTGCTTTGACTTATCATGGGTAGAGAATCAACGAGATTCAATACTTTTTATCTTGGACAATATTATTGGGTCATATGTGATTGCTAAGATTTAATACTTGAGAATCGTGTGCAAGCACGTTTGTTGATTTGCCCCTTGGGAGGTTCATAAAAGTTTTATCATACCAAATCTTGCAAGTGGAACTAGTTTAAAGATGGATAATAATGTTGAATCGTTCTCAACCAAGGACAAAAGATATTAATTAATGGAAAGCTATTTCGGTGGCTTGAATTAATTAGTGGGCTAGATAATCTTAAACACGAGAAATAATAATCGGAGCCATATTGATCGTAATATGGGTTAAGATGGATAGTAATATTAATTACGAGTGGGATTAATTAATATTTATGGGCTTGAATAATATTGTGGCTCAATATTGATAATTCAAGATCCGTTGGAAGGTCCAATCTTAATTCTCCTAAAGGCCCCCAAGAAATTTCCAACATAAAGTCCAATAACCGAAAAAAAAGGTGTTTAAAAATAAAATAAATTTGTTGCTTATTTTTTCCTCGTAATTTCAAAATCATAAATAAAAGAGGAGAAAGATTTTCTTTGAATTTTGTTATGGAATGAAGATATGTATTCTTGGAATACAAGATTATCTCATTAAATTCAAGAAATCTCCCACTTGGTTATTTATGGGATATTTTCGAAAAATTTTGAATATAAAGTGGCAAGAAAGATTTTCTTGATTTTCTTGAAAAAGATATTATAAAAGATATGTATTTCTTTGAAATACAAGAATGTTGGTCCCTAGGAAAAAACCCATTTTTGCTAAGTATAAATAAACATTTTAAAAAGTCGATGCATATAAAAAAAAGTAGGGCAGAGTGTTTCCAATTTTTCACTTTTTAAGCTCATGTGTGTTGTTTTGCTTATAACTGGATGCATATGACAAGTAAACATAAAGCAAAGAAACAACACAAAGAATATATAGTGGTTCGGACAACCAGTATACATCCACTCTCCCTCTCTAGGTAAATTCCTTCAACAGGACTTATCACCTCCTCCGGGATCGCTTATAGATGTTTAACGAGTTCACACTTAATCGACTTATAACCCCTCTCGGGTTCGCCTCGGGACTTATCACCTCCACGGATTGCTTACAGAGATGTTTAACGAGTTCACACTCTAACGGGGACTTATCACCTCTACGGGATTGCTAACAACTACCTCACTTCACCATGGGGTTTGGATTTGGTGTTGTCTCCAACTATGGTGAGATTTTCCTCACAATGGTTTAGCCTCAATCTTAAGGTTGGGAAAATCTCTAAGCTTAAGATACATCGTGGGTAGCTTAGGTTGGGTTCTAGAACACTCTTTGAATATATTTGTATATCTATAGACTTGTATTCTAGGGTGGGAAAAAGCTTAACTCTTTTTTTGGCTCAGAAGATCGATTTGCTATCTTCTCATTTCGCTTTCACTTCCACACACGATAATGAAGGAAGAACTTGTATTTATAGTGTGGATTTGAATTCTGGCTTGGAGAGAATCACATTCAAATCCATACTATTCTCTGTAGGGTTCTGCTTGGCTTTTCCAGTCGGGTTGTCTTCCTCTCATTGGTCCACGCCACCGGGATTAACTGACTATATTCCTCCCAGTTCTCGCCTTGGAACCATTCGCCAGATCTCGAGCCTCGGTGTCTTGAGAGACATCCGAGTCTTCGGTTCTTTCATCGATCCTTCAGATCTATCCAGCCTTCAGTGCCGTCTGAGCCTTCAAAGTCTATCTCGAGCCTTAGTCTATCGAGCCTTCATGTCTATCCCGAGCCCGGGTCTATCCTAGTCTTCAACCGTCTTCTTCAAGGATCTTTATTCCATCAGCATCTGACACTCGAGGTTGATCGAAGTTCAGTTCAATTCGCATATGCTTGACCTTCGCAATTACTTTAACTCAAATCATGATTTCTTCTTTTGCCCGATCTGGTCGATGACCGATCAAGATCAACAACTCGAGATAGCATCAGTCCAGTTCATTAGGTTTAGTATGTCGCTTTGTACATCCGATCTCAATCACATCCGATCTTGATCATCGCTCATCTTTATGTCGATCTCGAATCCGCGTCGATCTCGTCGGCCTCTGACCGCTCTTTTCCGATCTACAACCTTCTCTTCGATCTTCCGTGATTCTTTCGATCGGCTCGGTGATCCATCTTCATCGATGCGGGTCAGTTTAGCTTTTCTTCTCTTGATTTTGCCGCGACTCATCGGTTAACTCGAACTCATCTTTACTCCTTCGACCTCGCCCGGGTCCGTCGATCTCGATCATCTTTTGATCGTTCGTAGTTTCCCCTCAATTTGTTCTCTCGTTCCCCTCAACTTTTATATCAGAATCACCTTCAATGTCTGAGGTTGATAATATTTTGGCATAATTCATCAAAACTAAAATATCCCAACAAAGAATATCTCATAAATTCAAGAAGATCCAAATCTTGGAATCTTGTTCCCTATATTTTGAAAATTCCATAACAAAGAGGAGTTGGGATTTTTTGTGAAATATTTTAATTATGGAGAAAAGAATATATGAGATATATTCAAGATTTCTTGGAGATCAAGAAAAAGATTTTCCCATATTATTTTATCCCAAATTTTCGACCACCACACCTCTATAAATAGGGGGATGAGTGTTTTCATTCCCAAGTACAATTCCATGTCTTTGGAAAAATTAGTAAATCCACAAAGGTGGTGCAACAAAGTTTATTTTCCTTTTGTTAATTGTCATGAAAGCATCCTACCACCGGATTGTCGAGAAAGGATTAAGGGAATAATTGGGAAGGTTTTTTTGGTGTGTCTAATCAACGAGGCCATTGTCATTCCAAGAGGTACGTTCACGTTAACTTGTAGTAATTTCGCATGCGTAGGATTTACGTGAACTGTTTATATGCATGATTTGTTGAATTATTATTTGAATTAATATAGGATTGATTCATGCTAGTAATAATTATCATAATTAAATTTGTATTTAAATATTTATCCCGAATAGATCCGTGCAACTTATTTCCCAACAACTGGTATCAAAGCCTCGATTTCGGGCTCTGAAATTTTAAATTGTAATTTAATTCGTTATCATTAAATTTGAAATTGGATAGTAGAATTGCTAGATTTTTTTTGCAGGTATCCAATTGTCATGGAATTTAATGTGTTTATTTATGTATGCATATAAATTGTGGTTTTAATTGATTCGCTCGAATGCGTTTTTGCCTCGTGGAGAAAATACACCAGTAGATTAGGATTTATTTGATTTGATCAATGTAATAGACTAGTCTAGATCTAGGTTTATTTATTTTTTGTAAATAAATTGTAACCGGATCGGAAACGGAGGCGGAGACGAAGAATTAAAGGATAGATCTAGAATCGACGCGATGACGCGTGCATCAGCAGCAACGCGTACGAAAACCACTGTGCCCGTCACCGAATGTCACTCATACACCACAAACGCAACTAAGCGTCGGTAGATCGGCTTCAGGCCTTGGCAGCGGGCAGAGGCGGCGTGCGCATGGCGGTAGCCTTGGCAGAGATCATCATAAAGCGGCCGAAAGCGAACCGGGCCCGGGCGAAGAGCATCTTGGCAGGGAGCGTGAAGCTGTTGCGAATCATGAGTGAGGCGAGGCGGAGAAGCCCAGCGGCATGATCACTGTAGCGGATCTTGGCGATGAATGCAGGTAAGCCTCTAAAGCTGCTCTTGGCGTCACAGAAACGGCGGGCGAACTTCAGAAGCGTCTTGTGAAAATATGAAAGGACTGGCGAAGTGGCGCGGCGGATCGCGGCGTCGTCCATTGCGGCTTCCACCAGGCGTGGCGTTCGAGATGGAGTTCTTTTCGAGACGATCAGTGGGAGAGAAATTCAAGACGTCATTTCTTCAAAATCAAGCCAAGAAAAAATCAAACCATGACAATTGGATAATTTGTGCTCAATATGTTTATTTTTCCGCTTTGGTTGATTTATTATTGTGTTTTCTTGTGCTTTTATTTAATTTATTTAAATGTGTTTGCATACGAGAGTTGCCCAATGAAAATCTCACCATCAAAAATTACTAAGTATGTTTAAATAATTAATTGATAATTTTATTCGGATAATAAAATTTGAATTAATTTTGACCTCCATGATTTATTTATTTGTGAATTCTTTTGGAGAATTCCCACGGACGGCCAAAAGTTAGCTTTCACATGAATGAATTCCAAATGGATGATTGTGGATTATTACTAGTGGCGATGATACCCTCCCCACGAGGCTCGTTCAAAGCTTAAATAATGATTCATATTTAATCATTGTTATTACTTAGGTATAAAATTGATATGCATATACTTCCCCAAAGTCCCTGTCAATTTTATATTGGTCAGGGAGCCAACTATTAACTGATATTAAAGGTTTAATAACCGTTCTTGTTTGTAACTCGCTTTGAATGTGTTTAAATAATGACCCACCCCACGTGGCTTATTTAAACTGCTTTTTGAGATGTTGGTCGATGCATGTTCATATTTTTTGAGATTTTAATATGATGCATGTGATCGAACCTTGTGATATATTTGTGCTTATGCATATTATTATTTATTTCAGTTCATCATGTCGCAACCTTTTAATCCAATCGCTCAAAAGATACTTAAAGATAATTTGCTTATCGTGAAAACTTCGTTGATTGGAATCAGAACTTACTATTGTCCTCACCGCACAAAAGCCATAACCGAAGTTCTCACTACACCTAAACCGGAAAAGCCAAAAAGATGAGTCAACTAAAACGGTTAAGAAAGAGTATGCCGATCGGGAAGCGTTCAACGAAATGGCAAAGTGTACCATCTTGGCTTCAATGTCGATGTGTTGCAACACCAACACCGTAACGCTGGAGACCGCGAGCACATCATGCATAGTCTTAAAGCAATGTTTCAACATCGTAACCGTGTGGCTCGTCCGATCACCATGAGGGACTTGCTCTATGAAAATGGTGGAGGAACGCCGTAGCGGAGCACGTTCTCCGGATGATGGCTCACCTTAACAAACTTGAGGTACTTGGGCGCCTTTGAATCGACATTGAGACCCAAATCGATTTTAGTGCTCCACTCTCGAAAAGTTTTGAGCGATTCAGTGAACTACGGATGAATAATCGGAAGTTCTCGGCGCCCGATCTATTGCAATTAGTCTCGGCAGAGGCGATATTGGGACAAAAGAGCTGCCTTGGTGGCAAATGGACCCTCTTCTTCTTCTAGGCCAGGGGTGGTAAGAACAAGAAAAAGGACAAAAGCCACAAGCAAGTGAACTCAAGTGTTGCCAATGACAAAGAAAAGGTGAAGGGTGGAGCGTTGAGGAAGCCAATTAAGGGAAGTGCTTCAAATCAGGTGAAAAAGGACATTGAGGTACAAACTGTTCCAAACCCAAAAGGAATGGAAAGAAAGGAAATTCTCACGCCTAGTTGTTGAAACTTGCTTAGCGGTGTATGCCTCCCATTTATGGGTAAGTGGATACGGATCCATCGATCATGTTTGTTTCACTTTACAGGTTCAAGCGGTAAGAACTTAGTGAGAGTGAGATCCTCATCACACCGGGCAATGCTACTTAGAGTGGCAAATTGCCAGATGGGAGAAGTGCACCCGTTTTTTGAAGACAGAGTTTTAATTTTAAGAGATGTTCTTACGTCCTAATTTTAGAAAGAATTTAATTTCAGTTCTAAACTTTTTCTTGATGGATATCGGTTTACTTTTAATAAAGTTGTTACCATTTCTCTTTTGATAAATTTATCCATCATGGAACGCTATTTAATAATCTCTATACAATTAACTCGTGGTGCACCACCAATCAAATGCATCCTACAACACATCAACTGCTTTCCGAGAAAAGAAAAACGTTCATCGACGTGAACTAGACACTTCTATGGCATCTAAGATTGGGACATATTAATCCAAAAGAGGATCCAAAGGTTGGTGAAAGACGGTTCAATCGGAGTTTCTCCAGTGGAACCAATTCCAACCTGCGAATCATGTTTGGAGGGTAAAAAATGACCAAGAGGGCATTTGAGCCAAGGGAATAGAGCCAAAGAAGTTAGAAATCGCTCACACGCATGTATGTGGTCCAATGTCAACCAAAGAAAGAGGATGTTATGAGTATTTCATCACTTTTATTGATGACTACTCAAGGTACGGTTATATTTTCCTTATGAAGCATAAACCGAGACATTTGAGAAATTCAAAGAATTTAAGGCTCAAGCAGAGAATCATAGGAAAACGATCAAGTCTCTACGATCCGATGGCATGAATACCTCAAATTGATGAGGTTTTGAACTACTTGTTCGATAAAGGATTGCATCGAACTAATTTCACCGGAACCCCTCAACAAAGCGGGGTTGAAGAGCGAAAGAAAAGAACTCTTTTGGAAATGGTTAGATCTATGATGAGTTACGCGGATCTTCCCAAGTCGTTACAGGGCATACCTTGAAACAATGAACCTACATTCGAAACTTGGTGCCATCCAAATCGGTTCCCAAAACTCCCATAGAATTGTGGACCCGCGCAGTTTTCCGGGTTTGAGACACATGAAGATTTGGGGGTGTCCGCCTACGTGTTGGACAAGGAAGTTTAAATTGGATCTCGATCGTAATTAAGGTTGTTGGATGGGATACTTTAGGGAACAAAAAGGGTGTATGTTCTATGGTCCCAAGATCAAAAGGTGGTAATAAGCACCCACTTTAGATTTTTGGAAGAAGACTATATGAGCGAAAGAAGACCTGTATGAGATTACCTTAAATGAGCTAAGGGGCTAAACTCCCTCGGTCTGTTTACAAGATGACATACCAAATGACACACTTACACAACCGAACCTCGTCAGAGTGGGAGGGTTGTGAAACAGACCGAGAGATTCATGGGGATAGGAGAGTCCCGGACTTGATCCCTGGTCAAGACGAATCCAGACCCATGGACATATGACGAGGCAATCCAAGACAAGGATAGTTTTCTTGGTAAACAAAGAATGAAAGTTTAAATGGGTTCTATGGATCATAACAGAGAGTGTGAGAGCTAGTCGAACCACTTAATGGGGTCAAACCCATTGGTTGCAAGCTGGTGTACAAGAGAAAAAGAGGACCGGACGGGAAGGTGGAAGCCTTCAAAGGCAAGACTTGTGGCGAAAAGGTTATACTCGTAAAAAAGAAGGGATCGATTATGAGGAAACTTTTTTCGCCCGTAGCCATGCTCAAGTCCATCCAAATTCTCTTATCGATTGACAAGCATCTCGACTTTGAAATCGGCAAATGGATGTCAAGACGACTTTCCTTAATGAAGTCTTGATGACATAGACACTGTCTTGAAACGATTCAAAGATGCCAGTGATTCCAAGAAAAAGGCTTCAGACCTTTCAGGCATGGAATCCATCTATCCAAGGAAATGTGCCCTAAGACACAAAAAAGGAGATAGATGACATGAAAGACATTTTTATGCTTTGGGTCACCGGAACCCTTATGTATGCAATGCCGCAGACGAGACCAGGATATCTTTTAAGGTTGGCATGGTGGCAAGATATCAAAGTAACCCAGGAAGGAACATTGAATCAGCTTGAAAAACATTCTCAAGTATAGGGAAAAGAACTCGAGATAGAATGTTGATTTATCACCGATAGTCTAATCCCCATCGCCACACGGACTCGGATTTCCAATTAGACAGATTCTAGAAAATCTACCTCCTAAGAGTGTGTGTTTTGCATGGGGAGGAGCATACGTGGAGAACATTGTAAATAAATGACCGCATTTCTACCATGGAAGCGAATATGTAGTCGCCTTGCGAGGCAATAAAAAAGCGGTTTGGCTCAAGAACTTCCTAGTGGACTTGGATGTAGTTCGAATTTGCCCAATACAATCACTATTTATTGTGACAATCTTGGGAACATTTGCAAATTCAAGGGAACCAAGAGCCCACAAGGCCCAAAACACATTGAAAGAAAATACCATCTTATATAAAGAAATCGTTAAGAGAGGAGATATAGAGGTGGCAAAGATCGCGTCAGAAGACAACCTAGCTGATCCATTCACAAAGGGTCTGCCTCAGAATACATTCGAGAAACATGTGAAAGGAATGGGTGTCAAGACTGTTGCCAATCTGCTTTGAGTATAGGTGGGAGACATTATTAGGTTCGTGTAGGTGACATTTGATGTCACGTATTAGGAACTACACGAGACATGTTGATGTATACTTAAAAGCAGACTTTGAGTATAAGTGGGAGATTGTTGGGATTATACTGGAAAGTATGCTTTTACTTTGTATAATCAGACTGAATTTCGGACTTATTCACTAAAATAAATTGTTTATCACTGATGCTTTAAATATCATAGAATGTTACATATATTTACTTCATAACTGTTCAATAAATAGTACGTGTTACATTGTAGTTAATTTAGTGATACCAGATCACAAAAGATTAAATTAATGTCCTTTGTAACTAAAAAAGTACACCATTCACGACCTAGATGGAAATGAACAATCCATCGTGAAAGGTTGAAGTCAAGGCTCAGATTGGCTTGTCTTGACCAAGAGATTACACTAGTGCATGACCGAATAACCGAATAGGACCTATAGGAGGACAAATTCTTCGTGAACTCCAACAAGGAAGAATTAGACCTCGGCCGGTTCGTTATTTCTTAATCTTCGTCCCTTAAATAGGATCACGTGTGGTTGGTAACTATTGCTTTGACTTATCATGGGTAGAGAATCAACGAGATTCAATACTTTTTATCTTGGGCAATATTATTGGTCACATGTGATTGCTAAGATTTAATACGGAGAATCGTATGTAATACGCTTGTTCGATTGCCCCTTTGGAGGTTCATAAGCTTTATCATACCAAATCTTGCAAGTGGAACTAGTTTTCGGTATGGATAATAATGTTGAACCGTTCCTTAACCAAGGATAAAAAATATTAATTAATGGAAAGCTATTTAGGTGGCTTGAATTAATTAGTGGGCTAGATAATCTTAAAACACGGAAATAATAAACCGGAGTCATATTGGTAATATGGGTTAAGATGGATAGTGCAATATTAATTATGTAGTGAGATTAATTAATATTTATGGGCTTGAATAATATTGTGGCTCAATATTGATAATTCAAGATCAATTGGAAGGTCCAATCTTAATTCTCCTAAAGGCCCCCTAAGTAGCCCAACATAAAGTCTAATAACTGAAAAAGGTGTTTAAAAATAAAATAAATTTGTTGCTTATTTTTTCCTCATAATTTCGAAAATCATAAACAAAAGAGGGAGAAAGATTTTCTTTGAATTTTGTTATGGAATGAAGATATGTATTCTTGGAATACAAGATTATCTCATTAAATTCAAGAAATCTCCCACTTGGTTATTTATGGGGATATTTTTCAAAAAATTTGAATATAAAGGGCAAGAAAGATTTTCTTGATTTTCTTGAAAAGATATTATGAAAGATATGTATTTCTTGAAATACAAGAATATCTCATAAATTCAAGAAGATCCAAATCTTGGAATCTTGTTCCTATATTTTAAAAAATTCCATAACAAAAGAGGAGTTGAAATTTTTTGTGGAATATTTTAATTATGGAGAAAAGAATATATGAGATATATTCAAGATTTCTTGGAGATCACGAAAAAAAAAATTCCATATTATTTTATCCCAAATTTTCGACCACCACACCTCTATAAATAGGGGATGAGTGTTTCATTCCCAAGTACAATTTCATGTGCTGGAAAAATTAGTAAATCCACAAAGGTGGTGCAACAAAGTTTATTTTCCTTTTGTTAATTGTTCGCGAGCATCCTACCACCGGATTGTCGAGCAAGGATTAAGGGAATACTTGGGAAGGTTTTTTTGGTGTGTCTAATCAACGAGGTCATTGCCATTCCAAGAGGTACGTTCACGTTAACTCGTAGTAATTCTGCATGCGTAGGATTTACGTGAACTGTTTATATGCATGATTTGTTGTTGAATTATTATTTGAATTAATATAGGATTGATTCATGCTAGTAATAATTATCAGAATTAAATTTGTATTTAAATATTTATCCCGAATAGATCCGTGCAACTTATTTCCCAACAATATGCCCTGTGAATATAATTCAGGTTTTAAAAATGTTACGGCGGAGTTTCGAGTTCCCGCCTAAGACTCGAAAGTTGCACCTTTAACCATTTGGGACAAATGAGCCATGGTACATCTTATTTCGGCAGAGTTTCGTCTTATTTTATCGTATTCCCCAATTAATCAAGATCCTACGTGCATCCATTTCCGACTTAATCAATTAAAATCAATCAAGTCGGAACGCACATGTTCTACAACAAGCAATAACCAACATTCATCAACATCGATCCCTCCACTCCAACATCCAACGTAATTAATATATTAAATAATACTAAATAACTGAACAACTAATTAATACTATATATACACAAATAAGATAAATTAAGCTAATACTAAATTAAGCTAGGAATTAAGCTAAACAATACTAATGTACACGTATTAGCTAAAAATTATGCTAATTAAATAATACTAAATATGCAACTATCAAGTAAAATTAAGCTAAAATATACACTACAATAATATATATATACACTAAACAACTACACAATTAAGCTAAAATATACCTAAAATATAAAATTATCATGCAAATTAAATTAAGCTAAATACAACTAATACTAGATACATTTATCATACAACAAAATACAACTAATACCACGAATATAATTATCATGCAAATTAAATTAAAATTTAAGCTAATACAACTAATACTAGATACATAAAACAACTAAAGAGTATTAAAACAACTAATACTAAATAATAAAACAACTAATACTAAATAATAAAACAACTAATACCTATATAATAACGATTAAATTAAAAAAAACTTACCACAATTATGAAAAACTAGTCAGTGCCTTGATCCCTCCACTTGTAGGGTTAAGCCTCGAGCACACCCAAATGAGAGAAATGAAATGAGTTGATGGAATTATTCTTATATAAGCGGTTGGAAATGATTAAATGAGGTGGTTGCCCTCGTGAACCTTTCGTCGAGGAGAGCCAAGAGCAGAGCGTCGAGACCACTGATTGGCGAGGGGGGCGGCCACTACAAAAAACGTGGGTTTTAACGACGAAAATTAGCGACGGTTACAAGAACCGTCTCAAATAGCGACGATTTTTACGACGGTTACGGTTAAATGGTCAAAGTCAACAGTTTTAGCGACGGTTTAGAGAACCGTCGCAAACATCGACGGTTTTAGCTACGATTTTAGCGACATTTTGGACTAACCCCTTTAGCGACGGTATTAGCGACGATTTTTGCGACGGATTTAGCGACGATTTTATTTTTTAATATTAATTATGTATTTTTTTTTATGTTTCAGAATTATACTAGGTTTTTTAATTGTTGTTAATGCACCTTACCGTATATTTAATTTATAGTCACTTAGAGAAGAGTTCCACCTGACCGTAGTCAGATCTATTTCGAGGAGTTTACGGTATAAAATTTAATTCATAGTATATTTAAATATATATATTGACTAAAAGTAGTACTTGTTTAAATAGAAAAGTAGTACTTGTTTAAATGAAAGTATTACTTGTTAAATGAAAAATATTACTTAAGTTTAAATAGAAAAGTAGTACTTGTTTAAATAGAAAAGTAGTACTTGTTTAAATAGAAAAGTAGTACTTGGTTAAATGAAAAGTATTACTTGTTTAAATTAAAAGTATTGTTTAAATAATAGAAAGTATTACTTGTTTAAATGAAAGGTATTACTTGTTTAAATGAAAAGTATTACTTGTTTAAATAGAAAAGTAGTAGTTGTTTAAAAAGAAAAGTAGTACTTGTTTAAATGAAAAGTAGTACTTGTTTAAATGAAAAGTAGTACTTGTTTAAATAGAAAATTATTACTTGTTTAAATAGAAAAGTAGTACTTGGTTAAATAAAAAACGTTATTTGTTTAAATTAAAAATATTACTTGTTTAAATAAAAAATATTGCTTGTTTAAATGAAAAGTAGTACATGTTTAAATAGAAAGTATTACTTGTTTAAATAAAAAGTAGTACTTTTTTAAATAGAAAGTAATATTTGCTTTAAAAAAATAAATTTTTAGGACATATACAATTTGAAAGAATATTATCATTTATTTATTATTTATAAAGTAAAAAATATATATAATTAGTATTTTAAAGATTATTACATAGTTAGATTAAATAAATGAAATAAATTTTTTTTTTTAAAAGTGTAAAAAAAACGAATTAAAAATAAATAAATAAATATAATTTTAATATAATACAATTTAATTTAAATTTATAAATAAATAAAAATTATAATTATTATATTAAAATGTGGTTAAATCATTAAATTAAATAATTGAAATAAAGGATTTTAAAAAAAAATTGAAAAAAAAATGATTTTTAGGACATATAGAATTAATTTCATTAAGTAAACGCAAGAAAGTAAGTGCCCGAGTGGTTTGATCCCCGCTCAGGCGTCCATAGGTCCCGTGTTCGGTCCCCCTTGGGAGCGAAAATTTACCTCATTTAATTGGGAGACTTAGGGGCTTATATATGATATGCTTGGTGGTTGAGTTTGAGAAATCGTGATTGATTGCTTACCCGAGGCGCGGGCTCGGGTTCAAACCATCGTGAGCCATTTTTTTTTCAAAATTCACGTTTTAGCGACGGATTTATTTAAAAAATTAAAAAAAAAAAAAAAAATATTTTAAAATAAAATCGTCGCTAATCCGTCGCTAATTAGAGACGGTCACAAAAAATTGTCGCTACTTGTTGGCGACCCTCGATTCAACGGCGGATATTTTTTGATCGCCAAAACCGTCGCTAATGTCATTAGCGACGGTTTTTTTAAATCGCTAAAACCGTCGTTAAACCCCGTCTTTTTGTAGTGGGCCTCGTTCGACCCTACGGGACTCATTTCCGAGGGCGTCATACTTTGGTGACGACTTTTATCGAGGGTATATCGCCCTCGTTAAATGTGATTTAGGTAGTACACAGTTAAAACTCTCGTTCAATATATCCCTAATTAAATCCCTCATTAAATACCGATGGTTCTTTTTACCATCAATTAATTTCCCTCGTTAAATCGGTATTTTTTTTTGTAGTAATGCGTACCAACACATAATTTCCGCAACACCATATAATAGCACCTAATTACTATCTTCAACACCAGAAGAACTAGAATCACCCAAAGCCATCTTATATATTTCAATGAAATGTCCACTAATGTAGAATCATTCCACAAGCAAAGTTATTACTCCCTCCGTCCCCCCACCAATCTTCACACTTTCTTTTTGTACACATATTATTAAAAAAAATGATTTTTTGTGTTTTGTTGTTTTCAAAAAGGGATGAAGGGTGAAGATTGTGAGAGAGATGAGAGGTGGAGATTGTGAGATTTCTTTGCCATTTTAAAAGGTGCAAGTTTGTTTAAGGGAGTGAGACGAAAAGGGAAGTGTCTTGATTCTTTGGGATGACGGAGGAGTAGTTATTTTATTTGAACAAAGATTAGTTCTAAAATTCAATTGCACGATGCACTCATGTATTACTCTTAAATCTTGACAAAACTAATATAAAATCAAGTAAACACTCTCCATCGAGTAAGTCAATGTAAATCTGGTCCCATTTTCCCACTCGTATTTCAAAGAAGTTTTGTAAGAAAAGAGAATATCTAAACATTATCTAGTAACATGACTGAGGAAGGGAAAAAGCTACACATCTTATAGTTTGATATAGCATAGAGGGTGGGTGAAAAAACTTATAAATTTATACGGAAAAATATAACTTGTTTCACGAACACAGATTATATTTTTAGTGTAAATAAATTGTATATTTAAAAAATAAAAATCAATGCATTCTGCTGAGCAGGTTCCAAAGCTAGTCTCAAAAAAGGTAAACTTCAAGAAAAGAAAGAGAAATTAAAAGAATATTATTTCAATACTTTAGGCATTATGGCCGAATTTCGTAATACGGCTTGATCGATTTTTTTAGTGCACATCATTTTTTGCTAACACACACCCCACCATTTGAGTTTGCAAACACTTTACATCCGTTGAAGAGTTAATTCTGACACGTGGTGCTCTCTCATCAGTTTTGTCATGCTCAAATTCTAAGGGGATGATTGGTATGGTAAAATAACCTAAGAATTGAATCATCATTCAATGATTTATTCCTAATCCTATGATTGGTATGGTTTTTTATTTGGAATCATGATTCCATAAAGAATGGTGATTCCCAAAAATAAAAGAATTGTCATTCCTTCCAACCCCCTTGGTTTTAGCTATTACATCCTTTGATGAACCATTTTTTAAAATAATTATAATAATAATATTTAATAATAAATATAAGATAACTATGTTTAATAAAATATAAATATAATAATCTCAATAACATAAATAACAGTAAAAATAAATTTATAATATACCAAATTTAAAAAATATAAATAATAATATAATGATTTGAACAAAAGTAATATTTTTCAACAATGTTAATAAATATAAAAATTAAAAAAAATATAAAAAATTGTATTTTTTTTTCAATAATAATATTATTTTTATAAAATATAATAACAATATAATAATTCTCAAAATTGTAAATAATCATATTATTATTTAACATTAATAAAAATATTTAACAACAAAATATATAAATATAATTTTTATGTAACATATGTTTTTATATCATATATAATAAAAATAATAAGATCAACAATAATATAAATATATATCAATATTCAATAATAATAACGCTTCTATCCATAATTTTTGTTATTAAAATATAAAATAAAATAATATTTTTAATAGTACACTTAATAAATATAATAATATTATTATATTTTTATAGTTTACATAACATTATAACAACAATAATCAACAATAATAATATTATTAAGTAATAATTTCAACTCATAATAATAATATTAATAAATAATAAATTAAAATAAATTTACACAGTTATATTTCATTCCTTACCAATATCGATCATGAGAATGATCATTCCATTGTTATTCCATTCACATCTCTATTCCATTCATAAACTAATTCCATTCAGTCATAATTTCATTCAATCATATCAATCATGCCCTAAACTTTTTAAAATTTCCATATTATATAAATAGGGATAAATATATAATACTCACTCCGTCCCATAATAACATGCACATTTACTGTTTTCACGTATTTTAGCGAGCGAATTTTTATTAATATTTAAAATGATAAAATATTTTTTAAAGATGCATATAATAGAATAGAGATAGATCTATTATACTCCTCCTTAACCAGGTGGCTTAGCCCACCTGGCCACTGGACTCCTCATTTGAGTGGGAGACCCATGTTCGATTCTCGAGGTGGGCAATTTGGAGTTATGGGAGGTATAAGGTGGATTGACGATTTCGTGGAATATTTGGGTGTTTGGTCTACTAACTACTAACTACTATCATCTAACTTTGCCCGATCAAAAAAAAAAATTGTACTCCTCCCTAAAAGTCTCTTTATCATTTCAAATACTAATAAACAACTTCATTTCATAAAAAACTTCGATAATAAAGTTAGTGTGCACGTTATTTTGGGACGGAGATAGTAATATATTTTAATGGGTTAGGTCTTGTATGCACCCGGGTGCACCGCACACTCATAGTGCATTTTAGAAGCGTGCAACTTATTATGCTGAAAAGTGTGACTTGTTTTACGAGAAAAGTGCTGTGATTAATATGAGAACATAGTTGCATCATACATTTGGAATAGTTTGCGTTTACATTTTGTACACGCTTCTAAAATGCATTTTATGATCTTGTGATCTTGCCGGATGCACATGAGACCTACTCTTTTTAATGGTTATCGAATAAAAAGTCACGCATAATTTTAATAATTATCTAAAAATCTCTCATGTATAATTATGATTTATTGTCGAAAATTCCATATATAATTTTAATAATTTTATTACTCTTCCACGATATATTTAAATGATTTTATTTGTCTTCCTCAATATATTTTAATGATATTAATTATTTTTTCAAAAAATGATGTGGAACTCTTTTAAATAGTAGAGATAGAACATTCCAAACAAATTTAGAAAATTTTAAAATATTTAGAGAATTAGTTATGGCTCTAGATATTTTTTATAATGACTGGATAATAAAAATTCCCACATTCATATAGAAATTGAGTTAGTATAAATAATAGGAGAAATGATGTTGGTAAGAAATCTAAAATTATAAATAAATATTCGTTCTATTAATTATTTTTGTATAATTTAATTATTTAATAAATTATATAATATTATATTAAAAATCAATTTACTAAATTTTCTAATAATACTACATAATCCATCTTAATGGATATACATATATTGTCAAAAGGAGAGTAGAAATTATATTTAGGATGACGGAATTTTTTTTTTAAATTTAGAAGGGCAAAAAATAAATATAATAAACCTAAAGTTTACATTTAATTTCAAACACAATTTTTTTTACAAACAAGTTTCATGTTATGAAAATGGATTTATTTAGTAATGTCATTACTTTCTTTCAATAATACAATTACATGCATGAATTGATATCAATAAATTTTTCACACACAAACATACTATGAAAATGAATTTATTTAGTAATATCATTATACTTATTCAATACAGAGAGTCTTATAAACTACTCCCCCGTCCCTCGCCATTTTGCATCCCCACTTGTGCACACATTTTAAGAAAAAAAATATTTTTTGGTGTATTGTTAACTTTTCAAAGGGGATGGAATGTGAAGATTGTGAGGGTGTAGATTGTGAGATTTTTTTTTTCCATTTTAAGGGTGTGCAAAATGATAAGAGACAGATCAAAATAGAAAGTGTGCAAAATGGTAAGAGATAGAGGAAGTATTACCAATACAATTTTCACCCACAAACATGTCAAATTGTGTGTTGTATCAGTTCTGTAATGATATTACCGAATGAATATTATGATATAACTAAATGAAGATTAAACAAATTTCACTGGATCGACTCCATTTCGTTATTGAATTTTTTATTAAATTCTAAAAAGAAACCTCAGAGTTTTTGATTGAATTCTGCAAAGAAATTGAAAAGAAAGCTTTAAGACTTGGAATTCATTAATGTACACAAATAGTAGGAGTGTAAATTAGTTTCGAGTTGAACATGAATTCATTAATGCACACAAATAGAGTAGGAGATGAAAGTGAAAAGAAACCTTTAAAACATGGAATTCATTAATGCACACAAATAGAGTAAGAGATTGAATTCGTTAATGTTCACAAATAGCTTAGGAGTGTAAATTAATTTCTTGAGTTGAACTTGAATGCAGCAAACAAACGGAATTCATTAATGCACACAAATATAGTAGGAGGGTAGATTAGGATTGCCATTGTAAACAAAGAGTCTACTCAGTCAATCAATTATTTCAAAATTCAATGTCTATAAAAATACCAAATTACTAATAATACAAAATTATATTCTAATATTTCAAAATTCAATTTCTATAAAAATACTAATGTTTCAAAATTATTTAATCAGTGTTTTAGCATGACACTAATATTTCAAAATTTAATTAGCAAACACCAAGTGAACATATATTTTTAGTTCTACGGTTTACTAATTCACTTTGAAGTTCGTTGTTTTTAGTTCTATAATTTACTAATTCACTTTTAAATTCGTTATTATCAAAATTTATGTCTTTGATTTGTGTCATGAGTTAGTCTCCATTAACCAGGACATTTCACTCATTTCAAACACATTTTTCTTCAAAATTTAATTAGCAAACGCCAAGCAAACATATATATTTTTAGTTCTACGGTTTACTAATTCACTTAGAAGTTCGTTGTTTTTAGTTCTACTGTTTACTAATTCACTTTGAAATTCATTATAATCAAAATTTATGTCTTTGATTTGTGTCATGAGTTAGTCTTCATGAACCAGGTGTATACTATGAACTTGAATTATTTGACTAATTTCAGTATTTTACTCATTTCAAACGAAATTTTTCTAAACCACTAAACATGACCCGTATTATACTTAGGTAGGATCAACTGTCATGGATTAAAAACAAAGTTCATAACATGAACCAGATCTATACAATTTTTTGTCTTGTGTCATTTACATGCTTTATTTTATTCTAAATAGATTTTTATAAAAGGGGGCGCCTTCCGCCCTTAACCCCGACGCAATTAAATGCAAATTTATCTATGATATGCATACAATCAAATGGCACAAACACACGACCAAAATCAACAAACACATGACCAAAATCAAATAACAGGGCCAAATGAAAACCAAACCCTGAAACATTATGAAGGTTTGTTTCGGGTATTTGTTGGCTCTCTTCCGTGAATGTTTCCTTCTCCTTCAATCGATTTATAACATATCTGCTTGGCTGAGGGGTCAGTAGTACTTGTGGGAAAGTTTGTTGTTTCTCCCTTATCAAAAATGAAAAAAAAAATATAACAACAAATTCAAATTTGATCAAGTAGTTTGCAATTGATGTAATTTTAATATGATAACGCATGCCTAAAGGACCAAAGTTCTTTCAACAATTAAATATCAAAGAAGCTCAACCGATAAATTCATCCTAACTTTAAAATAACTCTTCGACCTGCCATGGTTCAATAACCGAGCTTATGTAGCAGTATCATCATACCAATTTCCCATGCAACAAGTTGAAACAGCTACCAAACAATGATACTTTAATCATATAAAAATAGCAACGTAGTTAAACTAACAGCACATTTCTCTAAAATGTTTCCATTGTTAACAGGAATAATTTCCTCCAAAAGACGGTAAATACCAAAAAAAAAAAAAAAAAAATATGAAAATGAAAATTACTAATTTAACCTCATCAATCCAGAGGAATTTCAACATCGCCATCGGAGATCTCCTGCTGCAAATCCTTGGGATCCTTCCCATCGACCGTACACCCAACAGAAACGCACGTCCCCAAAATCTCCTTCACAGTGCCGGACAAATCCTTCGCCATGGATCGCACCTTCATAACCTTCGCGATCTCAATGACGTCATCAAGGGAGATATTTCCATTATGCTTGATGTTCTTCGTCTTCTTTCTGTCTCTCTCCGGCTCCTTGAGCGCCTTGATGACCAACGCGGCGGCGGAGGGGACAACGGTCACTTTGGCCTGGCGGTTCTGCACCGTGAGCTTGACGGTGACGCGGAGGCCCTTCCAGTCCTTGGCGGTTTCCTTGGCGATGTCTTCGCCGATCTTCTTCGGGGAGAGACCAAGGGGACCGATCTTCGGGGCCAGGGAACTGGCGGCGCCGACCTCTCCGCCGGTCACGCGGACGAAGACGTCGACGACCTGAGACGGATCGAACTTCGGCGGCATTTTGTTTGTTGGCGGCGGTTAGGGCTTCTGATTGTGAGGGTTAAGGAAAGAGGGGAATTTTATGAACGGAGAATATAAACTTGGATTTCACTGGGATTTGGGCTGAAGAAGTAATAAGCATTTTGGGTTGAATTTTCATTTTGGGGCTTTTTTTTTAATAATATTGGCCCACTTACCCGTTTGCCCATAAAGATGATTTTTTTTTTTCAAATTAAATATGTATAAATCTACATATATTTTATTTTGAAAGAATTAATATCAAGACATAATTTTTCGATTGAGCCAGCAATATATATCTTCATTTAAAAGTGTCTCAATTTCTGGACTATTTCCTTTCGTCAATTCAAATTTTTAATTTTGTTTTACATTTTACTTAATTTATATTTTATAACTGAACTAGCCACGATATTATCTGTTCCAAAAATGGTGTTTCACTATGTATTTCATAGTCTATATTAATGATATGTGGAATGGACAAAAATATCCAAGGGACCACCATAATCCTGGGTCCATGTGTTATAGATCCAGGGGGTGGAATAATTCTGAAACACGAAAAAATGACACAGATGAATTGAACTGACTGAACTAGGTATCTGGCCAGTGGTATAATATTGTATAGCGTGAAAATCATTATAGCTTAGGAGTATCATTTTTTAGATTGTGTTAAAATTTAAAAAAGAAAAAATTGTTTTGTTCTGTATCAATTTGTGATTAAATATGAGGAGCTTCATAATGTTTTTGAAGAAATTTAGATGTTTTTTATATAAGTGCACTAAATACACATTTGTCTTCTTTTTTTTTTGGTCGATAAATGATAATTTTTATTCAAAAGAAAAGTTGGTACAAGTATTCCTAGTACAACAGAGATCACAACCGATTTTAGAGCGAATAATTTATAATTGTTAAAGGTTCCGTTTCGGCAACAACTCATTGAAAGTAAAAGTACAAATAAAATTATATTTCACAAAAAATCAACTAAAAAATCTTCATTTTACTTCTTCGATGATCCTCCCCATGCAACAATTGGCATCTTAAAAAACCACTTTAATTTTCTACTTTCAAATTACTTAGACGATACCAATCCAAAAACTAACGCCAACTTCTTCCATTCTTACCTAGAAAAATGTCCGACTGCATGTGATAGTGATCCTTGATTTGTTTATGAATCGCCAATGGAAATTTTAACCAACTTTAGCACTCCCTCCACACTTGACATCGTTTTACAATTAAGGAAAGACAAAGTTTAATATGAAAATTTTCATACATGAATTTTTTTTAATTTACAATCAAATTCTGTAATTTGTGAATTTAAGACAAAATTAAGTGGTTCATGGTTCACTCGGCCCAAGTGGTTCATGGTTAACCCGGCCCGAATAAATCATAATTTAGGGTTCATTATTTAGTGTTTAGGGTGTAGATGGTTGATTTATGGCAATTTTATAAATTTTTATACATGAAAATTTTCACACTAAACCTACTTTTAAGGAAATGATCTACTCTTGAGGAAATTATGTGAAGCAGATCCGATTACGTCTTTGCAAAACAAACACTCTGTATTATCATACTTTAGTATGTGTGTTTTATTTTTAGTCAAATTATTTCTTTATGAAAAGTGAGAATTATGTGGATTTGTTATAATGTAAGTGTGTCGAGCCAGAAAAAGAAAATATGTGGATTTGTTATATAATAATATTTTTTCGTAACCCATAAATTTTCTCCAGTTTTGAAATTTCTACATAAATTCTTGTGTTGCTATTTGTTACTCCTATTCTTTTTTTTTTTCGTTTTTGTTATCTCATTGGCGCAAATGGGACGGAGTTTCTATAACATCATTAATTAAATCTCATATAGTGGAACACTGGAACCTTGATTGCGTAGCATACTACTTTATAAAAAGAAAAAAAAAGAAAGAAAGAAAGAATATAGATTATTATTGTAAAATGACAAATTTTGAATAACAATAAATTGTCTTTTCCCGAAATGATAAAGTATTATATGTATTTTGTGCACCGTATACAAATATTTGTTATTAATTTGTAAAACTTCACACTTTATAAGTAATAATATATAATAGTGTATGGTGCATAAATAATAACAATAGTGTATGATGCACAAAGTGCACATAATACCTCCTCATTCGAAATATATAAGTTGATAAAAATAGTGTGAACCCGAGTACAATGTGAATTCAATTTCTCTAATATTACTGTTATGTATAAAAATTATCACTATTATACATAAAATTCACCATTGTTATATACAAAAACTATCAATATTTATATGTATAATAATAATAATTTTTACATATAACAATGAAAGAGTTCATGTATAGAACTGATTAAATAGCTTGACATATAAGTTTATGGAATTTCTCTCATTTTCTCAGCATATTTATTGGAATCAATGAACAATCCGTTGGACCAAAGACCAAAGAGAAATTGTCCACCATAGAATACAAATATCTCTAATTCACCATTAACTAGAATTGGGAAAGTCTATGCATTTAAAATACCCAAAATGGCCCTGATGAACATGGCCATGTAAAAGGGGGAAAGGGACCTCATCAATGGATTTAACCCCTGATACCAGACTCTCAGTTCTATCCAAAACGTTTTTTATTTTCACAAAATGGTTTTTATTCAACATGCTTAGTTGGATTGAGGGATTCAGATATAAGACTTTGTGCAAAAACTTATACACATTGGTTACAGTGTAATTGATAAGTATTTTTAAAAAATTAATTATTTCACTAAAAAATAATCAATTATTTAATATTAATTATTTTATTAAGATATTAATTATTTTTAATTAAAATACATCAAATTGCACGATACGATACACTGCACATGGTGTTACTCTGGCTTTTGGGATGAATTTGAAATTTATAATTAATATAATTTGGATTTTTTAAATGAATATAAGAGTTCTTATGTGTTGCATGTTATTATCGGTGCACCTAAATAGAGATCTGCTACTTTGGATCAAATAGTTATAATATAGTAACATGTGTTACACTTATTTATATTAAAGCCACTGATTTACATCACTTGGCTTTGATTTTTTTTTTTAATAAACCTCAAGCGTTAGCCATTAATTTGTATATTAAGTTTTGGAAATATATATTTTCAATACATTTTACTATTTTCTGTAACAATATAATTAAGGATGTGTTTGTTTTGAGATTTAAGTGTGCAGAGCGAGTCAAGTTTTTAGAATCTAGGAATTTAGAATCCTTGATGAATAGTAAATGTATGTGTTTGTTTTGAGATTTGAGTAAGGTGAGATTTAACTTTATGTAAAATCAATATTTAATAAAATGTATAAAGTGTGATGTATTGAGAAGAGTAATAATAGGTTATATAAATATTACTAAGTGTGGATTGAATGTGGAATTTGAAAACTTGACTCTAAATCTTAAACTCGTATGAGACAAAAAGTGCAAAATCGTAAATACATCCATGTAAGTCTCAAAATCTCGGAGATGCTTGATAAAAATTTTAAGAGTGAAAATGGTATAGGCAATGTTTGCTTTATGTCAAGAAATGACTATCATTTCTATTTATATTATTAAAAGTGAGAGATGTTAAATATTAAATTGATATTTGGTAGAGAATTAAAGTAATTCTTCCAAAAATCAAAAGCTGAGGAATGATTCATTCCTTAGTTTTGGGATATGATAGAACTATTCACGAAATGATACTTATATATTTTCTCCCTCCATCGAGAATGTGCTCAATTCTTTGGGCACAGATTTTAAGAAATAATAAATAAAGTAGATAAAATAAATGGTATTACAGGGTATTGTGGAGTCTATTTATAAATGAAATGAATTTTGTGGGTAAATTACAATGACAATATGAGTAATTAAGTGATGGTTGGAGGGTGAAGATAAAGTGAGTGCGTCCATAAAAAAAATTAGCACACTTTTTATTGACCGACAAATAAAAAAAGTGAGCACACTTTTTATGGACTATGGGAGTATAAACCAAACACGTTCTTTTTATTCTATTGTCAATTTGTAATTCCTCGCTTCTAAACTCTTCAATCAAGCATTCACTTACTTTTCTTGGTCAAAAAAAGATAAACTTTGAACTTTGAAGTATCAAATTTAAATCTAAAATTTATTTGGGGAGATCTAAAATAAACAAAATGATCCCATGCTAAAATAAACAAAATCGATGGACTTCAAACTCAACTGAAATCTCTTTTTTTTTTTCTTTTTTTTTTAAAATTAGAAATAACAAAGTCAAAAGTACAAAAGAAAATAAAACAATTAGAATCAACTTATCTAAAAAATCGATCTATCCGAATGAAGAATTTAGACCACTCAAATTGGGAGTGGCATTATGAAGGTGCTAATGCACTTATTTGCAAACGGATATACCATGAGTTATAAGCATGGGCATCAACCGTCACTTCACTGTGTCCAGTTATGAATTGTCAATTCACTATAAAAAGAAAGCATGTGGATAGATTTGAACAGTCTCCACTTAATTATTTTGGTTATATATATATATATATATTTTTAACTTAAATAGCAACTCAATTCTATAAATTCAAAATAAAAAGTAAAAGTGTTTTTAGCCACTTGAATTATTCACTTCACCAGCTCATATTTTTTCTTTTAAATTATAGTTTTTGTTTAAAATATAATACACGGCCAAACGCAAAGAAAGTAATATTCTCTGCATTCATGATTCTTTCAACATAACATTTTATTTAGGCGTCCCAATATTCTCGCAACACAAAAAAAATGGAAACAAACATAATATTAATCTACCACAAAGCCTTATTTTATTAAAACTCAAACCCACTTTTATTAAACTTTCTCTTTAGTTAGCGGTCGATTTGTGTGTTCTTGAATCATCTTGGGACTTAGAAAGTACTAATTTTAAGTAATTTGACTATCAAAAAATTTATGACAAACTTCTGTGGACGTATTAACAGGAAATTTTATAATAAACTCAATAATATATTTTAACCATACAATGTACAGTAATATCTTTTACCCTAGAAAGTAATACTAATTTTAAGTAATTTTGAGAAGATAGTCCATGAAATCAAATATTTTTAAAATGTGATACTTTGTATATTAAAAAAGGGGATCAATTCGGAATTTGGCCCAAATAATAAAATAATTAACAACACATATGTAATTAAAAAATAAGATACATAAATTAGTAATAATTTTTTTAAGTCAAAATATTTCGTAATTAACTTGATCGTACTCCTCTGTCTCATAATAACATGCATACTTTTCTTATTCAAACGTTCCAAGATAACTTACACATTCCAAAAAATAGAAAACTCTCCATAAATCTCACCCTCACAATACACAATTTTACACAAAATGTCATTATTTTTGGGTTCACACATACACACAATCCAACCCGTTTATTTACTTTATATAAAAAAAATTGCAAAATTATCCCTCAAAATTCTACTTATTACTCCATTTTCTTAATTTGTGTGTTCACCACAGAGTGCATGTTAACTTGGAATGGAGAGAGTAATATTCAAGAACTAAAAAGACAAAAACTCTTGTGAACTCAAGTTCACCATGAATCCAATTTTTTTAGTATCATTGTTATGTGTAAAAATTCTCACTGTTATGCATAAAAACTATCACTATTACGCATAAAAATAATCACTATCTAAAAAAGACTTTATATTTTTTAACAGTGGAAGTTTTTGTGCATAACAATGATATTTTTTACATATAACATTGATAGAATTTATGTATAGACCTAGTTTACAGGAATGTTACTCAATTAAAAATAATTACAATACTTTTCTTCTGCTCATCGAATTCTGAAATTATTATGTAATAGTTTCGATGTGCATTTTGAAATACATATTTTCCAACGTAAATTTATTAAAGAAAAATACAGATAATATCGTACTTAATTAATGTTATATACTTATATCAGAATATAAAATAGGCGGAAAATTCAAGAATTGAGAGATAGATAGAGTGACAGATGGAGCATGATGATTGACTAGGCATAAATACAGAGATAGAAATATCAGTATACAATTACAAATAATGAGAATTTTTTTTTCTTTTATTTATGAGTATGCTATATTTTTCAGTAAGATAATAATGCAATCTAATAATATTTAATTACTAAATTTTATATGCACTCAACGACATATATATGTAATAAATCTTAAAAATTTTATGATAATATATATGTATATGATGACTTATATAAAATCCTGAATATCAAATACAACTTCATTTAAACAGAAAAAATGAGAAACTCAACTAATAATGTATGCATTTCAACAACAACATCAGCTACTTTGGGCATTGTCGAATAATAAATATTCATGACATAACGATCTCTAAAACAAATGGCGTAATGAATCCTTTTTCTAATTTTTTTCTCTCAATAGAAAATTAAAGCTAATTCTGACTTCCCGAAGCCCCGTTTGTTTGCGGGATAGGTCAGTGTTAGTGGCCTAATCTCAATTAATCGATTGTTTAATTTATTGAATAAAAGCTTGGAATATATTCAATCCTAATAATACAATAATACATTTAATTCCTATATTAAAGGACAAACCTATTTTATATGAAGGGGTAGATTCTGTCTCAAATACAATATTACATTAATGTCACTCGTATTTTTACCTTAAAAAGACTAAGTCTATCAGATGTAAAATGTATTAATGACATTTTAATAGGTATCTTATATATTTCTTCAATTTAAACATAAATATTAATTTTTTAATATAAAATTAAAAGATGCAATCGTACAATCCAAACATATATCTTAATTCAAATAATTTAGTCAAATCGATTCAATCTTCCCAATTAAATTTCAATCATATTAATTCAATCTTATCATGTTCAACTCAATTCTATCATGACTAATAAATCTAGTTATGTGAAGCAAACAAAGGCTACGAACAATTCTATCCCGAATTATGAAGAGTTGGTCTCATGTGGATCCTCATAGTACATTTTAAAATCGTGCAATTGTTATGCTGAAAGATGTAACTTATTTATACTTAACCGTGCAACTATTTTTTTATATTATTAGTTGTATGGTTAAATGTAATTTTAAGTATAACAAGTTGCATCTTTTTAAAATCTTATTTATAATTATGAGTCTTGTGATGTCTTGATGCATATAAGATTTAGCCTATGCTTAATAAATACAATCCAAACATATATATCTTGATTAAACAATTTAGTCGAAATCGATTCCAATCTTATCCGATTATTTCAATCGTATTAATTCAATCTTATCCTGTTCAACTCAATTTATCATGACTAATATATCTAGTCATGTGAAGCAAACAAAGACTAAGAACAATTCTATTAATTATGAAAGAGTCGGTCTCGTGTGGATCCTCGTAGTGCGTTTTAAAATTAATGCGATTGTTATCTTTGAAAAGATCAAAACTTATTTATACTTAATCGTGCAACTATTTTTTTATATTATTAGTTGTATGGTTCAATATAATTTTAGTATAACAAGTTGCATACTTTTAAAATATACTATGAGTATGAGTGCACAGTGTATCTTGATGCATATAAGATTTAGCCTTAAGAAAATACAAACGGGTAATAAATAAATAATATATTTTCGTCTAGTAATGTATTTGTCAAGAAAGTGGCTTCACAAAGTCGAATAACGCAAATTATTGGTCTATATTATAAGTTTCAATTGAAAGATAGAAAAAAATGATGAAAATGGTGGGGTTGGTCACAAATCTTGGTGTCATTTTCACAAAAAGTAGCTTGAGCGTGAAGACGGATAATTAAATTATCATGGTCCCCATTCCGATTTTATCTATGCATTTTCTGGTCTGAAAATGAAAGCCTATGGGCTATTAGATATTAGGTATAGACAGCGCCTCCTAACAACACCGTCTTTATATAGCTCAATAATTTTGAGAATCTTAGTTAATTTAAGTCTATTATAATTTTATAATTCTATGAAATTTATAAATTATTATGTGAGCATATTGTATAAGTCTAAGTCTTGTATGCAATATGTGCACCGTGCATTCACTAGTGTATTTAAAAAATATGCAACTTGTTTATGATGAAACGTGCAATTTATTTTAAGAACATAAGTTACATATTTTAGTGTAAACAACTTGTATGTTTTAGTGTGTTGTATCTGTTATAAACAGGCTTAAAGCTCAATCGTAAATTAGGCTAAGACCCATTTTGCCAAACGAGACGGGCAGAAGATATAATTCGATAAAGTAGGAGAGTTCGCCTAATCTTGGAGATCGGCCCTCGATGAGCTCGCCTAGCGAGCAAATTCGGAATGGTGAATTCAACCACTACACGATGAAAAAGAGCAGGTCGATAAAATAAGTGATCTCGATTTAAATTAGCCAAGAGTCTTGTTGGAAAAGCTGTTATAATAGGAAAGGAAATTAGTTGGAATATCAGGGAGTGTTTCAGGGAACACACAAAATAAAAGATCAGTACTATCAGGGAGATCTCATAAGCATTAAATGAAAATCAAACTATTCTGAGAAAAAAATCATTTGACAGTACTCATAACAAGAATGCAGGTGACCAAATAAGGAAAAGAATGAGGCCAACAAATTGCCACCTCCAGCTAAAGAGAACGACTAGTTTAAAAGATGGGGCATCACCGAGCTCGCCCCAGACCTCGAGGCGAGATCGATATCTGACTTACACAAAATTTATACCAAGCATTTAATGTTATAGTTGACTCTTAACTAGAATTAATAATAAAGGGACTGTGGTTATTTTATCTTGTAATATAAATAGGACATTTAAGATCTTGAAATATATCCATAAAATTATTCAAGACAAAGTTATTGTCACTTACTCTTCACATTGAATGCTCAACAACCTATTTATTGTCCATCATTGATCATTTATTATTTGATTAGCTAAATATTTAAGTCACAATTATTATCCAATTCTTTGTTATTTTAGCTATCAACACAATGTAACAATTTGTATGTTTATAAAATATACTACGGAGTGCGCGGTGCATTTGGGGCAAAGGAGACTCACTCTATTTTATGAACTTCACGTGATGAACCCACTCAATAATATAACGACTCAATAACGAGATAAATTTTTTAATAAGAACAGGTGACAAATGAGTTTGTATTACTTGTATGGAGGGGAAAATACACATGTATAAAATTATTTTAAAAAATCTATATAACAAGTAAATTAGATACGCTGATAAGGTTTTCTTTTTTTCTTCTTTTTTTTTTATCAGAAAAAGATATTCATTCAACTCCAAAAAGGTATGAAGCATACTCGAGGCAATTCGTAATTACAAAATTAACAACCTAAAATTATTCTCAAGTTTTCTAACCAATCGTTAAAAGAAAATTTAGAACAACCCAAGTCCTTTACGTAGAACCAACTCCACAACCCCCGCCATCACCGCATCAACAACTCAGAAATCGAGAAGGAAATATGTCTCCCTTTCTTTCCCCTTAATAAGCGGCTATGTGCGATCAAGTTAAGGAGGGGATGTGAATGTAGAATTGTAGATATACAAAATCAATTTAAACATTCGACCCATACCTTGCGTGGGGTGACATATTAGAATTAAAAGTGCCTCCCTAACTTGTCCTAAGATCCACAAAGAACACACCTGAGGTCTTCGCCTTGAATTATAATATTTCTTCTTTGCAAGTTGTTCTTATTAGGATATCAGTCCCGTAACAGTCTCAACTCATGAGCAATCACCTTCAATAAGCAAATTTCATACAAGCTGAAATTCCTTTTTTTTTTCTCCTCATTAATGGTAGCGACTCCATGTTGGTAAAGCAAAACATTGTAAGCTTCTTTTGTAGCATAATGGCCATTCAGAGAGCATGTCCACATCCACGAATGAAAAGGTATTTTCAAACCTCACCTGATAGGGTGCCAGTGTAAGAGGCTTCGTTCATATTACTATCAGCATAATTAGCTTAACAGTGTTGGGGTTATACTGGAAAATGTGATTTTTTTTTGTATATAAAACTGAATTCTGTCTTATTTCTTTGAAATAAATTATTTATCGCGATGGTTTAAATATGATTGAATGTTACATATATTTCTTGCATACAATTTTCAATAAATAGTCGTGTTACATTGTAGTTAATTTAGTGATACCAGATCACATAAGATTAAATTAACAGTCACTTGCAACCAAAAATACAGAATTCACAACCCAGATGGAAATGAACAATCCATCGCGAAAGGTTGAAGTGTAAGGCTCAGATTTACTTGTCTTGACCAAGAGAATGCACTAGTGCATTATGATCTTGTTGAATAGGACCTCTGGGAGGATACATTCTTCGGTCTTTGAATATAGAAGAATTAGAGCTTAGTGGTTCGTTATTTCTTAATCTCCGTCTCTTAAATAGGATCGTGTGGAATTAATAATTATTGTTTTGATTCATGTTGGGTAGAGAATCAATGCGATTCAATACTTTGTGTTTTGGGCAAGATTATTAGTTACATGACGTGTGCAAGTACGTCTTGCTTGATTTGTCCTCTTGGTGGGCTCAGAAGTTTTATCATACCAAATCTTGCAAGTGAAATTTGTTTCCGATATGGATAATAATGTTGAGTTGTCCTTACTCCAAGGAAAAATATATTAATTAATATGAAGCTATTAGGTGACTTAAATTAATTAATGAATTTGGATAATCTTAAACCACGAGAAATAATAAGCAGAGAGCCATATTAACTTGATAATATGAGTTAAGATGGATAGTGCAATATTAATTATGTAGTGAGATTAATTAATATTTATGGGCTTGAATAATATTGTGGCTCAATATTGATAATTCAAGGTCCGATTTGGAAGATCAATCTTAATTTCTCCAAAAGGCTCCTCAAGTAGCCCAAAGATAAAGTTCAATAATGAAAAAAATGTGTTTAAAATAAAATAAATTAGTGTTGCCTAATTTTTCCAAAAATTCGAAATTAATAAATAAAGGGAGAAATATTTTCTTTTGAATTTTGTTATGGAATGAAGATAAATATTCTTGGAATACAAGATTATCTCATTAAATTCAAGAAATCTCCAACTTGGATATTTATTTGGAATTTTCGAAAATTTTGAGAAAATAAGGAAAGAAAAGATTTTCTTGATTTTCTTGAAAAGATATTATGGAAGATATGTATTCTTGGAATACAAGAATATCTCATAAATTCAAGAAAATCCAAATCTTGGATTCCCATTCCTTGTTTTTTTCGAAAATCACCATAATATAAGGAGGTGGGATTTTTTTGGAATATTTTAATTATGAAGAAAAAAATATATGAGATATATTCAAGATTTCTTGGAGATCAAGAAAAAAAAATTCCCATATTATTTTCCACCCAAAATTTCGTCCACCACCCTTAGTATAAATAGGGGATGGATTTTTCATCCCCAGTGCAATTTCATGTGTTGGAAAAATTAGAAATCCACAAAGGTGGTGCAACATAATTTTATTTTTCCTTTTGTTAATTGTTCGCGAGCATCCTTCCACCGGATTGTTGAACAAGGACGAGGGAATACTTGAGAAGGCTCTTTGGGTTTGTTCGTGTGAGCGGGATATCCATCTTCTCAGCGGTTGTCACTCAAGAGGTTAGTTCACGTAAACTCCAGCAATTCATCTGCGTAGGATTCATGTGACTTGTTTATATGCATGATTTATTGTTGGATTATTATTTGAATTAATATAGGATTAATTCATGCTAGTAATAATTGTTAGAATTAAATTTGTATTTAAATATTCATCGAATAGATCCAGGACAATTAATTTCCCAACAAGCAGGTTGATCGATTATCTAATCTAACTTGGATTTAGTAGTTGTAAGCTCTAAATGTTTATGACTGTTAAGTGGAGCGAGCTACTTGAGGAACTTAAGTCTTGAGTATGGAGCTGGTATCTTGCAAAAGGTTTTCAATCATCTTCGGCCTCTTATTTAGATTGGGTGATGACTCTTTCCCTCTTTCATAAATAATGTAGTCATTTTTTCTGCCTAGGAGTTTTTTCATATGTGTTTGGTCCTACTTTATAAGTGTTGGACTAATTTTTGTAAACTCTTATCATTTGAGTATTGCTTATTCAAAGCAATTTATTATTTTTCTGATTAAAAAAAAAGTGTATACTCATTTTAGTTCACTGAATATCGTCTTTTCCTTTACGTTGAAGTACGTCTTTAGGTGCTTCAATTAATATAATATAGCGAGTTGATCTCTAACTAATGAAATATTTATGTTTTTCACAAGGTTGAGCAATGAAAAATATAAGAACCAAGTAAGTAAAGCACTATAAAGCAAGCAAATAGTTGTAGTGGTTTAGAGACTCAAGCTCCTACGTCCACTTTTCACAATCAGTATGAAAGAATTCCTTAATCTCATGATTTTCTTGTTTTAGCTTGGTGCACTAGTTTCATAATCCTTTCTTAGGAAACTTGGATCCCAGTGAAGGGTTTAACAGCCCCCCCCCCCCGGGGCAAAACCCTTGGACGGAAGGAAAAATAGACAATCCTCTGTCTGAAAAAAAAAGGTGGCAAAACAATTAGAAGGCCCAAACCTTGACCTACTCGGGCGAGAAATAGAAAAGCGTCCCAAAAAGGACGGGTTGCCTTGGACAAAACAAAAAAAAACAAAAAACAAAGACAAAGCCAACAACACTAAAAGTCTAACAAAAGTATTACATCTATTGATGGTCCGTTGGAAAACAAATTTTTGGCGTCGAAGCAAACATTCGATTCGGTCATATAAAAAGCAAGGGGTGAAGGAATGGTGATTCAATTTTTTCTTTTTTAAGCTCATGTGTTGTGTTTTGCTTTATAATCGAATGCATATGACAAGATAAGAACGTAAAAGCGATAAAAGAACACAACAAAGTATAGTGGTTTGGAGGCTCAAGCTCCTACATCCACTCTTCGCATTCTGAGGAAATTCCTTCCAATTTGGACTTATCACCCTCTCGGGTTCGCCTCTAGATATTTAACGAACTCACACTCCAACTGGACTTATCACCCTCTCGGGTTCGCCTCTAAGATGTTTAACGAGTTCGCACTCCAATCGGGACTTATCACCCTCACTCGGGATTGCTTACCCTCCCTTTCGGGATTCTTTAGATGTTCTGGGAGTTCACACTCACCTACAAACTTAAGCAAGTGATTTGGGTAAGGTTTATTTGGTTTCAACTAGGTTGATATTTTCCCTTACATTTGTTTAGCCTCAATGCTAAGGTTGGAAAAATCTCTCTAAGCTTAGGATACATCGTGGGTTGCTTAGATTGGGTTCTAGAACACTCTTTGAATATATTTGTATATCTATAGACTTGTGTTCTAGGGTGGGAATGCTTTGGGTATAACTCTCTTTGGCTCTGTAGCATCTCGTCTTTATAATCTCCACGCATCCACATAATTTGATGGAAGATCTTGTATTTATAGTGTGGATTTGAATATTTACCGATTGGAGAGAATCACATTCAAATCCATACTATTCTTGTAAAATACAACAACTTCTTGATTTGGTTGTCTTCCTCTCATTGGTCCCGCGTCGGTGATTCTAACGGCTATATTCCTCGGTTCGCCTTGGAATCATTCGGGATTCTCGAGTCTCGGTGTCTTGAGAGACATCTTGAGTCTTGATTCTATCTGAGTCTTCAAGTTTATCGAGTCTGGTTTTCTCATCCGAGCCTCGGAGTTTTATCGAGCCTCGGGATACTTGATTCAGCAGACTTCTCTTACCGGACATTATGCGTCGGGTATCTTGACACTCGAGGCCCGAGTTCGGTTCTCCAATCAGACATCGACCTTAGTCACTTTGACTCGGCTATCGATTTCTTCTTTGCACGATCGATAAGCTCGATGATCGGATCAACACATCTTCGGATCAATATCTCGAGGATAGCATCAGTCGATTACATTAGGTTTAGCATATCGGTTTACTCATCGATCTCAATCACGTCGATCTTGATCATCTGCTTCATCTTCATATCGATCTCGACCACGCGTCGTCTCGTCGATCTCATCTGCTTCTCTTCCGATCTGCAAGCCTTCTCTTCGATCTTACGGTCGGTTTCTTCGATCGACTTATGCACTCTGGTCATCGATCTTCGATCGGTGGCTTAATTTTTCTTCTCTTCCGATTTTGCGGCTCATCGGTTAACTTCGGAACTCATCTAACTCATATGATCTCGTCGGTCTAAATCTATGACCTCGTCGATCTCGATCATCTACTTGATTTTCGTGAGTTCCCCTCAATTTGTTCTCTCTTACCCCCCTCTACTTGTTATCGTAAATTAACTTCAATAACACAAGTTGATAATATTTTGGCATAATTCATCAAAACTAAAATATCAACAATTTCCCTTTTTGATAATGGCCTTAAAAACATTAGAATATATGCATTTTTTAAAAAGCGAATTTTCTTTTTAAAAATAGATCGATTCAGTGTTCACTTTGAAATTAGTGAACTTTAGAACTCCCGCTTCGATACCAATTGATGGTCGTTGGAAAACCATTTTACGGCGTGTGGAAGCAAACATTTCGATAAATTGCATATAAAAGCGGGGGTGAGGAATGGTGATTCCAATTTTTTTCTTTTTTAAGCTCATGTGTTGTGTTTTTGCTTATAATCGAATGCATATGACAAGATAAAGCGTAAAAGCGATAAAGAACACAACAAAGTATAGTGGTTAGGAGGCTCAAGCTCCTACATCCACTCTCCTGTTCTGGGAAATTCCTTCCAACTGGACTTATCACCCTCTCGGGTTGCCTCTAGATATTTAACGAGCTCTCACTCCAAGCTGGACTTATCACCCTCTTGGGTTCGCCTCTTAGATGTTTAACGAGTTCGCACTCAATCGGGACTTATCACCCTCACTCGGGATTGCCTACCCTCCCTTCGGGATTGCTAGATGTTTCTGGAGTTCACACTCACCTTCAAACTTAACCGGCCGATTTGGGTAAGGTTTATTTGGTTTCAACTAGGTTGAGATTTTCCCTTACATTTGTTTTAGCCTCAATGCTAAGGTTGGGAAAATCTCTAAAAGCTTAGGATACATCGTGGGTTCTTAGATTGGGTTTCTAGAACACTCTTTGAATATATTTGTATATCTATAGACTTGTGTTCTAGGGTGGGAATGCTTTGGGTATAACTCTCTTTGGCTCTGTAGCATCTCGTGCTATAATCTCAGCGCATCACATAATTTGATGGAAGATCTTGTATTTATAGTGTGGATTTGAATGTTCTGAATTGGAGAGAATCACATTCAAATCCATACTATTCTTGTAAATCTGGGAACTTCTTGAGTGGTTGTCTTCCTCTCATTGGTCGCGTCGGTGATTCTAACGGCTATATTCCTCAAATTCCTCGCCTTGGAATCATTCAGGATTATTTGAGTGTCAGTGTCTTCAGAGACATACTGAGTCTTTAGTTCTATCTGAGTCTTCAAGTTTATCTGAGTCTCAGATTTCTCATCTGAGCCTCAGGTTTATCCGAGCCTCAGGATACTTGATTGCCAGACTTCTCTTGGCCGGACCTTATACGTCGAGGCATCTTGACTTTTCATTTGGTGAGTTCAGTTCTCTGAATTCAGACATCCTGACCTTCAGGTCACTTTGACTCAGGCTATCTGATTTCTTCTTTGCCTGATCTGATTAGCTCGACTGATCAGATCAACACATCTTCAGATCAATATCTCAGGATAACATCAGGCCAGTACATTAGGTTTAGCATATCAGTTTATCACATCTGATCTCAATCACGTCTGATCTTGATCATCTGCTCATCTTCATATCTGATCTAGATCACGTCGATCTCGATCGGTCTCATCTGCTTTCCTCTTACGATCCGACCTTCTCTTACGATCTTACAGTGGGTTTCTTTTACGATCGACTTATGCCGCTCTGCGGTCATCCGATCTTCGATCGGTGGAACGCTTTTTTCTCGCCGATTTTACCGCGGCTCATCGGTTAACTTCCGGAACTCATCTAACTCATCCGATCTCGATTAGTCGCAAATCTGCGACCTCGTCGATCTCGATCATCTACTTACGATTTCGTGAGTTCCCCCTCAATTTGTTCTCGTTCCCCTCAACTTGTTATACGTAAATTAGCTTCAATAACACAAGTTGATAATGTTTCAGCATAATTCATCAAAACTAAAAATATCAACAATTTCCTTTTTTTTTTGATAATGGCCTTAAAACATTAGAATATATGCATTTTTAAAAAGCGGATTTTTCTTTTAAAAATAGATCGATTCAGTGTTCACTTTGAAATTAGTGAACTTTAGAACTCCGCTCGATACCAATTGATGGTCCGTTGGAAAACCCATTTTCTTGGCAATGAAGCAAACATTTCGATTCGGTGCATATAAAAAGCAGGGGTGAAGGAATGGTGATTCCAATTTTTTCTTTTTAAGCTCATGTGTTGTGTTTTTGCTTATAATCGAATGCATATGACAAGATAAAACGTAAAGCGATAAAGAACACAACAAAGTATAGTGGTTGGAGGCTCAAGCTCCTACATCCCTCTCCTTGTTCTAAAGGAAATTCCTTCCAATTTGGACTTATCACCCTCTGGGTTCGCCTCTAGATATTTAACGAGCTCTCACTCAATGGACTTATCACCCTCTCGGGTTCGCCTCTTAGATGTTTAACGAGTTCGCACTCAATCGGGACTTATCACCCTCACTCGGGATTGCCTACCCTCCCTTCGGGATTCTTTAGATGTTCTGGGGTTCATACTTCCTTACAAACTTAAGGTGATTTGGGTAACGTTTATTTGGTTTCAACTAGGTTGAGATTTTCCCTTACATTTGTTTAGCCTCAATCTAAGGTTGGGAAAATCTCTCTAAGCTAGGATACATCGTGGGTTCTTAGATTGGGTTCTAGAACACTCTTTGAATATATTTCTATATCTATAGACTTGTGTTCTAGTGTGGGAATGCTTTGGGTATAACTCTCTTTGGCTCTGTGGCATCTCGTCTTTATAATCTCCACGCGTCAACACATAATTTGATGGAAGATCTTGTATTTATAGTGTGGATTTGAATATTATTGGAGAATCACATTCAAATCCATCTTATTCTTGTAAATCTGTGACTTCTTGTTTGGTTGTCTTCCTCTCGTTAGTCCACGTCGGTGATTATAACGGCTATATTCCTCAAATTCCTCGCCTTGGAATCGGTCGAGGATTATCGAGTGTCGGTGTCTTGAGACATCTTGAGTCTTTAGTTTATCTGAGTCTTCAAGTTTATCGAGTCTCGATTTTCATCTGAGCCTCGAGGTTTATCAAGAGCCTCGGGATACTTGATTCAATGAGACTTCTCTTGGCCGGACAACCGACGTCGGGCATCTTGACACTTTCAGTGGTGAGTCGATTCTCTCGAGACATCGACCTTGGTCACTTTGACTCGAGTTTATCGATTTCTTCTTTGCTGATCGATCATTTCATTGATCGGATCAACACATCTTCATATCAATATCTCGGGGATAGCATCAAGTCGATTACATTAGGTTTAGCATATCGGTTTATCACATCGATCTCAATCACGTCGATCTTGATCATCTGCTCGTCTTCATATCGATCTCGATCACGTCGATCTCGTCGGTCTCATCTATTTCCTCTCCGATCTGCAACCTTCTCTTACGATCTTACGGTCGGTTTCTTTCGATCGGCTTATGCGCTCGGGTCATCGATCTTACGATCGGTGGCTTAGCTTTTCTTCTCTTCCGATTTTGCCTGACTCATGATTAACTTTCGGAACTCATCTAACTCATCGATCTTGATGGGTCTAAATCTTCGACCTCGTCGATCTCGATCATCTAACCGATTTCGTGAGTTCCCCCTCAATTTGTTCTCTCGTTCCCCTTCAACTTGTTATCGTAAATTAAATTCAATAACACAAGTTGATAATGTTTTTGGCATAATTCATCAAAACTAAAATATCAACAATTTCCCCTTTTTTGATAATGGCCAAAACATTAGAATATATGAATTTTTAAAAGCGGATTTTCTTTTTAAAAATAGATCGATTCAGTGTTCACTTTGAAATTAGTGAACTTTAGAACTCCATTTCGATACCAATTGATGGTCGATTGGAAAACCCATTTCTTGCGGCGTCGGAAGCAAACATTCGATTCGGTGTATATAAAAAGCAGGGGTGAAGGAATGGTGATTCCAATTTTTTTTTTTTAAGCTCATGTGTTGTGTTTTGCTTATAATCGAATGCATATGACAAGATAAAACGTAAGCATTAAAAAGAACACAACAAAGTATAGTGGTTAGGAGGCTCAAGCTCCTACATCCACTCTCGCTTTCTAGGGAAATTCCTTGTTGGACTTATCACCCTCTCGGGTTCGCCTCTAGATATTTCTTGAGCTCTCACTCCATTTGGACTTATCACCCTCTTGGGTTCGCCTCTTAGATGTTTAACGAGTTCGCACTCAATCGGGACTTATCACCTCACTCGGGATTGCCTACCCTCCCTTTCGGGATTCTTTAGATGTTCTGGAGTTCACACTCACCTACAACAAACTTAGGCCATTGATTTGGTAAGGTTTATTTGGTTTCAACTAGGTTGAGATTTTCCCTTACATTTGTTTAGCCTCAATGCTAAGGTTGGGAAAATCTCTCTAGCTAGGATACATCGTGGGTTCTTAGATTGGGTTCTAGAAAACTCTTTGAATATATTTGTATATCTATAGACTTGTGTTCTAGGGTGGGAATGCTTTGGGTATAACTCTCTTTGGCTCTGTAGCATCTCGTCTTTATAATCTCCCGCGATCCACACATAATTTGATGGAAGATCTTGTATTTATAGTGTGGATTTGAATGTTACCGATTGGAAGAATCACATTCAAATCCATACTATTCTTGTAAAGTACACCTTGACTTCTTCAGCTGGTTGTCTTCCTCTCATTGGTCCCCGTCGGTGATTCTATATGGCTATATTCCTCAAGTTCTCGCCTTGGAATCATTCGGGATTATCGAGTGTCGGTGTCTTGAGAGACATCTTGAGTCTTTAGTTTATCTGAGTCTTCAAGTTTATCTCGAGTCTGATTTCTCATCGAGCCTCGGGTTTATCCGAGCCTCGGGATACTTGATTCAGCCAGAGACTTCTCTTGGCGGACCTTATACGATCAGGCATCACCGAGCACTGTTTGGTTGAGTTCGAGTTCTCTGAATCCGGACATCGACCTTGAGGAATCACTTTATTTCATTTATCGATTTCTTCTTAGCTTTGATCGGTCGGCTCGTGATCGGATCAACCATCTTCATATCAATATCTCGGGATAACAATCGGTCGGTACATTAGGTTTAGCATATCGGTTTATCACGTCGATCTCAATCACGCGTCGATCTTGATCATCTGCTCATCTTAATATCGATCTCGATCGCGTCGATCTCGTGGGTCTCATCACTCCTCTTACGATCTGCAACCTTCTCTTACGATCTTACGGTTGGTTCTTCGATCGGCTTATACGCTCTGGTCATCGATCTTACGATCGGTTGGCTTAACTTTTCTTCTCTTACGATTTTGCGGCTTCGTGAGTTAACTTCGAACTCATCTACTTTCATCGATCTCGTCGGTCTAATCTGCGACTTCGTCGATCTCGATCATCTCTTACGATTTCGTGAGTTCCTCAATTTGTCTCTCGTTCCCCCTCAACTTGTTATCGTAAATTAGCTTCAATAACACAAGTTGATAATGTTTTAGCATAATTCATCAAAACTAAAATATCCCAACAATTTCCCTTTTTTTGATAATGGCCCAAAACATTAGAATATATGCATTTTTAAAAAAGCGGATTTTCTTTTAAAAATAGATCGATTCAGTGTTCACTTTGAAATTAGTGAACTTTAGAACTCCAGCTCGATACCAATTGATGGTCGTTGGAAAACCCGTTTTTGGCGTCGCGGAAGCAAACATTTCGATTCGGTCATATAAAAGCGGGGGTGAAGGAATGGTGATTCCAATTTTTTTTTTTTTAAGCTCATGTGTGTGTTGTGGTTTGCTTATAATCGAATGCATATGACAAGATAAAACGTAAAGCGATAAAGAACACAACAAAGTATAGTGGTTAGGGAGGCTCAAGCTCCTACATCCACTCTCCCATTCTGGGAAATTCCTTCCAACGGGCTTATCACCCTCTCGGGTTAGCCTCTAGATATTTAACGAGCTCTCACTCCATTTGGACTTATCACCCTCTTGGGTTCGCCTCTTAGATGTTTAACGAGTTCGCCTCCAATCGGGACTTATCACCCTCACTCGGGATTGCCTACCCTCCCTTTCGGGATTCTTTAGATGTTCTGGGGTTCACACTCACCTCTAAACTTAGCAATTGATTTGGGTAAGGTTTATTTGGTTTTCAACTAGGTTGAAATTTTCCCTTACATTTGTTTAGCCTCAATTCTAAGGTTGGGAAAATCTCTCTAAGCTTAGGATACATCGTGGGTTGCTTAGATTGGGTTCTAGAACACTCTTTGAATATATTTGTATATCTGTAGACTTGTGTTCTAGGGTGGGAATGCTTTGGGTATAACTCTCTTTGGCTCTGAGCATCTCGTGTAATAATCTCCACGTCATCCCACATAATTTGATGGAAGATCTTGTATTTATAGTGTGGATTTGAATGTTCTGGATTGAGAGAATCACATTCAAATCCATACTATTCTTGTAAAGTCAAAATGACTTCTTGGTTTGGTTGTCTTCCTCTCATTGGTCCACGTCGGTGATTCTAACGGCTATATTCCTCGGATTCCTCGCCTTGGAATCATTCGGGATTCTTCCGAGTCTCGATGAGAGCCATTTTTATCGATGAAGCCATTACCTTCTCTATAGATGTGAGTAGCAAACCACTTCATTTGTTTGAGGTAAGTCTTTATCCAACTCCATTTTTCAAGAAATCTCCAAGGAACCTTTGGGTTGATTGCATTGAGGATGTATATAACATAAGTTGAGTCATTTCTCGATCCAAAGCCATTTCAATCTTTAGCATGAGCAATTTCAATTCCCGTGGAGACATTTGCGCGATTCAAAGATCAAAAAGCGAAGCCGCTTCCGAAAGTGGTGAGAAACCCCCAAGAAAGTAGCCATTATAATTCCTAAAGATGCCTCCACCCTTAATGGGTCCAAGATCGTCGTAAGCGTTACCATCCAAGGTTGAATTTGACCCAATTGGTTCTCGATCTCGCCCCAAAAGAAACACGAATGGGATTCTTATCCGCTGTCGAGTTAATACCAAAAGTGGTAAAAGTCTTTGCCATCATCAATCAGCTCCATATCCCCATGGCTAAACAGTTGAGGCTCATTTCATGAGCCCAAAAGCGAATTTGAACATCAGGAAGTGAACACCTTATCTTCAAAAATAATCGGTTCATGACAAACCAAATCGACCAAACATAAGTGATAAATAACTGATTCCAAACATTCTTAACGATTCTTTGGAATTGAATCTCATAGTCTGCAAAACCATGGAGTTAAAATCAGTAAAATGGATACCATTGAGACCAAAAGCTAAGTAGATAGAGGAGAGAATAAAATTATAGAAGGGGCAGAAAATAAAAAGGTGGTCCAGAGGGACCTTCATAACCCCAATTTCTAAGGACTTTCCAAATAGCGGGACCTTCATAACCCCAATTCTAAGGACTTTCCAAGTAAGCAACTTGTTATGTATCGCCCAAAAAAACATAGCCGGATCTGGCGGGGAGGAATAAAAGACTTCCAGATCCAAGTCCCCCAGTTCACTTTAGGAAAATGGTTATTAGTGATATAGTAAGAAAGATTAGCAGAAAGATCACCATGGAGTGACTTTTCCCAAACCCTTTTGTACAAAGGTACCAACAAGCAAATTATGACTAAGAATATCAGTAACAATCTCTGGATAGGCAGTGCAAAAGTAATCCTCAATGGACCACATGCCATCAATGAAATAGTCAGAAACAGAATAACAATAGAAATGACTAAAAGGAACAAGTATACCAATCCTGTCAGAAATTCTGTACCCAAGCCAATTATCATGCCAAAAAGAAACCCCAGAAGGGAATCCACAAAGCCATCTGGAGTTGGCATTGATCATGTCCCAAGATCTGTTAAGACCAGGCCTGATGGAAGAGGAGACAGAGCCCATGATGGAACCATCATGTTTTATAAACCTGTTCTTAATGAAAGTATTACCCTCATCAGAGGAGGTGGAAACCCTCCAAAAGAAGTTAAGAAGCAAAGACATGTTAAGAATTTTCAGAGACTTGACATTAAGACCCCCTCTCCTCATAAGGGGAAAACCCTTTAGACCAATTAATAGTGTAATTACCTTTCAACAAAGTGGAGCCAGACCAAATGAAATTCCTCATGGCCTTCTCCACTTTCAAAAGTAAGGAAGAAGGCCACAGGAACACAGTCATATAATGAATAAAAGAAGCAGGAATCACAGAGTTGACATAACAGACTCTACCAGCCATAGAAAGGGTGGTCCTCTTCCATTTAGACAACTTATTAGTGATATCATCAGCAATTTTAAGGAAAAAGTCCACTTTGGGATCCCCTCTAAAGATAGGAACCCAAAGATAAGTAAAGGGGACAACACCTTCCACAAAGCCATTATGGTTTTTAGCAAAAGTTTTGAAAGCCTGACTAATATATTCACCAAAGTATATTTTAGACTTAGCAGGGTTACAAAATTGACCAGAAAATAAAGCATAACCATCAATTATCATCTTCAACACTCTAACATTCCTCATATTATCTTTCAAGAAGAAAATGACATCATCAACATAAAACAGATAAGGAGGACAAACAGCATGTTACCTGACATAACCTGTTTGTAGATCTTACCAGAGATACATTGATTAATCGAGGATATAAGAACCTCCTCGCCATGCGAGAATAGTAAGGAGATAAAAGTCACCACTGTCTAACACCTTGGGAGCAAGCAAAGTAACCTTTAGGAGTACCATTTATCTGAATGGACAGATAAGTAGAGCATAGAATAACATTAATACAACTGATAAATTTGTCAGAAAAACCCATCAGGATGCACACAATAAGAAGAAACTCCCAGTTCACAGTATCAAAGGCCTTTCTAATATCAATTTTAATGGCAATACCACCTTTCTTACCACACTTATTAAGGTAATTAAAACCCTCAGAGGCAAGAGAAATGCAATGGCTTATTTGCTTACTAGGGATGAAACCATATTGAAAAGGGGACAGGGTGTTAGCTAAGATAGGGCCAAGCCTAGAAATAAGAATTTTAGTGAAGATTTTAAACAAAAAATTGCCAAGAACAATAGGTCTAAAGTCTTCAACTCTAGTTGGACCTTTAACTTTAGGTATGAGGGTCACAAAGCTAGATTTAAGACCATAAGGGATAAAATGAGTTTTGAAAAAAAATTGCACAACATTAACAACATCAATATGAATAAAAGACCAAGTTTTATGAAAGAATAACCAAGGGAACCCATCAGGGCCAGGAGTGTTGGGGAATTAATTGTCCGGGTCTATTCGGGATGAATATTTAAATACAAATTTAATTCTTACAATTATTACTAGCATGAATTAATCCTATATTAATTCAAATAATAATTCAACAACAAATATAAATAGTTCACATAAATCCTACACATACGGAATTACTACGGGTTTACGTGAACTAACCTCTCGGAGTGACAACCGTTGAGAAGATGAATCACGTTCACACGAACACACCAAAAAGCCTTCTCAACTATTCCCTTATCCTTGTTCAACAATCCGGTGGTAGGAACTCGTGAACAATTTAACAAAAGAAAAAATAAAATTATGTTGCACCACCTTTGTGGATTTTAACTTTTCCAACCTGGAATTGCACTTGGGGATGAAACATTCATCCCCTATTTATAGAGGGGTTGTTGAATGGCTTTTTTTGTGTGTGAATAAGATGGGAATTTTTTTTTCTTGGTCTCCAAAAAATCTTGAATATATTCTTTTCTCCATATTAAAAATATTCCACAAAAATCCCACCTCCTCTTGTTATGGTATTTTCGAAAAAAATAAGGAGTAGGAATCCAAGATTTGGATCTTCTTGAATTTATGAGATATTCTTGTATTCTAAGAATACATATCTTCCATAATATCTTTTCAAGAAAATCAAGAAAATCTTTCCTTCCTTATTTTCTTCATTATTTTCGAAAATTTCAAGATAAATAGCCAAGTGGGAGATTTTTTGAATTTAATGAGATAAACTTGTATTCCAAGAATACTTATCCTCATTCCATAACAAAATTCAAAGAAAATCTTTCTCCCTCTTTTATTTATTATTTTCAAAAAATAGGAAAAATAGGCAACAATAATTTATTTTATTTTAAACACATTTTTCAGTTATTGGACATTATCTTTGGGCTACTTGAGGGGCCTTTAGGAGAATTAAGATTGGACCTTCTAATGGACTTTGGATATCTAATATTGAGCCACAATATTATTCAAGCCCATAAATATTAATTAATCCCACTACATAATTAATATTGTACTATCCATCTTAACCCATATTACTGTTAATATGGCTCCCGGTTATTATTTCCCGTGTTTAAGATTATCCATCCCATTAATTAATTCAAGCCACTGAAACAACTTTCCTTTAATTAATATCTTTTATCCTTGGTCAAGGAACGGTTCAACATTATTATCCATACCGGAAACTAATTCCACTTGCAAGATTTGGTATGATAAATCTTATGAACCTCCCAAGGGGGGCAAATCAAACAAGCGTACTCGCACACGATTCTTCGTATTAAATCTTAGCAATCGCATGTGACCAGTAATATTGCCCAAGATATAAAGTATTGAATCTCATTGATTCTCTACCCGTCATAAGTCAAAACAATAGTTACTAACCACACACGATCCTATTTAAGGGATGAAAATTAAGAAATAACGAACCACTGAGGTCTAATTCTTCCTAATTCAGTGCTGAAGAATTTATCCTCCTGTAGGTCCTATTCAGTGCATCAGTCATGCACTAGTGTAAACTCTTGGTCAAGACAAGCCAATCTGAGCCTTACACTTCAACCTTTCACGATGGATTGTTCACTTCCATCTATGTTGTGAACAACGTACTTTTAGTTACAAGGGACTTTTAATTTAATCTTATGTGATCTGGTATCACTAAATTAACTACAATGTAACACGTACTGTTTATTGAACAATTATGTAGTAAATATATGTAACATTCAATGATATTTAAAGCATCAGTGATAAGTAATTTATTTCAGTAAATAAGACATAAATTCAGTTTGGTTATACAAAGTAAAAACATACTTTCCAGTATAACCCCAACAATCTCCCACTTATACTCAAAGTCTACTTTTAAGTATACTACAACATATCTCGTGTAGTTCTGTCGTGACATCTAATGTCACCTACACGAACCTAATAATATCTCCCACTTATACTCAAAGCAGATTGGCAACGGTCTTGACACCCATTCCTTCCACATGTCTCGCGAATGTATTCTGAGGCAGACCCTTTGTGAATGGATCTGCTAGATTGTCTTCTGACGCGATCTTTGCCACCTCTATAGCTCCTCTCTTAACGATTTCTCGTATTATATGGTATTTCCTTTCAATGTGTTTGCTGGCCTTGTGGGCTCTTGGTTCCCTTGAATTTGCAACTGCTCCGACATTATCACAGTGAATAGTGATTGTGTTGGGCAAATTTGGAACTACATCCAAGTCCACTAGGAAGTTCTTGAGCCAAACCGTTTCTTTTCATTTTGCCATAGCCGACTATGTATTCGGCTTCCATGGTAGAATCGTGATGCATTTACGCTAACGCTTCTCCATGTCATGGCTCCTCCCCCATGTAAAACACACTAGGAGGTAGATTTTTCGGAATCTAAGTGCGATTGGAAATCCGAAGTGCAGTAACAGATGGGGATTAGGCGATCGATCGATAAACTAACATTCTATCCCAAGTTATTTTCAGATACTTCAGAATGTTCTTAACTGCCGTCCAATGTTCTTTTCCCGGATTACTTTGATATCTTGCCACCATGCTAACGGCAAAGCAGATATCCGGTCTCGTGCACAACATTGCATACATAAGGCTTCCGACAGCCGAGGCATAAGGAATGCCTTTCATGTCATCTATCTCTTTTTGTGTCTTAGGGCACATTTCCTTGGATAGATGGATTTCATGCCTGAAAGGTACGAAGCCTTTCTTGGAGTCCTGCATGCTAAAACGCTTCAAGACAATGTCTATATATGAAGCTTGTGATAAGCCTATCATCCTTCTCTTGCGATCTCGAGTGATCTTGATCCCAAGGATGTTCCCGGCTTCCCCTAAGTCCTTCATATCAAACTGTTTTGAAAGCCATGCCCTTACGTCTGATAACACCTTCACATCGTTTCGATGATCGAATGTCGCCTCTCACGATAGTACTAAGAATACCAATGCGATTAAAACACGCTTTACGTACACACAACTTCGAACTCATTTTGATCGAACCCATAAGACTTTATAACATGATAAAAACATTGGTTCCAAGCTCTGGATGCCTGTTTGAGTCCGTAAATGGACTTCATGAGCTTACAAACTAGGTGTTCTTGGCCTTTTTCAATGAAGCCTTGGGGTTGTTGCATATAGATCTCTTCATCAAGACTTAGTTAAGGAAAGTCTTGACATCCATTTGCCAGATTTCAAAGTCGAGATCTTGTGACAATCGATAAGAAGAATCTGGATGGACTTAAGCATGGCTAGGGGTGAAAAAGTTTCCTCATGTCGATCCCTTCTTTACGAGTATAACCTTTCGCCCACGAGCCTTTTCCTTGAAGGTTTCCACCTTCCCTTCCTCGTCTCTTTTCCTCTTGTATACCCACTTGCGACCAATGGGTTTGACCCCATTGAGTGGTTCGACTAAACTCCCCACACTGTTATGATCCATATAACCCATTTAGGCTTCCATTCTTTGTTTGCCAAGAAACCTGATCCTTGTCTTGGATTGCCTGCGTCGTAGAAGTCCATGGGTGCGATTCATCTTGGCCAGGGGACTAAGTTCGAGAGACTCTCCCTATCACCATGAATATCTGGGTTATCTCACAACCCTCCCACTAAGTAGAGGTTCGGTTTGTGTAAGTGTGTTTGTTTGGTATGTCATCTTATGCAGTTGGTACTAAGGTTAGCCCTCTAAGCTCATTTAAGGTAATCTCACGGGCTTTCTTTTGTTCATATAGTCTTTCTTCCAAAAATCTAAAGTGGGTGCTAATTACCACCTTTTGATCCTCGGGACCATAGAACATACACCCTTTTTGTTCCTCGTGGTACCCCCTATCGCTTGACTTTAATTTCGATCGGGGATCGATTTTAAAACTTCCTTGTCCAACCGTGGGCGGACACCCCAAATTCTCATGTGTCTCAAAGCGGGCTTGCGCATAGGTCCATAATTCTTTGGGAGTTTTGGGAACCGATTTGGATGGCACCAAGTTCGAGAATATAATAAATTTGTTTCCAAGGCATGACGAGCGACATGGGTAGATCCGCATAACTCATCATTGATCTAACCATTTCTAAAAGATTCTGTTTCTTCGCTCTGCAACCCCATTTTGTTGAGGGTTCGGGTGTAGCTTCATTGGGATACAATCCCTTCATCGACAAGTAGTTCGAAAAACTCATCATTTGAGGTACTCGCCTCCACGATCGGATCGTAGAGACTTGATCGTTTTTCCTATGATTCTCTGCTTGAGCCTTAATTTCTTTGAATTTGTCAAAGGTCTCAGATTTATGCTTCATTAGGAAAATGTAGTCGTACCTTGAGTAATCATCAATAAAGGTGACGAAATACTCATAACCTCCTCTTTCTTTGATTGACATTGAACCATATCGTACTGTGTGAAGGATTTCTAACACTTCTTTGGCAATATTCCCTTGACTCTGAATGCCCTCTTGGTCGTTTTACCCTCCAAGCATGATTCGCAGAAGTTGGGATTGGTTCAATGGGAGAGACTCCAATGAACCATCTTCTACCAACCTTTGAATCCTTTTTGGATTAATATGTCCCAATCTAAGATGCCATAGAAGTGTCTCGTTCACGTCGATGAAGCGTTTTCTTTTATCGTAGCTTGATTGATGTGTTATAGGATGCATTTCGTGAGTGGTGTGCACAGTTAATTGTATAGAGATTATTCAACAACGTTCCATGACAGATAAATTTATCATAAAGTGAAATGGTAAAAACTTTATCAAAAGTAACCGAATATCCATCAAGGTAGAGTTTAGAAACCGAAATTAAATTCTTTCTAAAAAACTAGAAAGCGTAAAGAACATCTCTTAAAATTAAAACTCTGTCTTCAAAAGATAGGTGCACTTCTCCATTTGCTTTTTGCCACTCTAGAGCATCGCCCGGTGTGATGAGGATCTCACTCCCACTAAGTTGTGGGTCGCTTGAACCCTCAAAAGTGAAACAGACATGATCGGTGGATCCGTATCCACCACCCATAAATGGGACGATCGCCGCTAAACAAGTTTCAACAACTAGTGCGTGAGAATTACCTTTCTTTCCATTCCTTTTGCGTTTGGAGCAGTGCAGTGACCTCAATGTCCTTTTTCACCGGTTGAAGCACTTCCCCTTAATTTGGTTTACTCTACCCCCCTTTACCTTTTCTTTGCCATTTGCGACACTTGAGTTCACTTACTTTTGGCCTTTGTCCTTCTTTTTTTTCTTACCTGCCTTTGGCCTAGAAGAAGAAGAAGGTCCATTTGCCACCAAGGCTTGGCTCTTTTGCCCCAGTATCGCCCTTGCCGAGACTAAAGCTTGCAACAAATCAGGCATCGAGAACTTCTGATTGTTCATTTGGTAGTTCAACTTAACTGTAAAAAAAAAAATTGGCAGATAATGGAGTACGAAATTGATTTGGGTCTCGATATCGTATTCAGCGCCAAGAACCTCAAGCTTGTTAAGGTGAGCCATCATCTGGAGAACGTGCTCCCTTACGGGCGTTCCCTCCACCATTTTCATAGAGAGAAAGTCCCTCATGGTGATCGATGAGCCCACAGCGATTACATTGTTGAAACATCGCTTTAAGACTAGTCATGATGTCTGCATCTGTCTCAATGTTTTGGTGCTAGTGTTGCAACACATTTGACATTGAAGCCAAGATGGTACACTTTGCCATTTCGTTGGAACGCTCCCAGTCAGCATACTCTTTCTTAACCTCTTTAGTTGACTCATCATTTGGCTTTACTGGCTTAGGTGTAGTGAGAACCCAGTTATGGCTTTGTGCAGTGAGGACAACAGTAAGTTTACGATTCCAATCAACGAAGTTTTCACCAGTAAGCAAATTGTCTTTAAGTATATTGAAAAGTGGATTAAAAGGTTGCGACATGCTGAACTGAAATAAATAGTTTGTATAAGCACAAACATATCACAAGGTTCGATCACATGTTTCATATTAAAATCTAAAAAAAAATATGAACATGCATCAGCCAACATCTCAAAACAGTTTAAATAAGCCACGTGGGTGGGTCATTATTTAAACACATTCAAGCAGGTTATAAACAAAACGGTTTCAAACCTTTAATATCCAGATTAATAGTTGGCTCCCACTTGACCAATATAAAATTGACAGGGACTTCGGGGAAGTATATGCATATCAATTTTATACCTAAGTAATAACCATGATTAAATACATAATTATTACTTTGCTTTGAACGAGCCTCGTGGGGAGGGTCATCGTCGCCACTAATAATAACCCACAATCATCCTTTCGGAATTTATTCATGTGAAAACTATCTTTTGGCCGTCCCGTGGGGGGAATTTATCCAAAAAAATTCACAAATAAATAAATCATGGAAGTCAAAATTAATTCAATTTTATTGTCTGTAATAAAATTGTCAATTCATTGTTTAAACATACTTAGTAATTTTCGAAGGTGAGATTTTTCAAGACATATTCTCATGCATCACATATTTAAACACAATTTAAATAATCACAAAATAATGCAAAACATCAAAACAAAAAATTAAACACGTTGGGCACATATATCCAATTGTAACGGTTAATTTTTGTCATATCTTGATCTCGAGAAATCGTCTTCATAAAACCTTCATCGTTCGTCTCGAAAAGCTCCCCTTAGCCTTAACATGTTCTTTAAAATGTCGCCGTCTGGAGAGATATGCGTCCAGAAGCTTGGGTAGCTCGCGGCTGCGTATCGTATCCCGTGCGCGTGTGCATGCAGCGTCGGGCGGCGCCATCGCCCGCGTCGCTCGGCGGCTCGGCGGTATGCGGATCGCCTGCAGCGCCCGTGCGTCGCCCGCAACTCCACGTAAGCCTGGCGGCCCTCGGCCAGATGCCCTTGCATGTCCGTAGCGGCGCTACTTCGCCCGTCGCTTCAGTATCTTGGCTCGGTGCGTCGATCGCCCCGTCCGCGTGTCGCAGCATCCCCTACGTTGCGCCACGGCCCCAAACTCCTCTGGTGCTCGACCCGCTGAGCTTTGCGCCGTGTGTCTTTGGCGCCTCTCGGCTTGGCCCCGTCTGCGGCGCTGGCACGCTTGTCTTGGCTATGGCGTCGTCCGACGTCCCAATTACTTTGGTTTTTAATTCTTCGTCTTCGTTCTCGAACGGTTATAATTTATTTTAAAAAATAAATAAACCTAGATCTAGACTAGTCTATTACATTGATCAAATCAAACAAATCCTTATCCACTAGTGGATTTTCTCGCGAGGCAAAATGAATTGAGCGAGTGAATTAAAAACCACAATTTATATGCATGCATAAATATAAACATTCATCAAAAAACCATGACAATTGGATACCGCAAAAAAAGATCTAGCAATTCTACTATCAATTTTAAATTTAATGAAAACGAATTAAATTACAATTTAAAATTTAGAGCCCGAAACCGAGGCTCTGATACCAGTTGTTGAGAATTAATTGCCCGGATCTATTCGGGATGAATATTTAAATACAAATTTAATCCTAACAATTATTACTAGCATGAATTAATCCTATATTAATTCAAATAATAATTCAACAACAAATCATGCATATAAACAGTTCACATAAATCCTACGCATGCGGAATTACTACGGGTTTACATGATTTAATCTCTCGGAGTGACAACCGTTGAGAAGATGGATCCCGTTCACACGAACACACCAAAAAGCCTTCTCAAGTATTCCCTTATCCTTGTTCAACAATCCGGTGGTAGGAACTCACGAACAATTTAACAAAAGGAAAAATAAAATTATGTTTGCACCACCTGTGGATTTCTAATTTTACAACACATGGAATTGCACTTGGGGATGAAACATTCATCCCCTATTTATAGAGGGGGTGTTGGACGAAAACTTTGTGTGTGAATAAGATGGGAAAATCTTTTTCTTGGTCTCCAAGAAATCTTGAATATATCCAATATATTCTTTTCTCACTATTTTAAATATTCCACAAAAATCTCACCTCCTCTTGTTAAGGTATTTTCGAAAAAAATAAGGAGTAGGAATCCAAGATTTGGATCTTCTTGAATTTATGAGATATTCTTGTAATCCAAGAATACATATCTTCCATAATATCTTTTCAAGAAAATCCAGAAAATTTTTCCTTCCTTATTTTCTTCATTATTTTCGAAAATTTCAAGATAAATAGCCAAGTGGGAGATTTCTTGAAATTAATGAGATAAACTTGTATTCCAAGAATACTTATCCTCATTCCATAACAAAATTCAAAGAAAATCTTTCTCCCTCTTTTATTTATTATTTTCAAAAAATAGGAAAAATAGGCAACAATAATTTATTTTATTTTAAACACCTTTTTCAGTTATTAGACATTATCTTTGGGCTACTTGAGGGGCCTTTAGGAGAATTAAGATTGGACCTTCTAATGGACTTTGAATATCTAATATTGAGCCACAATATTATTCAAGCCCATAAATATTAATTAATCCCACTACATAATTAATATTGCACTATCCATCTTAACCCATATTACTGTTAATATGGCTTCGGATTATTATTTCCCGTGTTTAAGATTATCCAGCCCATTAATTAATTCAAGCCACTGAAACAACTTTCCTTTAATTAATATCTTTTATCCTTGGTCTATCCATACCGGGAACTAATTCCACTTGCAAGATTTGGTATGATAAATCTTATGAACCTCCCAAGGGGGCAAATCAAACAAGCGTACTTGCACACGATTCTTCATATTAAATCTTAGCAATCGCTGTTGGGATTATACTAAAAGTATGATTTTTACTTTGTATAATCGAAACTGAATTTTCAGACTTATTTACTGAAATAAATTGTTTATCACTGATGCTTTAAATATGATTGAATGTTACATATATTTACTGCATAACTGTTCAATAATTCGTACGTGTTACATTGTAGTTAATTTAGTGATACCAGATCACAGAAGATTAAATTAACAGTCCCTTGTAACTAAAAGTACGCCATTCACGACCTAGATGGAAATGAACAACCCATCACGAAAGGTTGAGGTGTAAGGCTCAGATTGGTTTGTCTTGACCAAGAGATTACACTAGTGCATGACTGATGCGCTGAATAGGACCTACATGAGGATAAATTCTTCAGAACTGAACAAGGAAGAATTAGACCTCAGTGGTTCGTTGTTTCTTAACCTTCGTCCCTTAAATAAGATCACGTGGGATTGGTAACTATTGCTTTGACTTATCATGGGTAGCGAATCAGAGAGAGATTCAATACTTTTTATCTTGGGCAATATTATTGGTCACATGTGATTGCTAAGATTTATCTGAAGAATCGTGTGCAAGAAGCACGCTTGTTTGATTTGCCCCTTGGGAGGTTCATAAGTTTTATCATACCAAATCTTGCAAGTGGAATTAGTTTAGGTATGGATAATAATGTTGAACCGATTCTCGACCAAGGACAAAAGATGTTAATTAATGGAAAACTATTTGATTGGCTTGAATTAATTAATGGGCTAGATAATCTTAAACACGGGAAATAATGCCGGGAGCCATATTGATTTGTAATATGGGTTAAGATGGATAGTGCAATATTAATTATGTAGTGGGATTAATTAATATTTATGGACTTGAATTATATTGTGGTTCAATATTAGATATTCAAGGTCCATTAGAAGGTCCAATCTTAATTTCTCTAAAGGCCCCCGAGTAGCCCAACATATAGTCCATTAACTGAAAAGGTGATTAAAATAAAATAAATATTGTTTTTTAATTTTTCCTAATTATTTGAAATTTATGGATAAAAGAGGGAAAAGATTTTCTTTGAATTTTGTTATGGAATGAAGATATGTATTCTTGGAATACAAGATTATCTCATTAAATTCAAGAAATCTCCACTTTGGTTATTCATAAGGGATATTTCAAAATTTTTTGAAAATAGAGGCAAGAAAGATTTTCTTGATTTTCTTGAAAAGATATTATGGAAGATATGTATTTCTTGAAATACAAGAATATCTCATAAATTCAAGAAGATCCAAATCTTGGAATCTGACTCCAAATTTTCGAAAATAATCCATATTTGAGGAGGTGGGATTTTTTGGAATATTTTAATTATGGGAAAAAAGAATACAAGAGATATATTCAAGATTTCTTGGTGATCAAGAAAAGTCTTTTCCCACATTGGTTTTCTCTTGAAAAAATCGACCACCTCTATCCTATAAATAGGGGATGATTGTTTCATTCCAAGTACAATTCCATGTCTTTGGAAAAATTAGCAAATCCACATAAGTGGTGCAACAAAGTTTATTTTTTCCTTTTGTTAATTGTTCGACAAGTGTCCTTCCACCGGATAGTTGAGCAAGGGCTAAGGGAATACTTGGGAAGTCCTTTTGGTTAGTCCGTCCAACCGAATTCCTTTGCCGTCCAGAAATGCGTTCACGTAAACTTAGTAGATTCGCGTCGTAGGTTTTACGTGACTTATTATATGCATGATATGTTGTTGCAATTATTATTTGAATTAATATAGGATTAATTCATGCTATTAATAATTAAAGAATTAAATTTGTATTTAAATATTCATCCCGAATAGATCTGTGCAACTCATTCCCCAACAATTGGTATCAGAGCCACGGTTTCGGGCTCTGAATTTTTTAAATTGTAATTTAATTCGTGGACATTAAATTTGAAATTGGATAGTAGAACTGTTAGATCTATTTTGCAGGTATCCAATTGTCATGGATTTTAATGTGTTTATTTATGCATGCATATAAATTGTGGTTTTAATTCGATTCGTTCGGATTTGTTTTGCCTCGTGAGAAAATCCACGTGTAGACTAGATTTGTTTGATTTGATCAATGTAATAGACTAGTCTAGATCTAGGTTTATTTATTTTTTGTAAATAAATTGTAACCGGATCGAGAACGAAGAGACGAAGAATTAAAGGACAAAATCCGTAAGGCGTGGCGGCGCTGGCATGGCCGCACGACGGGCAGGCGAGGCAATGGGCCGAAAGCGAAGGGCGAGGAACAGGTCAAGACTCACAGTGCTTGTGGCGCTTAGCGACGCGTGGTCGAGGCGCGCGTGACTAAGCGACCTTAGCTGTGACGCGGCAAGACGTAGGACGCGGGTCCGAGGTCGCGGGGCGGCGGAGGCGGGGCGAAGCGTCGCGCCGCCGAGATGCGGCGTCTTAGCGGAGACTGGCGGCTTCGCCCACGGGCGATCTTGAGACATTGTTTTGTAGGTGGTGGCCCGGATCGGGAGTGCATCCCCGCGAGCGTGGCGTGGCATTTCGAGGCAAGTATTTTTTCGAGACGAGCGAGTGGGAGAAATTCGAGGCGTGTTTCTTCAAGATCAAGTCAAGAAAAAATCAAACCATGACAATTAGATAATTTGTGCCCAATATGTTTTTTTTTTTCTTTTTTGCTTGATTTATTTGTCTATCTTATGCTTTATTTAATTTGTTTAAATGTGTTTGCATGAGAGTTTCCCAAATGGAAAAATCTCACCTTCAAAATTACTAAGTATGTTTAAATAATTAATTGACAATTTTATTAGGATAATAAAATTGAATTAATTTTGACCTCCATGATTTATTTATTTGTGAATTCTTTTGGAGAAATTCCCACGGATTTGATCAAAAAGATAGCTTTCACATGAATGAATTCCAAACGGATGATTGTGGGTTATTACTAGTAGTGGCGACGATGACCCTCCCACGAGGCTTGATCAAAGCGAAATAGTAATCCTGTATTTAATCATGGTTATTACTTAGGTATAAAATTGATATGCATATACTTTCCCGAAGTCCCTGTCAATTTTATATTGGTCAAGTGAGAGCCAACTATTAATCTGGATATTAAAGGTTTGTAAATCGTTCTTGTTTGTAACTTTCTTTGAATGTGTTTAAATAATGACCCACCCCACGCGTGGCTTATTTAAAAGCATTTTTGAGATGTTGGCTATCGCATGTTCATATTTTTTTTGAGATTTTAATATGATCGTGTGATCAAACCTTGTGATGTAATTGTGCTTATGCATGGTTTTATTTATTTGGTTTATCATGTCGCAACCTTTTTATCCTTTGTTTATATACTCAAAGAACACCAATTAATTGGAGAAAACTATAATATTTGGAAAGCGAAATATGAGCTTTGTCTACTGCACAAAAACATTATTGGATTTTTGATGTACCCAAACCACGTAAACTCTTGATGAATCATCGATGCGGCAAGACATGAGTATAATATTTGGGAGCGAGCAATGAACCCGTAAACGTGTAATCTTGACTTTCTTTGTCGATGATTTGAAACACATTCATGAAGGTGTTGAGTTATTTTGCGGAAATTATGCAAAGTCTTGAAGAAATGTTTTTAACAAAAGACCGCATGATCGTCGGTTTAAAAATGACGATGTGGCTTGGTGAAATTAAATTTGAGGAACACTGCAAGGGAGCATATTCTCGAGTCAAACACCATTTTCTAAAACTAGCTTATCTCGGAACTAAGTATTGTGATGAGGCCCAAATCGAATTTACATTGCTTACTCGCCAAGGAGCTTGATGGATTTTCTTTGTGGTTTTTTGTGATGAGTGATCACATGTTTACTTATGGATAATCTACAAGAAGCCTTGGAGATAGTAGAGAAGCATTTAGGAAAGAAAAGGCGAAGCATTGGTGACCAAAAAGTCTTTTTTTCTAGAGATCTAGGCGATGGAAGGCAAGTCTCAAGAAAAGGAAAGTGGTCGTAACCAAAAGCAAACTCATCACTAAGAAAAGTGAGAAAAAGGCGGTTAAGCGGTTGGGTGTCAAGAAAGGACCAAAAAGGAATATGTTTGAATTGCGGGGGGAAAAGGACATTGGAGGTCAAGATGTTTCAATCCCAAAAGGAAAGGAAAGAAAGGTAATCCTCACACACTAGTTGTTGAAACTTGTTTAGCGGCGTATGCCTCCCATTTATGGGTGGTGGATATGGGATCCATTGATCATGTTTGTTTCACATTACGGGGGTTCAAACGGACCCGACAACTAAGTGGAAGTGAGATCCTCATCTTTTTGGGCGATCTTACGAGTGGCAAAAAAAGCGATGGGAGAAAGTGCACCTGTCTTTTGAAGGCGAGTTTTAATTTTAAGAGATGTTACATGCGTTCCAAGTTTTAGAAAGAATTTGATTTGGTTTCTAAACTTTTTTCATGATGGATATTCGGTTACTTTTAATAAAGTTGTTACCATTCCTCTTTTTGATAAATTTATACATCATGGAGCGTTGGCGAATAATCTCTATACAATTAATCTTGCACACCACTCACGAAATGCATCCTATAACACATCAATCTGTTTTAGAAAAGAAAACGTTCATCGGGCGTGAGCGAGACACTTCTTTGGCATCTAAGATTAGGGTCATATAAATCCAAAGAGGATCAAAGGTTGGTGAAAAGGCGGTTCTCTGGAGCTTCTCCAAGTTGAGCGGATTTCAACCCGCGAATCATGTTTGGAGGAAAAATAACCAAGAGGGCATCCGGAGCCAGGGAATAGGGCCAAAAGAAGTGTTAGAGATCGTTCACCGGATGTATGTGGTCCAATGTCAACCAAAGCAAGAGGAGGTTATGAGTATTTCATCACTTTCATTGATGATTACTCGAAGTGACGGTTATATTTTCCTTATGAAGCATAAATCGAGACCTTTGAGAAATTCACGAAATTTAAGGCTCAGCGAAGAGAATCATAGGGAAAAACGTATCAAGTCTCTACGATCCGATCGTGGAGGCGAATACCTCGGCGATGAGTTTTTGAACTACTTATCGATGAAGGATTGTATCGACTCCTTGCACCGGAACCCCTCAACAAAAGCGGGGTTGCAGAGTGAAAAAAGAACTCTTTTGGAAATGGTTAGATCAATGATGAGTTATGCGGATCTTCCCAAGTGGATTACGGGGTCATGCCTTGGAAAGCAATGACCACATTACGAACTTGGTGCCATCAAATCGGTTCCCAAAACTCCCAAAGAATTGTGGATGGGCGCAAGCTTAGTATGAGACACATGAAAATTTTGGGGTGTAGGCCTACGTGTTGGATAAGGAAGCCGGTAAATTGGATCCTCGATCGAATTAAAGGTCGTTTGTAGGATACCCCGAGGAACAAAAAGGGTGTATGTTCTATGGTCACGAAGATCAAAAAGGTGGTCATAAGCACCCACTTTAGAGATTTTGGAAGAAGACTATATGAACCAAAGAAAACCCAGTGAGATTACCTTAAATGAACTTAGAGGGAAAACCTCGATTAATCAGCATCTTAGATGATATACCAAACGACACGCTTTCTGGCCGGAGCCTCGTCAGAGTGGGAGGGTTGTTAGACGACCGAGAGATTCATGAGAATAGGAGAGTCCTCGGACTTGATTCGGACAAGACGAATCGGACCCATGGACATATGACGAGGCACTCCAAGATAAGGATCTGATTCTTGGCAAACATCAATGAAAGCCGAAATGGGTTCTATGTTTCATAATAGAGTGTGGGAGCTAGTCAGAACCACTTAATGGGGTCAAACCCATTTGATGCAAGTGGGTATATAAGAGGAAAAGAGGACCGGGACGGGAAGGTTGAAACCTTTAAAGCAAGACTAGTGGCGAAAGGTTATACTCGAAAGAAGGGATCGATTATGAGGAAACTTTTTCACCTTTGTAGCCATCTTAAGTCCATCTGTATTCTCTTATCGATTCTTTCGCGCATTTCGACTTTGAAATCGGCAAATGGATGTCAAGGCGACTTTCATACTTGAAGTCTTGATGAAGAGATCTATATCAACAACAACCCAAGGTTTCATTGAAGCGGGCCAAGAACATCTTGTTTTAAGCTCAAAAGTCCATTTACGGACTCAAAGCGGGCATCGAGCTTGGAACCAATGTTTTGATCATGTTATAAAGTCTTATGGGTTTGATCAAAACGAGTTTGAAAGTTGTGTGTATGAAAAGCGTGTCGGAGCTGCATTGGTATTCTTAGTACTATCGTGAGGCGACATTCGATCATCGGGAGCGATGTGAAGGTGTTATCGAGCGTAAGGGCATGGCTTTCAAAAGCGGTTTGATATGAAGGACTTAGGAAAGCGGACACGTCCTTGGGATCAAGATCTTTCGAGATCGCAAAAAAAAGGATGATAGGCTTATCGCAAGCTTCATACATAGACCTTCATCTTGAACGCTTCAAAGATGCAAGATTCAAGAAAGGATTCGTACCTTTCGGGCATGGAATCCATCTATCAAGAAAATGTCCCCTAAGGCCAAGAGAGGAGATAGATGACATGAAAGGCATTCCTTATGCTTCGGCTGTTGGAAGTCTTATGTATGCAATGCTGTGTACGAGACCGGATATTTGCTTTGTCGTAGGCATGGTGGCAAGATATCAAAGTAACCCCAGGAAAGAGCATTGACGGCCGATTAAAAACATTACGAAGTATCCGAAAAGAACTTCGGGATAGAATGTTGGTTTATCGGTCGAGTAGTCAATCCCCATTTGTTACACGGACTCGGATTTCCAATCGGGCGTAGACTCGGAAAATCTACCTCGGTAGTGTGTTTTGCATGGGGGAAGGAGCATTGACATGGAGAAGCGTCAAGCAGAAATGCGTCGCAGATTCTACCATGGAAGCCGAATATGTAGCTCCTAGCGAGGCAGCGAAAGAAGCGGTTTGGCTCAAGCACTTCCTAGTGGACTTAGATGTGGTTCCGAATTTGCCCAAGAATCGCATTTATTGTGACAATGGAGCAATTGCAAATTCAAGGAACCAAGAGCCCACAAGGCCGACAAACACATAGAAAAAATACCATCTTATACGAGACATCGTTAAGAGAGGAGATATAGATGTGGCAAAGATAGCATCCGGGACAACCTAGCGAGATCCATTCACAAAAAGTGCGCCTCTGAATACATTCGAGAGACATGTGGAAGGAATGGGTGTCAAGACCGTTGCCAATCTGCTTTGAGTATAAGTGGGAGAAATTATTAGGTTCGTGTAGGTGACATTAGATGTCACGGACTGTGAGACATGTTGTAGTATACTTAAAAGCAGACTTTGAGTATAAGTGGGAGATTGTTGGGATTATCTTTGAAAAGTATGCTTTTTTACTTTGTATAATCGAAAACCTGAATTTTCGGACTTATTTTTGAAATAAATTGTTTATCGATGCTTTAAATATTATTGAATGTTACATATATTTCTTTGCATAATCTGTTCAATAATTAAATGCGTGTTACATTGTAGTTAATTTAGTGATACCGGATCACGAGAAGATTAAATTAACGGTCCCTTGTAACTAAAAAGCACGCCATTCACGACCTAGATGGAAATGAACAACCCATCACGAAAGGTTGAGGTGTAAGGCTCAGATTGGTTTGTCTTGACCAAGAGATTACACTAGTGCATGGTGATCTATTTGAATAGGACCTACATGAGGATAAATTCTTCTAATGAACAAGGAAGAATTAGACCTCGGTGGTTCATTGTTTCTTAACCCGTCCCTTAAATAGGATCACGTGGGATTCGTAACTATTGCTTTGACTTATCATGGGTAGCGAATCGGAGAGAGATTCAATACTTTTTATCTTGGGCAATATTATTGGTCACATGTGATTGCTAAGATTTATCTGAAGAATCGTGTGCAAGCACGCTTTGTTTGATTTGCCCCCTTGGGAGGTTCATAAGCTTTATCATACCAAATCTTGCAAGTGGAATTAGTTTCCGGTATGGATAATAATGTTGAACCGTTCTCGACCAAGGAGAAAAAAGATGTTAATTAATGGAAAGCTATTTCAGGTGGCTTGAATTAATTAATGGGCTAGAATAATCTTAAACACGGGAAATAATGCCAAGGGAGCCATATTGACTGTAATATGGGTTAAGATGGATAGTGCAATATTAATTATGTAGTGGGATTAATTAATATTTATGGGCTTGAATTATATTGTGGTTCAATATTAGATATTCAAGGTCCATTAGAAGGTCCAATCTTAATTCTCCTAAAGGCCCCCTGAGTAGCCCAACATATAGTCCATTAACTGAAAAGGTGATTAAAATAAAATAAATATTGTTGCTTAATTTTTCCTAATTATTTCGAAATTTATGGATAAAAGAGGGAGAAAGATTTTCTTTGAATTTTGTTATGGAATGAAGATATGTATTCCTGGAATACAAGATTATCTCATTAAATTCAAGAAATCTTCCACTTGGTTATTCATAAGGGATATTTCGAAATTTTTGAAAATAGAGGGCAAGAAAGATTTTCTTGATTTTCTTGAAAAGATATTATGGAAGATATCTATTTCTTGAAATACAAGAATATCTCATAAATTCAAGAAGATCCAAATCTTGGAATCTTGCACTCCAAATTTTCGAAAATAATCCATATTTGAGGAGGTGGGATTTTTGTGGAATATTTTAATTATGGGAAAAAAGAATCTGGGGAGATATAGTCAAGATTTCTTGGTGATCAAGAAAAGTCTTTTCACATTGGTTTTTCTCTTGAAAAATTCGACCACCTCTATCCTATAAATAGGGGATGATTGTTTCATTCCCAAGTACAATTCCATGTGCTGGAAAAATTAGCAAATCCACATAAGTGGTGCAACAAAGTTTATTTTTTCCTTTTGTTAATTGTTCGACAAGTGTCTTTCCACCGGATAGTTGAGCAAGGGCTAAGGAATACTTGGGAAGTCCTTTTGCTTAGTCCGTCCAACCAAATTCTTTTGTCATCCCAGAGAGAATGCGTTCACGTAAACCCGTAGATTCGTGCGTAGGTTTTACGTGGCTTATTATATGCATGATATGTTGTTGCAATTATTATTTGAATTAATATAGGATTAATTCATGCTAGTAATAATTAAAGAATTAAATTTGTATTTAAATATTCATCTCGAATAAATCTGTGCAACTCATTTCCCCAACAATCGCATGTGACCAGTAATATTGCCCAAGATATAAAGTATTGAATCTCATTGATTCTCTACCCGTCATAAGTCAAAGAAATAGTTTAAGGGACGAAGATTAAGAAATAACGAACCACTGAGGTCTAATTCTTCCTAATTCAGTGCTGAAGAATTTATCCTCCTGTAGGTCCTATTCAGTGCATCAGTCATGCACTAGTGTAATCTCTTGGTCAAGACTAGCCAATCTGAGCCTTACACTTCAACCTTACACGATGGATTGTTCACTTCCATCTAGGTCGAGAACAGCGTACTTTTAGTTACAAGGGACTGTTAATTTAATCTTTTGTGATCTGGTATCACTAAATTAACTAAATTGTAACACGTACTGTTTATTGAATAATTATGCAGTAAATATATGTAACATTCAATGATATTTAAAGCATCAGTGATAAATAATTTATTTCAGTAAATAAGACAGAAATTCAGTTTGGTTATACAAAGTAAAAGCATACTTTCCAGTATAACCCCAACAAGGAGAGCTAGTGGCAGAGAGGCTGAAGACAGCTTCCCTGATTTTCTCTTCAAAGGGAATGCAATCCAGAATGTGGATCTCCCTATCAGGGATCCTCCTGAAAGGAAAAGAGGCAAGGAAAGTGAAATCAGTGGGAGAAGAGTTTATGTTATTAAAAAGAGTAGTAAAAAAAGAGACAACATGGGAAGAGATCACTCTCTGATCCTTCTGATGTTGTCAATCTCCAAAGCAAGGATGTTGTTTCTGATCTTGCTTCTAGTGTGAAGAGCTTGCAAGAATCTGGAGTTTCCGTCACCCTCCTTGAGCCAATCAATTTTGAGCTTCTGACTTCTGAAAGTATCCGACTTCCTCAAAGCAATATCTAGATCCACATGGGCCTGAATCTCCCGTTGAGACACATCAATACATCCCAGACCCCCATATCTAAGATTCTAAAATTCCAGCAAGTTGTTAGAAGCCACATTAACTCCCTCAGAGACCTTCTTGAAGACATTCTTGTTCCAGGACTTAAGCTCACCCTTAACCCTCTTAAGCTTCTAATGAAAAGGTTGATAGGATCTCTAGCAGGCATAAACATGGCCCAAGAATTCTTAATCAGCTCCATACAATTGTCCTCCTCAAACCACATAGATTGGAATATAAAAAATGTGACCAGTGACAGGGGCCATCAGGGTACACTTAAGAATGATCGGGTGATGATCAGAATTATGTCTTTGCAGAACTTCACAGACCATAGTAGACCAAATATCCAGAAAGGCAGGACTAACCAAAGTCCTATCAAGTCTAGAGGCTTTAAGGAACCCAGAATTAACATTGGAAACCCAGGTGTAGGGAGGACCAATTGAATCAACTTCCACAAGATTGCCATTCTCAATAAAACCTCTAAACTCATTAATGAAGGTAGTAGCTGGATGAGCAAGACCAACCCTTTCATGCATCCCAAGAACCGCATTAAAGTCCCCAATTAAAACAATTTTCTCAGCACAGAAAGGAAGTAAATCTAACCATAAAGCCCTTCTATCCACATAATCATTGCAAACATGTATCACCCCAATCAAAAGCTACATATCCGGCATGACACACTTCAGAATCAGACACTGAGCAGACACAAGGACCACAGTAACAACAAGTTGGTCCATTTTCCTAGCTAGAAACCAAAGATTAGGCAAACTACCCACCCTTTGATTAGCAGTAATAAAGTCCAAGTGCAAAGCATTCCAAAAACCCACATTAAAAAGACTCATAGGGACCTTAGGTTCAGCAATAGCAAGAAAACAAGGATTAAGACGCTCACAAAGGTCAATAAGAGTTGACCTGGTAGGAGAGCCCGAGACCCCATTTGCATTCCAAAACAAGATATTCGTGATATACCCTTCGAAGAACCGTGCTCAGGCGGTTTGATGGTGAGTTCATTCCAGTTTTGAGAGGCCGCAACACCCATAGCTTTGAATGGAGCTCCAGAGGTAGCTTGAACCTTGTTTAGATTTTCAGTTTGAGGGCCAGATTTCTTGAGACATGACTTCAAAGATACCGAGACAGGCAAACTCTGCTCCTCGGAGGAAGAGGGATCCAGAGTGTTTGTGGGAAAAGCGGTAGGGACAGAAGGCACCACCGTGGTTTCAGATAATGAGGAGAAGATCAGTGCCCGGCGATTCTTCATCATCAACTGATGTATTCTTGGCCACCTCCGTGGAGCTCTCCTTCACCGGCCCGTTCTTAGTCATCACATTAGGACTCTCCTTCACCGGCTGAAAGGCTTTAGGAGATTTTGGCTTCTTCTTATCAGGACCCTTATCATTACCTTTACGGAATCTACAAGAAGCTAAATTATGTCCTGTAATTCCGCATTGAGAGCAGTACATTGGCAAATTCTCATACTGAATTCCTACGAAGAAGGATAGTTCATTTCTAACTACCATAACCCGATGTTGCAATTCTTCTTTGAGATCCACTTCAACAAGAACAGGAGTGAAATGACCCAGGCTACCGTCGGTGGAGCGTTCATCCACCTTGACCGGGTTTTCCACCGCTGATGCAATTCCTAAAATCAACTTAGGGTTCCAATATTCTATGCTAAGCTCGTAGATACGTACCCAAACCTCAGCCACAGAAGAGCTAAGTTTGTAGGGGTTGAAATCAACTGTCCAACGACGCAGATTGATAGAGCCCGGATTTAAATTCAAGAACTACAGCTAAACACCCGTGTCTTGTCTTCTTGGTTCGCAAATTGAATGTTGTAGAAGTCGCGGCCAAGGGGGACGATCTTGTAACCAGATCGAACCCCCCAAACCTCCATAAGTCTATCCTTAAGTAATTCCAGAGTTCTTGGCTTTTGTTTCAGCAGGTAGAACACTCTGCCGATGATGGAGTTTTTGTAGGTTTCCACCCCTTTAATGTATTTGTCTTCGTCAACCCTAATGTAGTAGAATGAACCAAATTTGGTGGCTCTCTCGTAATCTTCACAAACCGCCGACGCATGCAAAGCCCTAGCGAACGTCTTTTGAGAAGTCGCTCCTGGGTTACAATTTTCGGAGGTAACGATGGAATAAGTAGAAATCGCCGTCAAATTTTGCCCTAATTGTGGAAAATTTTCCGAATCCGAAGGCTCGAGTAGTAGCGGATCGGAAGAAATAATTTGTTGTCTAATTTATCCTTAAATTTTCAAAGATTATGGGAAAAAGAAAGAAGAGATTTTATGGAAGATAAGTATTCTTGGAATACAAGATTATCTCATAAAGTCAAGAATCTTTGACTTTGACTTTTTCTTCTTATTTTTTTTCGAAAATAATGATTTATAAGGAAGAGGATTTTTGTGAAAAATTTATTTATGGGAAAGAGAATATATTGGATATATTGAAAATTTTCCCATATCTTTTCCTAAGCAAAAATTTTTAGCCCCCTTAGTCTTATAAATAGGGGATGAATTTTTCATCCCCAACACAATTCCAGTCTTGGAAAAATTAAAAATCCACAAAGGTGGTGCAACATATTTTTATTTACTTCTTTATTATAATTGTTCGTGAGCATCCAACCATCAGAAAGTCGAACAAGGACTCGTGGAATACTGGAGAAGGTGTTTTGTGTTGATCCATCATCTCAACGGTTGTGTCTACAAGAGATATGTTTTACGTAAACTCCTAGTTCCGCATGTGTAGGACTTTACATGAAATTACTTGTACGCATGTTGTTGTTGTGAATATTATTTGAATTAATAGGATTAATTCATGCTAGTAATAATTGTTGATATAAATTTATATTTAAATTGCACCTCGAATAGATCCGGGCATACTATTTCCCAACAACTGGTATCAGAGCCTCGGTTTCGAGCTCTGTAATTCAAATTATTGTTCATTAAATTTTTTAAAATTGGATAGTTGAATTGCTAGATCTCTTTTGCAGGTAACCAATTGTCATGGCTATTTAATGTTTTATTTTATGCATATGAATGTGGTTTTTAATTCGATTCGTTCGGATTGGTTTTGCCCCATGAGAAAATCCACCAATAGATTAAGCTATTTTGATTTGCTCAATGTAATAGACTAGTCTAAAGCGAAGGTTTATTTATTTTGTTAAATAAATTGTAACCAGATCGAGGCAAAGGATGGAGAATTGAAGACAGAGGAACGAACAACCGAAAGCACTTTCGGTCAGACGTGCCAAAGCGCTACAGCGTGGGCTAAACCGCCCGCGTGGCGTGGTCCCGATGGAACTCAGGCGGGCAGGCGGGGACGGGACAAAGCAAATGGCGACGACGCGACGCGCGTGGCGCCCGTGAACCGCGGCGTCATTTGTGGAGCACCGGGGTGCTGGTCGACCGCGACTGTCGGGATCTGGCGGCATCCGTCTGCGTCTTGTTCGACATGGCCAAATCAGGGGAGCTACGTGGATGGGACGACCATAGGGCTATTTTCGTCAAGGTGTGGCGTGGCGTGGCGAGAATATTTTTTCGAGACGAACGAGTAGGAGAATTTTCAAGACGGAAGATTTCTCAAGATCAAGACAAGAAGAAATTAAACCATGACAGTTGGATATATGTGTCCAACGTGTGTTTATTTTATTTTGATGGATGTTTTATTTTTTTTCTTATGCTCGTATTTAATTTGTTTAAATGTGTTTGCATGAGAATTTGTTGAAAACCCTTAACTGTCAAAAAAATTACTATGTTTTAAAATAATTAATTCAAGATTTTATTATGGATAATAAAATTGAATTAATTTTGGCCTCCATAATTTATTTATTTGTGAGATCTTTTGGTGATTTGCCTCAACGGATTGGCCAAAAGACAACTTTCACATGAATAAATTACGAAAGGATGATTGTGGATTATTACTAGTGGCGTATTGACCCTCCCAACAAGTGACTTGCTCAAAATGAAATAATAATCCTGTATTTAATTATAGTTATTACTTAGGTATAAAATTGATAAAACTTACTCCCCAACGGAGTCCCTGTCAATTTTATATGGTCAAGTGGGAGTCAACTATTAATTTTGAATTAAAGGTTTGTAATTGTCATGTTTGTAACCTGCTTGAATGCGTTTAAATATGCCGATCACACTTAACGTGACCTTATTTAAACTGTTTTGAGATGTTGGCTAATGGATGATTATATTTTTTTAAGGTTTCAATATAATCGATGTGATCGAATGTATGTGATAAAGTTTTGTGCTTAATCCGGATATTAACACAAAATATATGTTTTATTTTCAGTTCAGCGTGTCGCAACCTTTTAATTCACTGTTCAATATACTTAAAGACCACAAATCCGGATGTGATCGATTGGAAACGTAACTTGAACATTGTCCTAACTGCACAACACCATAAGTGGGTTCTTGATATACAAAAACCCTCTGAGCCTACTGAAGAGTCGAGCAAAATGGATAAGAAAGAGTATAAGGACTAGGTGCATTCTGATGAAATGGCTAGGTGTATCATCTTTTTCAGGTAATCACTCATTCTCTCTTCTTTCATTATGACTTTGTCTCCGGCGTCCTCAGCCACCGTGTTCGGATCCGTGGGCTCGAGGTCCCTCTGGGGTTCGGCCATATTGCCCCGCAACTGCATTAACCCCGCGGGGCCATTTTATCAGAACCTAGCGCCTCTGGGATAGGGGCCGGTGCAAAGCCGCGGCACCGATTCACGATGATCTCCTTCTCCACCAATGAAGCGATAGTAGAGTTGGACCGGGAATTGGCCCAACCTAATTTTTTGGATAACACCAATGAGGTGGGAACCTCTCGCCTAAGGGAAGATAATGGGAATGACGACGGTGAGGATGAAGGTGAGTCGGGGGGCCGAGCAAGTAGGGGAGCCCGGTGTTGAGCTTGGGGTGAACACGTAGGTGAACCCCCTGTCGCCCAACCGGATAGCCCGACATATGCTGAGTACGATACTCGGTATAATATCCAATGGCCCGAGCAACCTCATTGAGCACGCGAAGAGAATGGCTACCTGGCTAGCAAGGTTGCAAGCATCATCGATGAGGATTGGTTCGCCCAGCTGTATCGGCAGTGTGAAACCCCCAAAGATATCTGATGCCAAACGGGTGGCACATGGTGATGAGCCTCCTGACCCTTATCGCCAAGATGAAGCCTCGATACTTCCCTACGGCCGCCGAACTCGCTCGCCTTGTACACTTAATCTGTCCTCGGGGTGAGGATGAATGGTTATTTATGCAGGCGAACATGATTGTAAAGTCGTGGAGTCGTGGAGGAGGTGCCGAACAAGATTAAAGACTAGAAGAAAAAAAATTAGTTTATCGGGGGTGATTGTAGAAGCCCCGCCTCGGCAAGCGACCCGAGTGCTCGCCTCGACATCCCAGCCGATTTCGAGATTTTTCGAAGTAAGCTTGTAATTTTTTATTCCAACTGTGAACTGATATTAACTATTATTTCTTGTTTAAGGACCCAAAATAGTGTCAGATAAGGAGACGAGCGATGGGTATTTCAGCAGCATTTGGCAAATTGACCTCGAACCTTATTTCGAGCGAACGGTGGGAAAGCTCAACACCTCGGATCAGCGGAAAAAGGTGGGTCTGTACCTGCCCCCTCACCATCTGGTCGCCATCGACCCCATTGGTAAGTTTATTTGTGCTCGCAGTTTCTATGTCATATAAGTTCTAACTTTAAAATTGATGTTTGCAGCTCTTCCCGCGGTCACTATAGCCATCAGTACCGCCGAGCATACTAAGATGGCCAGGAAGAAGAATCCTATGGATCTCGAGAGGATCCATGTTGAGCGGCTGGCACAAAAAGCTGCTCGGGGGGAAGTGAGCAAGCCCTAGAAGGCATCTGCTTGTCCTGCTGAACTAGGGACTAGCGAGCACACCCCCTCGCCGAAGAAACACAAAAGGCACCACTGGGAGCAACGAGCGAGCACACCCTCAGCGAAAGAGGGTGCCAATGTCTCGGTCGAGTCGACCCTAACTTTGGCTCAGCAAGAAGCCTCCGGCATAAGTGCTCCGGCGCGACCCGATCGATAGGTCCTTCCTGGGGTGGGATCCCAAGCGAGCACACAGGTACATCTTTCTTTGTGCTCGCCATAATTACCACTTAAATATTTTAGCGATGTAATAATCTATTTTCAAGTTTGTGAGCAAGAGGTTGTCCCTCACTTCGGACTTGCTCAACTACCACTTCTCACCGACGGTTAGCACCCCCGGTGGTGTGCCTGACCACCTCCATCAGGCTTCCAAAGCCTTGCTCCGATCATGGACGATGGACATCAAGTGCATGACCGGATGCTGTTGGGGAATTATTTGCCCGGATCTATTCGGGATGAATATTTAAATACAAATTTAATTCTAACAATTATTATTAGCATGAATTAATCCTATATTAATTCAAATAATAATTCAACAATAATTCATGCATATAAACAGTTCACGTAAATCCTACGCATGCGAAATTACTACGAGTTTACGTGAACTTACCTTTTGGAATGGCAATGGTCTCGTCGATGAAAACACACCAAAAGACCTTCCCAAGTATTCCTTAGTCCTTGCTCGACAATCCGGTGGAAGGATGCTCGCTAACAATTAACAAAAGAAAAAATAAAAATTGTTGCACCACCTTTGTGGATTTACTAATTTTTCCAGCACATGGAATTGTACTTGGGAATGAAACACTCATCCCCTATTTATAGAGGTGTAGTGGCCGATTTTTAGTGATAAAATAATATGGGAAAATCTTTTTCTTGATCTCCAAGAAATCTTGAATATATCTCATATATTCTTTTCTCCATAATTAAAATATTCCACAAAAATCCCAACTCCTCTTGTTATGGCAATTTTCGAAAATAATAGGATCAAGATTCCAAGATTTGGATCTTCTTGAATTTATGAGATATACTTGTATTCCAAGAAATACATATCTTCCATAATATCTTTTCAAGAAAATCAAGAAGATCTTTCTTTCCCTTTACATTTCAAAAATTTCGAAAATCACATATGAATAACCAAGTGGGAGATTTCTTGAATTTAATGAGATAATCTTGTATTCCAAGAATACATATCTTCATTCCATAACAAAATTCAAAGAAAATCTTTCTCCCCTTTTATTCATAATTTTCGAAAATTATGAGGAAAAATAAGCAACAAATTTATTTTATTTTTAAACACATTTTTCAGTTATTGGACTTTATGTTGGGCTACTTGGGGGGCCTTTAGGAGATTTAAGATTTGACCTTCCAATGGACCTTGAATTATCAATATTGAGCCACAATATTATTCAAGCCCATAAATATTAATTAATCCCACTACATAATTAATATTGCACTATCCATCTTAACCCATATTACAGTTAATATGGCTCCCGGTTATTATTTCCCGTGTTTAAGATTATCTAGCCCATTAATTAATTCAAGCCACTGAAATAGCTTTCCATTAATTAATATATTTTATCCTTGGTAAAGGAACGATTCAACATTATTATCCATACCGAAAACTAGTTCCACTTGCAAGATTTGGTATGATAAAACTTATGAACCTCCCAAGGGGGCAAATCGAATAAGCGTACTTGCACACGATTCTCCGTATTAAATCTTAGCAATCGCATGTGACCAATAATATTGCCCAAGATATAGAGTATTGAATCTCATTGATTCTCTTCCAGTAATAAGTCAAAGCAATAGTTACTAACCACACACAATCCTATTTAAGGGACGAAGATTAAGAAATAACTAACCACTGAGGTCTAATTCTTCCTAGTTCAATTCTGAAGAATTTGTCCTCCTGTAGGTCCTCTTCAATGCATCAGTCATGCACTTGTGTAATCTCTTGGTCAAGACAAACCAATATGAGCCTTACACTACAATCTTTCACCATGGATTGTTCATTTCCATCTAGGTCGTGAATGGTGTACTTTTAGTTACAAGGAACTGTTAATTTAATCTTCTGTGATCTGGTATCACTAAATTAACTACAATGTAACACGTCTTATTTATTGAGCAGTTATGCGGTAAATATATGTAACATTCGATGATATTTAAAGCATCGATGATAAACAATTTATTTCAAATTGAATAAGTCCGAAATTGATCGATTATACAAAGTAAAAGCATACTTTCGGTATAATCCCAACAATCTCCCACTTATACTCAAAATGCGCTTTTAAGTATACATCAACATGTCTCGTGTAGTTCTGTCGTGACATCAAATGTCACCTACACGAACCTAATAATGTCTCCCACTTATACTCAAAGCGGATTGGCAACAATCTTGACACCCATTCCTTTCACATGTCTCGAATGTGATACGAGGGCATACCCTTTGTGAATGGATCGACCAGGTTGTCTTCCGACGCGATTTTTGCCACCTCTGTATCTCCTCTCTTAACGATTTCTCGTATAAGATGGTATTTCCTTTCAATGTGTTTCTTGGCCTTGTGGGCTCTTGGTTTCCTTGAATTTGCAAATGCTCAAGCATTGTCACAATAAATGATGATTGTCTTTGGGCAAATTCGGAACTACATCCAAGTCCACTAGGAAGTTCTTGAGCCAAACCGCTTCTTTTCATTTGCCTCATAGCTGACTACATATTCGGCTTCCATGGTAGAATCTGCGATGCATTTCTTAACGCTTCTCCACGTCATGGCTCCTCCCCATGCAAAACACACTCTGGGAGGTAGATTTTTTGGAATCTAAGTCGATTGGAAATCTGAGTCCGTGTAGCCGATGGGGATTAGACTATCGATCGATAAACCAACATTCTATCTCGAGTTCTTTTCGGATACTTGGAATGTTTTAAGCGCTTTCAATGTTCCTTCCGGGTTACTTTGATATCTTGCCACCATGCCAGCGGCAAAAGCGGATATCGGTCTCGTCTACGACATTGCATACATAAGGCTTCAAGCGGTAGAAGCATAAGGAATGCCTTTCATGTCATCTATCTCTTTTTTGTCTTAGGGCACATTTCCTTGGATAGATAGATTCCATTACGAAAGGTCTGAAGCCTTTCTTGGAATCTGCATCTTGAATCGTTTCAAAGGCGGTGTCTATGTATGAAGCTTGCGATAAGCCTATCATCCTTTTCTTGCGATCTCGAGTGATCTTGATCCCAAGGATGTGCCCGGCTTCCCTAAGTCCTTCATATCAAACTGTTTTTGAAAGCCATGCCACTACGGCGATAACACCTTTACATCGTTTCCCGGCGAGCGCGAATGTCATCTACGTATAGTACTAAGAATACAAATGCAGTTCCGACATGCTTTTTGTACACACAACTTTTGAACTCATTTTGATCAAACCCATAAGACTTTATAACATGATCAAAACATTGGTTCCAAGCTCTGGATGCCTGTTTGAGTCCGTAAATGGACTTCATGAGCTTACAAACTAGGTGTTCTTGGCCCTTTTCAATGAAGCCTTGGGGTTGTTGCATATAGATTTCCTCATCAAGACTTAGTTAAGGAAAATTCGTCTTGACATCCATTTGCCAGATTTCAAAATCGAGATGCGCAACTATCGATAAGAGAATCCAGATGGACTTAAGCATTGCTACAGGTGAATAGGTTTCCTCATAGTCGATCCCTTCTTTCTGAGTATAACCTTTCTCCATAAGCCTTGCCTTGAAGGTTTCCACCTTCCCGTCCGGTCCCCTCTTTCTCTTGTATACCCACTTGCAACCAATGGGTTTGACCCCATTAAGTGGTTCGACTAGCTCCCACACTCTGTTATGATCCATAGACCCCATTTCTGCTTTCATTGCCTTTTGCCAAGAAACCGCATCCTTGTCTTAGATTGCCTCATCATATGTCCATGGGTTTGATTCATCTTGTCCGGGAATCATGTCCGAGGACTCTCCTATCCCCATGAATCTCTCGGGCTGTCTTACAACCTTCCCTCTGACGAGGTTCGGTTGTGAAAGTGTGTCGTTTGGTATATTATCTTATACGATCGTGGCAATGAGGTTAGCCCCTTAGCTCACTTAAGGTAATCTCATACGGGTCTTTTTTCGTTCATATAGTCTTCCTCCAAAAATCTAAAGTGGGTGCTTATTACCACCTTTTGATCTTCGGGACCATAGAACATACACCCTTTTGTTATCCAATTTCCTGGCTTCCTTGTCCAACACGTAGGCCGGACACCCTTAAATTCTCATGTGTCTCAAACTGGGCTTGCGCCCGGTCCACAATTCTTTGGGAGTTTTGGGAACCGATTTGGATGGCACCAAGTTCGAATGTAAGCCATTTGTTTCCAAGGCATGACCCCGGAAACGACTTGGGAAGATCCGCATAACACATCATTGATCTAACCATTTCTAAAAGAGTTACTGTTTCTTATTTCAAAGAACCTTGGGATTTGTTGAGGGGTTCAGTCTTGATGATAAGTGGGATGCAATCCTTCATCGACAAGTAGTTTAAAAACTCATCATTTGAGGTACTCGCCTCCACGATCGGATCGTAGAGACTTGATACGTTTTTCCCTATGATTCTCTGCTTGAGCCTTAAATTCTTTGAATTTCTCAAAGGTCTCAGATTTATGCTTCGTAAGGAAAATATAACCGTACCTCGAGTAGTCATCAATAAAAGTGACAAAATACTCGTAACCTCCTCTTGATTTGGTTGACATTGAACCACATACGTCTGTGTGAACGATTTCTAACACTTCTTTGGCTCTATTCCCCTTGGCTCCGAATGACCTCTTGGTCATTTTACCCTCCAAACATGATTCACAGGTTGGAATTGGTTCAACTTGGAGAGACTCCAGTGAACCGTCTTTCACCAACCTTTGGATCCTCTTTGGATTAATATGTCCCAATCTTAGATGCCATTGAAGTGTTTCGTTCACGTCTGATGAACGTTTTCTTTTATCGGAAACAGTTGATGTGTTATAGGATGCATTTCGTGAGTGGTGTGCACAGTTAATTGTATAGAGATTGCTTGACAACGTTCCATGATAGATAAATTTATCATAAAGAGAAATGGTAACAACTTTATCAAAAGTAACCGAATATCCATCAAGGTAAAGTTTAGAAACCGAAATCAAATTCTTTCTAAAACTTGGAACGTAAAGAACATCTCTTAAAATTAAAACTCTGTCTTCAAAAGACAGGTGCACTTCTCCCACTGCTTCAGCTGCCACTCTCGTAGCATCGTTCAGTGTGATGAGGATCTCACTCCCACTAAGTTGTCGGGTCCGATTGAACCCCTGTAAAGTGAAACAAACATGATCAGTGGATCCCGTATCCACCACCCATAAATGGGAGGCATACACCGCTAAGTAAGTTTCAACAACTAGTGCGTGAGAATTACCTTTCTTTCCATTCCTTTTGGGATTGGAATAGGCTGACCTCCAATGTCCTCTTTCACCGCACTTGAAGCACCTCCCCTTAGCTGGCTTGCTCACTCCTCCACCTCCCTTCACCTTTTCTTTGCCTTTGGCAACACTTGAGTTCACTTGCTTGTGGCTCTTGTCCTTTTTCTTGTTCTTACCACCCCTTGGCCTAGAAGAAGAAGAAGGTCCATTTGCCACCAAGGCTTGACTCTTTTGCCCCAATATCGCCTCTGCCGAGACCAAAGCTTGCAATAGATCAGGCATCGAGAACTTCTGATTATTCATCTGATAGTTCAGCCTGAACTGTTCAAAACTTTTCGGCAGAGAATGGAGCACGAAATCGATTTGGGTCTCGATGTCGATTCGCGCCAAGTACCTCAAGTTTGTTAAGGTGAGCCATCATCCGGAACGCGTGCTCCCTTACGGGTGTTCCCTCCACCATTTTCATAGAGAGCAAGTCCTCATGGTGATCGACGAGCCCACGGTTCGATGTTGAAACATCGCTTTAAAGACTAGTCATGATGTCTGCAGCGGTCTCAACATTCTGGTGTTGGTGTTGCAACACATCTGACATTGAAGCCAAGATGGTACACTTTGCCATTTCGTTGGAACGCTCCCAGTCAGCATACTCTTTCTTAACCGATTTAGTTGACTCGTCATTTGACTTTTCTGGTTTAGGTGTAGTGAGAACCCATTTATGGCTTTGTGCAGTGTGGACAATAGTAAGTTTACGACTCTAATCAACAAAGTTTTCACCAGTAAGCATATTGTCTTTAAGTATATTGAACAGTGGATTAAAAGGTTGCGACATGATGAACTGAAATAAATAATAATATGCATAAGCACAAATATATCACAAAATTCGATCACATGTTTCATATTAAAATCTCCAAAAAATATGAACACATGCATTAACATCTCAAAAGCAGGTTTAAATATGCCACGTGGGGTGGGTCATTATTTAAACACATTTCAAAAAAAGTTACAAACAAACGATTACAAACATTTAATATCCAGATTAATAGTTGGCTCCCACTTGACCAATATAAAATTGACAGGGACTTCGGGGAAGTATATGCATATAAATTTTATACCTAAGTAATAACCATGATTATATGCATATCAATTTTATACCTAAGTAATAAGCCGCGTGGGGTGGGTCATTATTTAAACACATTCAAGCGGGTTACAAACAAACGATTACAAACATTTAATATCTGATTAATAGTTGGCTCACTTGACCAATATAAAATTGACGGGGACCGGGAAGTATATGCATATCAATTTTATACCTAAGTAATAATCATGATTAAATCTGAAATTATTATTTCGCTTTTTGATCGAGCCTCGTGGGGAGGGTCATAAATCGCCACTAGTAATAATCAACAATCATCAATTTGAATTTATTTATGTGAAAGTTATCTTTTGACTAAAGTCAGGTAGAGGAATTTCTCAAAAGAATTCACAAATAAATAAATCATGGAGGTCGATAATTAATTCAATTTTATTATCCAGGAATAAAATTGTCAATTAATTGTTTAAGCATACTTAGTAATTTTCGAAAGTGAGATTTTTCAAAACATTTTCTCATGCATCCAAATTTAAACACAATTTAAATAAGCATAAAATAATGCATAAACATCAAGATAAAAAATTAAACATATTGGACACATTTATCCAATTGTCATGGTTAATTTTTGTCATATCTTGATCTTGAGAAATCGTCTTCATAGCCTTCATCGTTCGTCTCGAAAAGTTCCCCTTGACCGTTTCAAAAAATGCATTGTCAAGCCCGTCATCGACCCACTCATGGGTGAGTGCCCAGCACTCTCCGGCCGTGTCGAATGCGCGTCCATCTTGTAGCGCAAAGCGCTGAGTCGTCACCGCACCCGTCTCGATAACGTTATCCGCGTGTCGCCCTTGACTTGCCGCGCCTTAGCGTCCGTCGCTCGGCGTCGCCGCCGGCGCCTCGGTGGCATCGCCGCGCTGCGTTTTCGCTTCGCCGTAGATCATTGAGCTTAGCCCCTCGGCCTGCGCCCACGCCCGATCGCGTGCCGCCACGTCGCGTCATAGCGTGCCTCCCTTGGCATGTTTCGCGCGATGCACGTTGCCTACTCACGGTTCCGGATCCCGCCTTTTAATTCTTCATTTCCGCCTCCGTTTTCCAATCCGGTTACAATTTATTTAAAAAATAAGTAAATAAACCTAGATCTAGACTAGTCTATTACATTGATCAAATCAAACAAATTCTAATCTACTCGTGGATTTTCTCACGAGGCAAAATGAATCCGAACGAATAGAACTAAAAAAAACCACAATTTATATGCATGCATAAATAAACACATTAAATGGATCTAGCATTTCTACTATCCAATTTCAAATTTAATGACAGCGAATTAAATTACAATTTAAAATTCAGAGCTTAAACAAGAGGCTCGATATGCGATTGTTGGAGAATTATTTGCCCGGATCTATTCGGGATGAATATTTAAATACAAATTTAATTCTAACAATTATTATTAACATGAATTAATCCTCTATTAATTCAAATAATAATTCAACAACAATTCATGCATATAAACAGTTCACGTAAATCCTACGCATGCGGAATTACTACGAGTTTACGTGAACTTACCTCTTGGAATGGCAATGGTCTCGTCGATGAAAACACACCAAAAGACCTTCCCAAGTATTCCCTAGTCCTTGCTCGACAATCCGGTGGAAGGATGCTCACGAACAATTAACAAAAGGAAAATTAAAAATTGTTGCACCACCTTTGTGGATTTAGAAATTTTTCCAGCACATGGAATTGTACTTGGGAATGAAACATTCATCCCCTATTTATAGAGGTGTAGTGGCCGATTTTTAGTGATAAAATAATATGGGAAAATCTTTTTCTTGATCTCCAAGAAATCTTGAATATATCTCATATATTATTTTCTCCATAATTAAAATATTCCACAAAAATCCCAACTCCTCTTGTTATGGCAATTTTCAAAAATAATAGGATCAAGATTCCAAGATTTGGATCTTCTTGAATTTATGAGATATACTTGTATTCCAAGAAATACATATCTTCCATAATATATTTTCAAAAAAATCTTTCTTTCCCTTTATATTTCAAAATTTTCGAAAATCACATATGAATAACCAAGTGGGAGATTTCTTGAATTTAATGAGATAATCTTGTATTCCAAGAATACATATCTTCATTCCATAACAAAATTCAAAGAAAATCTTTCTCCCCTTTTATTCATAATTTTGAAAATTATGAAAAAAAATAAGCAACAAATTTATTTGATTTTTAAACACCTTTTTTAGGTTATTGGACTTTATGTTTGGGCTACTTGGGGGGGGGCTTTAGGAGAATTAAGATTGGATCTTCCAATGGACCTTGAATTATCAATATTGAGCCACAATATTATTCAAGCCCATAAATATTAATTAATCCCACTACATAATTAATATTGCACTATCCATCTTAACCCGTATTACAGTTAATATGGCTCCCGATTATTATTTCGTGTTTAAGATTATCTAGCCCATTAATTAATTCAAGCCACTTTGAAATAGCTTTTCATTAATTAATATCTTTTATCCTTGGTAAAGGAACGGTTCAACATTATTATCCATACCGGAAACTAGTTCCACTTGCAAGATTTGGTATGATAAAACTTATGAACCACCCAAGGGGGCAAATCTAACAAGCGTACTTGCACACGATTCTCCGTATTAAATCTTAGCAATCGCATGTGACCAATAATATTGCCCAAGAAATAGAGTATTGAATCTCATTGATTCTCTTCCCGTAATAAGTCAAAGCAATAGTTATTAACCACACGCAATCCTATTTAAGGGATGAAGATTACGAAATAACTAACCACTGAGGTCTAATTCTTCCTAGTTCAGTTCTGAAGAATTTGTCCTCCTGTAGGTCCTCTTCAATGCATCAGTCATGCACTAGTGTAATATCTTGGTCAAGACAAATCAATCTGAGCCTTACACTACAACCTTTCACGATGGATTGTTCATTTCCATCTAGGTCATGAATGGTGTACTTTTAGTTACAAGGAATATTAATTTAATCTTACGTGATCGGTATCACTAAATTAACTACAATGTAACACGTATTATTTATTGAGCAGTTTATGCAGTAAATATATGTAACATTCGATGATATTTAAAGCATCAGTGATAAACAATTTATTTCAGTAAATAAGTCCGAAATTCAGTCTGATTATACAAAGTAAAAGCATACTTTCCAGTATAATCCCAACAGATGCCAGTCAATTTTAGACTATATTCGCTCGACGATCGTCCACTAGAGCCGAGCACTAGTTGTCACGGAGCATGCCAGCAAAGCCATGTCCACTTTCTTTTCTGAAACCGTTGGCCTCAGGGCGGAGTTGGACATGAAGACAAATGAGCGGAATGAGGTCCGTGAGGAGGCGAGCTTAGCTCGGGGAGAGAAGAAGAAAGCCGAAGAGGCTCTGCTCGCCCAGGTCAAAGAGAACAAGAAGCTCCTGGCCGAGTTGGAGACTTTAAAGAAAGACAAAGAAGAACTCGGCCACCATCTCGCCCAGGCCAAAGAGGCGAACTCCAGGCTTGGCCTGTTGGGGTTATACTGAGAAGTATGCTTTTACTTTGTATAACCAAACTGAATTTTTCTGTCTTATTTACTGAAATAAATTATTTATCACTGATGATTTAAATATCATTGTATGTTACATATATTTATTGCATAATTGTTCAATAATCAGTACGTGTTACATTGTAGTTAATTTAGTGATACCAGATCACAGAAGATTAAATTAACAGTCCCTTGTAACTAAAAGTACGCGGTTCACGACCTAGATGGAAATGAACAATCCATCGTGAAAGGTTGAAGTGTAAGGCTCAGATTGGCTTGTCTTGACCAAAAGATTCACTAGTGCATGACTGATGCACTGAACAGGACCTACAGGAGGATAAATTCTTCAGCACTGAACCAGGAAGAATTAGACCTCAGTGGTTCGTTATTTCTTAATCTTCATTCCTTAAATAGGATCGCGTGTGGTTAGTAATTATTGCTTTGACTTATGACGGGTAGAGAATCAATGAGATTCAATACTTTATATCTTCGACAATATTACTGGTCATATGCGATTGCTAAGATTTAATACGAAGAATCGTGTGCGAGTACGCTCGTTTGATTTGCCCCCTTGGGAGGTTCATAAGATTTATCATACCAAATCTTGCAAGTGGAATTTGTTTCCGGTATGGATAATAATGTTGAACCGTTCCTTGACCAAGGACAAAAGATGTTGTTGGTCCCGGTGCTAACGAGTCTCACACGTGTATGGGGGGGGAATACACGTGTTCAGTGATTTTCAAAACTATTCTTTCACTGAGGTCAGATGGGTCAGGTTGTCCTGATGATTTGGCCCTGAGAAGCACAGATCGCTCTGAGTCAAAGTCTACTGAGACAATGATCCTGAACTGCTTTCAGAAGCTTCAGATTAGCCCAACTGAGCCTGAGTTTATCAGAGATCCTGAGCCGCTTGGATCAGATAACTATCTTACTGAACCCTCAGTAGAGTTAGTTCAATTTGGTAACTATCTGTTCTAGCTTCTCAAGTGTGCGGAATGGTTGGCCCTAAATTTATACTCATTTTTAGCTTTGCTGAATATCTTCCTTTTAATGAAACAGTGATTAAGGTTGTGATCAGTTGATGCAAGTTCAGTGGATTGATTCCAACTGAATATTAGTAAATTATACTTTCAGTGAAAGACATGCAACAGATAATAATGCAGTACAGAAAGCAAAACAACACAACAATTATAGTGGTTCAGAGACTCAAGCTCCTACGTCCACTCTCTCTGACCTTCAGAGAAATTTCTTAACCACTTCCTAAAGCTTTCTGGCTACCTCACTGTAGCTTACTCACTTCTTCTACCTTGAGTTTTCTGGATGACTCACTGCAGCTTACTAACTCTTTACAACTCCACACAAACTACCTAACAATAGGGTTTGGGTTTGGTTGATGTCTCCAACTAGGGTGAGATTTTTCCGTACATTTGTTTAGCCTCAATTCTAAGGTTGGGAAAATCTCTCTAAGCTTAGGATATATTGTGGGTTGCTTAGATTGGGTTTTAGAACACTCTTGAATATATTTGTATATCTACAGACTTGTGTTCTATGGTGGGAATGCCTTGAGTATATGGCTCTTGGCTGTGTAGCATTTTTCCACATTCTCCACACCTAATTTGATGGAAGATCTTGTATTTATAGTGTGGATTTGAATGTTACCATTGGAGAGAATCACATTCAAATTCATACTATTCTGTAAGTTCTGCAGCTTTTTCAGGCTGGTTGTCTTCCTCTCATTGGTCCACGTCAGCTGAATTCTAACGGCTATATTCTCCAGGTTTCTCTGAGTCTTCAGGATTCTCTGAGTCTCAGTGTCTTCAGTGACATACTGAGTCTTCAGCTTTATCTGAGTCTTCAGGAACTTACTGAGTCTTCAGTTTCTTCAGAAACTTACTGAGTCTCAGGTTTCTTGATTCAGCAGACTTCTCTTCAGCGGACCTTGTCTGATCAGGCATACTGACACTCAGGCTTACTGAGTTCAGCTCTTCTGAATCCAGACATCCTGAACCTCAGGTCACTTTTACTTACTGACCCTCAAGTCACTTGACTCAGGCTATCTGATTTCTTCTTGCCTGATCTGATCAGCTCGACTGATCAGATCAACACATCTTCAGGTCAACATCTCAGGATAGCATCTGGTCAGTACATCAGGTTAGCATATCAGGTTATCATATCTGATCTCGATCACGTCTGATCTTGATCAGTCTCATCTGCTCATCTTCTGATCTGCAACCTTCTCTTCTGATTTGCTGGCTTTAGCTTTTCTTCACATTTGATTTGCACAACTCATCAGTTAACTCGGAACTCATCTAACTCATCTGATCTCGATCAGTCTCGTCTGCAACCTCGTCTGATCTCGATCATCTTCTTCTGATTTCATGAGTTCCCCCTCAACTTGTTCTTTCGTTTCCCCTCAACTTGTTATCTGTAAATTAGCTTCAATAACACAAGTTGATAATGTTTTGGCCTAATTCATCAAAACTAAAATATCCCAACAGATGTTAATTAATGGAAAGCTATTTCAGTGGCTTGAATTAATTAATGGGCTAGATAATCTTAAACACGGGAAATAATAACCGGGAGCCATATTAATAGTAATATGGGTTAAGATGGATAGTGCAATATTAACTATGTAGTGGGATTAATTAATATTTATGGGCTTGAATAATATTGTGGCTCAATATTGAAAATTCAAAGTCCATTAGAAGGTACAATATTAATTCTCGTAAAGGCCCCTCAAGTAGCCCAAACATAATGTCCAATAACTGAAAAAGGTGTTTAAAATTAAATAAAATATTGTTGCCTAATTTTTCCTAAATTTTCAAAAACAATAAATAAAAGAGGGAGAAAGATTTTCTTTGAATTTTGTTATGGAATGTAGATAAGTATTCTTGGAATACAAGATTATCTCATTAATTCAAGAAAACTCCCACTTGGTTATTTATTAAGAAGTTTTCAAAAATAAAGAAGAAAATAAGGAAGGAAATATTTTCTTGATAAGATGTTATGGAAGATATGTATTCTTGAAATACAAAAATATCTCATAAATTCAAGAAATTCTAAATCTTGGATTCCACTCCTTATTAATTTCGAAAATTCCATAATATTAGGAGGTGGGATTTTTGTGGAAATATTTAATTATGGAGAAAAGAATATATTGGATATATTCAAGATTTCTTGAAGATCAAGAAAAGATTTTCCCATCTTATTTTTCCACCCAAAATTTCGACCACCCCTTGCCTATAAATAGGGGATAATTATTTCATCCCCAAGTGTAATTCCATGTGTTGGAAAAATTAGAAATCCACAAAGGTGGTGCAACATAATTTTTATTTTTCCCTTTTTGTTAAATTGTTCGCGAGTTCCTTCCACCGGATTGTTGAACAAGGGCAAGGGAATACTTGAGAAGACCTTTTGGTGTATTCGTGTGAACGAGATCCATCTTCTCAACGGTTGTCACTCCGAGAGGTTAGTTTACGTAAACTTGTAGTAATTCCGCATGCGTAGAATTTACGTGAACTATTTGTATGCATGATTGATTGTTGAATTATTATTTGAATTAATATATGATTGATTCATGCTAGTAATAATTGTTAGAATTAAATTTGTATTTAAATATTCAACTCGAATATATCCGGGCAATTAATTCCCCAACAACTGGTATCAGAGCCTCGGTTTCGGGCTCTGAATTTTAAATTGTAATTTAATTCATTTTCATTAAATTTGAAATTTGATAGTAGAATTGCTAGATCTTTTTTGCAGGTATCCAATTGGCATGGAATTTAATGTGTTTATTTATGTCAGCGTGCGTTGCGCAAAACGTGCCAAGGGAGTTAATAAACAATTGGATACCTGCAAAACAGATCTAGCAATTCTTCTATCCAATTTCAAATTTAATGTCAGCGAATTAAATTACAATTTAAAATTCAGAGCCCGAAACCGTGGCTCTGATACCAGTTGTTGGGTAATAAGTTGCACAGATCTATTCGGGATGAATATTTAAATACAAATTTAATTCTAATAATTATTACTAGCATGAATTAATCCTATATTAATTCAAATAATAATTCAACAACATATCATGCATATAATTAATTCACATAAAACCTACGCATGCGGAATTCTACTAGTTTACGTGAACGTACCTCTTGGGATGGCAGTGATCTGGCTGATTAGACTAACCAAAAGAACTTCCCAAGTATTCCCTTAATCCTTGTTCGACTATCCGGTGGTGGGACACTTGTGAACAATTAACAAAAGGAAAATAAATTATGTTGCACCACCTTTGTGGATTTACTAATTTTTCCAGCACATGGAATTGTACACTCACAATTGACTTTTTCGAAAATACACAATCTGTCGACGTTTCAAAATATTTGATATTTTATCGACGCTGATAATTTTCCGAAAAACCAATTTTCGTGTGTTACTGGGAATGAAACATCCATCCCCTATTTATAGAGGGTGGTGGACGAAATTTTGGCAAAAATAATGTGGGAAAATCTTTTCTTGATCTCCAAGAAATCTTGAATATATCTCTTATATTCTTTTTCCCATAAGTATAATATTCTACAAAATCCCACCTACTCTTTGTTATGGATAATTTAGAAAATTATTGGTCAAGATTCCAAGATTTGGATCTTCTTGAATTTATGAGATATTCTTGTATTTCAAGAAATACATATCTTCCATAATATCTTTTCAAGAAAATCAAGAAAATCTTTCTTGCCCTTAATTTATCAAAATTTTCGAAATTCTCTTATAGATAACCAAGTGGGAGATTTCTTGAATTTAATGAGATAATCTTGTATTCCAAGAATACATATCTTCATTCCATAACAAAATTCAAAGAAAATCTTTCTCCCCTTTTATCCATAAATTTCGCAATAAATGTGGAAAAATAAGCAACAATATTTATTTTATTTTAAACACTTTTTTTCAGTTATTGGACTATATGTTTGAACTTTCGGGGGGGCCTTTAGGAGAATTAAGATTGGACCTTCCAATGGATCTTGAATTATCAATATTGAGCCACAATATTATTCAAGCCCATAAATATTAATTAATACCACTACATAATTAATATTGCACTATCCATCTTAACCCATATTACAGTCAATATGGCTCCCGGTTATTATTTCTCGTGTTTAAGATTATCTAGCCCATTAATTAATTCAAGCCACTGAAATAGCTTTCCATTAATTAATATCTTTTATCCTTGGTCAAGGAACGGTTCAACATTATTATCCATAGGAAACTAATTCCCTTTGCAAGATTTGGTATGATAAAGCTTATGAACCTCCCAAGGGGGCAAATCAAACAAAGATTGCTTACACGATTCTTCGTATTAAATCTTAGCAATCACATGTGACCAATAATATTGCCCAAGATAAAAAGTATTGAATCTCGTTGATTCTCTACCCATGATAAGTCAAAGCAATAGTTACCAATCCCGTGATCCTATTTAAGGAGCGAAGATTAAGAAATAACGAACCACCGAGGTCTAATTCTTCCTTGTTCGATTCGAAGAATTTGTCCTCCAGGGTCCTATTGATGCATCGGTCATGCACTAGTGTAATCTCTTGGTCAAGACAAGCCAATCCGAGCCTTACACTTCAACCTTTCACGATGGATTGTTCATTTCCATCTAGGTCGTGAATGGCGTACTTTTTAGTTACAAGGATGTTAATTTAATCTTACGTGATCGGTATCACTAAATTAACAACAATGTAACACGTCACGATTTATTGAGCAGTTATCGCAAAGAAATATATGTAACATTCGATGATATTTAAAGCATCGATGATAAACAATTTATTTCAATAAATAAGTCCGAAATTGGTTTTGATTATACAAAGTAAAAAGCATACTTTCAATATAATCCCAACAATCTCCCACTTATACTCAAAAAATCGCTTTTAAGTATACTACACACATGTCTCATGTAGTCTGTGACATCTAATGTTACCTACACGAACCTAATAATTTCTCCCACTTATACTCAAAGCAGATTGGCAATGGTCTTGACACCCATTCCTTCCACATGTCTCTCGAATGTATTCAGAGGCGGACCCTTTGTGAATGGATCGCTGGGTTGTCTTGGGCACGCTATCTTTGCCAAATCTATATCTCTCTCTTAACGATTTCTCGTATAAGATGTTATTTCTTTTCAATGTGTTTTTTGGCCTTGTGGGCTCTTGGTTCCTTTGAATTTTGCGAAGCGCCTCGGCATTGTCACAATAAATAGTGATTGTGCTGGGCAAATTCGGAACTACGTCCAAGTCCACTAGGAAGTTCTTGAGCCAAACCGCTTCTTTCGCTGCCTCTCAAGCAGTTACATATTCGGTTTCCATGGTAGAATCTGCGATGCATTTCTGCTTAACGCTTCTCCATGTCACGGCTCCATCCCCCATGCAAAATACACTACCGGAGGTAGATTTTCTGGAGTCTATATCTGATTGGAAATCCGAGTCCGTGTAGCCGATGGGGATTAGACTATCTGACTGTGTGAGGTCCTGATTAAAACCGATTTTGCACGTGCGGAAGCGAAACATGTCACGTGATGCATATAAAAACAGGGGTGAGGGAATGGTCAATACTAATTTTTTGCTTTTAAGAACGATGTGTGTTGTTTTGCTTAAAATTGAATGCATATGACAAGTATAAACATAAAGCAGTAAAGAACACACAAGATTTTATAGTGGTTCAGACGAAACCCGTCTTACGTCCACTCTTCCCTTAACACAGGGGAACCTTAACCGAACTTAACCTGCGGGACTTATATCCCTCACGGGATGGCCGAGATGTTTACCGAGTTCGCACTCAAGCGGGACTTATCACCCTCACGGGATTGCCGATAGATGTTTACCAAGTTCACACTCAAGCGGGACTTATCACCCTCACGGGATTGCCGATAGATGTTTACCGAGTTCACACTCACCTACAAACTTATCCTATCAAACTGATTTGGGTAAGGTTTGTTTGGTTTTCAACTAGTTTGAGATTTTCCTTACATTTGTTTTAGCCTCAATGCTAAGGATGGGAAAATCTCTCTAAGCTAGGATATAGCATTTGTGCTTAGATCAAGGTAGAACACTCTTGAATATATGCGTGTATCTCTCGCTTTGTGTTCTATGGTGGAGATGCTCGATGATTTGGCTCTGTAGTTATGTTGAATGCCTTAGCCGTGCTACGATCAGGCCATATTTCAGGACTCGCATCATCTGGCACACGACCTTGGCTGGGAACTACTGGAACCCATATCTTCTTAGCTCTGTAGCATCGATGGTGTTTTTCACACACTTTTCTCACGCATCCACGCTTGATAATGAAGGAAGAACTTGTATTTATAGTGTGGATTTGAATGTTACCGTTGGAGAGAATCACATTCAAATACATACTACTCTGTAGCTTTTTGCAGCTTTTTCAGGCTTGTCGTCTTCCTCTCATTGGTCCACATCAGCTGAATCTAACGGCTATATTCTTGATTTAACACGAGTCTCTAACGGTTATATTCTCGAGGATCTTATGAGTCTCGGGATCTTGATTCTATCTGAGCCTTGGGTTATCCGATTTATCCCGAGCCTTGAGGTTCTCGAAATTTTGTCACGAACCGGGGTTATCCCGAGTTATCCCGAGCCGCCGAGTTTTTCTCGAGCCTTGAGTTATCTGAGCCGGTTTCTTCAACAACTTCTTGAGTCTCGGGTTCTTGATTCGGCGGACTTTCTCTTGGCCGGACCTTGTCGATCAATCATCTCGACACTTTCGAGGCTTCTTGAGTTGATTCTCGAATTCGAGACATCGACCCTCGGTCACATTATTTCGGCTATCGATTTTTCTTTCTTCGTCGATCGTCATTTCGTTGTCGGATCAACATATCTTCATGATCATCGCGGGATAGCATCGGTCATCTGCATCAAGTTAGCATATCAGTTATCATATCGATCTCGATCGATCGATCTCATCCTCATCTATTTCTAAATCTTACGATGCGTAACATTCTCTTCCGATTCTTTGGTTTTTAGCTTTTTCTTCACATCGATTTGCATAGCACATCGCCTAACCTCGAACTCATCTAACTCATCGATCTCGATCATTTCGTCAGAGTAGCCTCGCCTCGATCGATCTCTTCTTCTTCCGATTTCGTGAGTTCCCCTCAATTTGTTTTTTCGTTCTCCCTTAACTTGTTATCGTAAAATAGCTTGAATAACTCAAGTTAATAATGTTTTGGCATAAATCATCAAAACTAAAATATCCCAACAATTTCCCCTTTTTGATAATGGCGCTTAAAACATTTGAAAATATATCAATTCTGAGAGATCAGGTTTTTTGGTTTTAAAAAAGATCATTTGAAGATCACTTTGAAAATAGTGATCGTTGAACAACCCGCTCGATACCCTTTGTGAGGTCCCGATTAAAATCGATTTTTTTGGCGTCTTGAAGCGAAACATGTCACGTGATGCATATAAAAACAGGGGGTGAGGAATGGTCAATACTAATTTTTGCTTTTAAACGATGTGTGTTGTTTTGCTTATAATCGAATGCATATGACAAGTATAAACATAAAGCAGTAAAGAACACACAAGATTTTATAGTGGTTCAGACGAAACCCGTCTTACGTCCACTCTTCCCTTAACACAGGGGAACCTTAACCGAACTTAACCTGCGGGACTTATATCCCTCACGGGATGGCCGAGATGTTTACCGAGTTCGCACTCAAGTGGGACTTATCACCCTCACGGGATTGCCGATAGATGTTACTGAGTTCACACTCAAGCGGGACTTATCACCCTCACGGGATTGCCGATAGATGTTTCTGGGAGTTCACACTCACCTACAAACTTATCATATCAAACTGATTTGGGTAAGGTTTGTTTAGTTTTCAACTAGTTTGAGATTTTCCCTTACATTTGTTTAGCCTCAATGCTAAGGATGGGAAAATCTCTCTAAGCTTAGGATATAGCATTTGTGCTTAGATCAAGGTAGAACACTCTTGAATATATGCGTGTATCTCTCGCTCTGTGTTCTATGGTGGAGATGCTCGATGATTTGGCTCTGTAGTTATGTTGAATGCCTTAGCCGTTACTCTGTCAGGCCATATTCGGGACTCGCGATCATCGGCACACGACCTTGGTGGAAATTCTTTGGAACCCATATCTTCTTAGCTCAGAGCATCGATGGTGTTTTTCACACACTTTTCTCACGATCTACGCTTGATAATGAAGGAAGAACTTGTATTTATAGTGTGGATTTGAATGTTACCGTTGGAGAGAATCACATTCAAATCCATACTACTCTGTCTTTTTGCGGCTTTTTGGAGCTTGTCGTCTTCCTCTCATTGGTCCACGTCAATTTGAATCTAATGACTATATTCTTGATTTTCTTACGAGTCTCTAACGGTTATATTCCTCGGGATCTTGATTCTATCGAGCCTTCGGGTTATCGAGCTATCCCGAGCCTTGAGTTATTCGAATTTGTCGAACCTTCGGGTTATCGAAAGTTATCGAGCCTTCGAGTTATCGAGCCTTCGGGTTCTTGATAACTTTCTTGAGTCTCGGAGTTCTTGATTAGCGGAGACTTCTCTTGCCGGACCTTGTCTGTCAGCATACCGACGCTCGGGCTTCTTGAGTTGATTCTCTGGTCGGACATCGACCCTCAAGTCACATTGACTCGAGGCTATATCGATTTCTTCTTGCTGATCGATCATTTCGGCCCGTCGGATCAACATATCTTCAGGATCATCTCAGGATAGCATCAGGTCATCTGCATCAAGTTAGCATATCAGATTATCATATCTGATCTCGATCATGTCTGATCTCGATCAATCTCATCTGCCCATCTTCTGATTTGTAACCTTCTCTTCTGATTTGCTGGCTTTAGCTTTTCTTCACATCGATTTACATAAAACACATCGTGCTAACCGGAACTCATCTAACTCATCTGATCTCGATCATTCTCGTCTGCAGCCTCGTCTGATCTCGATCTTCTTCTTCTGATTTCGTGAGTTCCCCCTCAATTTGTTCTTTCGTTCCCCCTTAACTTGTTATCAGTAAAATAGCTTGAATAACACAAGTTAATAATGTTTTGGCATAAATCATCAAAACTAAAATATCCCAACAGACTGATAAATTAACATTCTATCCCGAGTTCTTTTTAGATACTTCAGAATGTTTTTAACTGCCGTCCATGCTCTTTCCACGGGTTACTTTGATATCTCGCAACCATGCCAATGGCAAAGCAGATATCCGGTCTCGTACACAGCATTGCATACATAAGGCTTCCGACTGCCGAAGCATAAGGAATGTCTTTCATGTCATCTATCTCCTTTTGCGTCTTAGGGCACATTTTCTTGGATAGATGGATTCCATGTCTGAAAGGTACGAAGCCTTTCTTGGAATCTTGCATGCTGAATCGTTTCAAGACAGTGTCTATATATGAAGCTTGCGATAAGCCTATCATCCTTTTCTTGCGATCTCGAGTGATCTTGATCCCAAAGATGTGTCCTGCTTCCCCTAAGTCCTTCATATCAAACTGTTTTGAAAGCCATGCCCTTACGTCTGATAACACCTTCACATCGTTCCGATGATCGAATGTAAATCTCACGTATAGTACTAAGAATACCAATGCGATTCGACACGCGCTTTACGTACACACAACTTTTCGAACTCATTTTGATCGAACCCATAAGACTTTATAACATGATAAAAACATTGGTTCCAAGCTCTGGATGCCTGTTTGAGTCCGTAAATGGACTTCATGAGCTTACAAACTAGGTGTTCTTGGCCTTTTTCAATGAAGCCTTGGGGTTGTTGCATATAGATCTCTTCATCAAGACTTAGTTAAGGAAAAGTTTGTCTTGACATCCATTTGCCAGATTTCAAAGTCGAGATCTTGTGACAATCGATAAGAGAATACGGATGGACTTAAGCATGGCTAGGGGTGAAAAAGTTTCCTCATAATCGATCCCTTCTTTCTGAGTATAACCTTTCGCCACGAGTCTTGCTTTGAAGGTTTCCACCTTCCCGTCCGGTCCTCTTTTTCTCTTATACACCCACTTGCAACCAATGGGTTTGACCCCATTAAGTGGTTCGACTAGCTCCCACACTCTGTTATGAAACATAGAACCCATTTTGGCTTTCATTGCTGTTTGCCAAGAATCTGCATCCTTGTCTTGGATTGCCTCGTCATATGTCCATGGGTCTGATTCGTCTTGTCCGGGAATCAAGTCCGAGGACTCTCCTATTCCCATGAATCTCTTGGGCTGTTTCACAACCTTCCCACTACGACGAGGCTCCGGTTGTGTAAGTGTGTCATTTGGTATGTCATCTTGTACAGTTGGCATTGAGGTTAGCCCTCTTAGCTCATTTAAGGTAATCTCACTTCTGGGTCTTCTTTTGTTCATATAGTCTTCTTCCAAAAATCTAAAGTGGGTGCTTATTACCACCTTTTGATCTTCGGGACCATAGAACATACACCCTTTTGTTCCCACAAACAACCTTAATTCTGATCGAGGATCCAATTTTTCGGCTTCCTTGTACAACACGTAGGCCAGACACCCCTAAATTCTCATGTGTCTCATACTAGGCTTGCGCCCGGTCCACAATTCTTTGGGAGTTTTGGGAACCGATTTGGATGGCACCAAGTTCAGAATGTAAGTTGTTGTTTCCAAGGCATGACCCCAGAACGACTTGGGAAGATTCGCATAACTCATCATAGATCTAACCATTTCCAAAAGAGTTCTGTTTCTTCGCTCTGCAACCCCGTTTTGTTGAGGGGTTCCGGGTGCGGTGAGCTGGGATGCAATCCCTTCATCAGATAAGTAGTTCAAAAACTCATAGCTGAGGTATTCACCTCCACGATCGGATCGTAGAGACTTGATACGTTTTTCCCTATGATTCTCTGCTTGAGCCTTAAATTCTTTGAATTTCTCAAAGGTCTCAGATTTATGCTTCATAAGGAAAATATAACCGTACCTTGAGTAATCATCAATAAAAGTGACAAAATACTCATAACCTCCTCTTGATTTGGTTGACATTGGACCACATACATCTATGTGAACGATTTCTAACACTTCTTTGGCTCTATTCCCCTTGGCTCTAAATGCCCTCTTGGTCATTTTACCCTCCAAACATGATTCGCAGGTTGGAATTTGTTCAACTTGGAGAAACTCCAGTGAACCGTCTTTCACCAACCTTTGGATCCTCTTTGGATTTATATGACCTAATCTTAGATGCCATAGAAGTGTCTCGTTCACGTCTGATGAACGTTTTCTTTTCTCGGAAATAGTTGATGTGTTATAGGATGCATTTCGTGAGTGGTGTGCACAGTTAATTGTATAGAGATTTTCCATCAATGTCCCGTAACAGATGCACTCATCATTTCAAGAAATGATTTCATTCTTATTAGAAGAAACTAAGTGTCTATTAACAGAATTTTAGAAACTGAAAGTGAATTCTTTCTAAAACTGGGAACATAAAGAACATTTCTTAAAATTAGAACTCTGTCTTCAAAAGACTGGTGCACTTCTCCCACTGCTTCAGCTGCCACTCTCGTAGCATAGCCCAGTGTGATGAGGATCTCACTGCCAATAAGTTGTCGGATCAGTTTGAACCCGTGAAGCAAACATGATTAGTGGATCCCGTATCAACTACCCACGAATGAGAAGTATACGCTGCTAAACAATTTTCAACAATTAGTGCGTGAGAATTACCTTTCTTTCCATTCCTTTTGGGTCTGGAACAGGCTGACCTCCAATATCCTTTCTCACCGCTGCTTAAGCACTTCCTCTTCGGATTTTCCTTGACACCACCAGCATTCGTCATCTTATCATTGCCCTTAGCAACAGTTGAGTCTGATTGCTTATGGCCTTTGGTCACCTTCTTCTTCTTGCCATCCCTTGGCCTAGAAGATGAAGATGGACCACTTGCCGTCAAAGCTTGAGTTTGGTGCCCCATCAACATCTCTGCCGAGACCAAAAGCTTGCAACAAATCAGCTAGCGAGGCCAAAAGGCTCAAAAACTTTTTGGGCAGAGAGTGAAGTACCAAATTCATCTGAGTGTCCAGATTATAATCTGTACTCAGAACTTCAAGTTTGTTCAGATGGGCCATCAATTTTGAGGACGTAATCCTTTACGGGTTTGCCCTCCACCAATTTCAGCGACGACATCACTCGCAAGGTGATCTGACGAGTCCCGCATTTTTGACTCGTCAGTTGGCTCATCTGATTTTGGTGTGTCAAGAATCCACTTGTGCTTTTGTGCAGTTAGGACAATTATGTTTCCGATCAATATAGTTTCCATACTTATTTTATTGACTTTAAGTATAATAGCAGTGGATTAAAAGGTTACGACATGCTGAACTGAAATAAATAACTATATGCATAAGCACAAGTATATCACAAGGTTCGATCACACACATCATATTAAAATCTCAAAAAAATATGAACATGTATCAGCCAACATCTCAAAACAGTTTAAATAAGCCACGTGGGGTGGGTCATTATTTAGACACATTCAAGCAGGTTACAAACAAGAACAGTTACAAACCTTTAATATCCAGATTAATAGTTGGCTCCCACTTGACCAATATAAAATTGACAGGGACTTCGGGGAAGTATATGCATATCAATTTTATACCTAAGTAATAACCATGTTTAAATACAAGATTATTATTTCGTATTGAACGAGCCTCGTGGGGAGGGTCATCGTCGCCACTAGTAATAATCCACAATCATCCATTTGGAATTCATTCATGTGAAAGCTAACTTTTGACCGTCCCATGGGGGAAATTTCTCCAAAAGAATTCACAAATAAATAAATCATGGAGGTCAAAATTAATTCAATTTTATTATCCGGAATGAAATTGTCAATTAATTATTTAAACATACTTAGTAATTTTTGATTGTGAGATTTTTCATTGGGCAACTCTCATTCAAACACATTTAAACAAATTAAATAAAGCATAAGATAACACAATAATAAATCAAGCAGAGCAGAAAAATAAACATATTGGGCACAAATTATCCAATTGTCATGGTTTGATTTTTCTTGGCTTGATCTTGAAAGAAATGCCGTCTTGAATTTCTCCCACTCGATCGTCTAGAAAAGAACTTCATCTCGAAATGCAACGCCAAGTAGCTCCGTGTTGGGATGCACGCCGGTCGCCGCCTTCGCCGAAAGCAACCATCCGTCGTCCGTCTTGGCGCAACAAGACGCTCGCCTAAGCGCCTTGATGTCGCCACAGAAGCGATGTCGCCCGCCGAGCTCCGTGTCGCCGTCAGTTCACAGTCGCCGTTCCAGGCGTCGCCTAAGCATCATCACCTCAAGACGACGCATCGCCATATGGCGCGCCCGTCGGTAAGCGGGTCTGCCTTCAAGGCCAGCGTCGCGGTTGATGATCGCGTGCGCTTCGGCCCCGGCCCTCGCCTTTATGACGTCTTGGCCCAGAAGCGTCAGCGTCGCGTGCCTCCCTTTGGCACATTTCGCAAGAACGAACGCCTTATTTGCCCTACGCCCGGTTTGGATCCCGTCTTTAAATTCTTCGTCTCCGGTTACAATTTATTTACAAAATAAATAAACCTAGATCTAGACTAGTCTATTACATTGATCAAATCAAACAAATATTAATCTACTCGTGGATTTTCTCACGAGGCAAAACGAATCCGAACGAATCGAATTAAAAACCACAATTTATATGCATGCATAAATAAACACATTAAATTCCATGACAATTGGATACCTGCAAAACAGATCTAGCAATTCTACTATCCAATTTCAAATTTAATGTCAATAATTAAATTACAATTTAAAATTGAGCAAAACCGTGGCTCGATACCGATTGTTGGGGAATAAGTTGCACCAGATCTATTCGGGATGAATATTTAAATACAAATTTAATTCTAATAATTATTACTAGCATGAATTAATCCTATATTAATTCAAATAATAATTCAACAACATATCATGCATATAATTAATTCACGTAAAACCTACGCATGCGGAATTCTACGAGTTTACGTGAACGTACCTCTTGGGATGGCAGTGATCTGGCTGATTAGACTAACCAAAAGAACTTCCCAAGTATTCCCTTAATCCTTGTTCGACTATCCGGTGGTGGGACACTTGTGAACAATTAACAAAAGAAAAATAAATTATATTGCACCACCTTTGTGGATTTACTAATTTTTCCAGCACATGGAATTGTACACTCACAATTGACGTTTTTCGAAAATACACAATCTGTCGACGTTTCAAAATATTTGATATTTTATCGACGCTGATATTTTTTCGAAAAAGCAAATTTCGTGTGTTACTGGGAATGAAACATTCATCCCCTATTTATAGAGGGTGGTGGACGAAATTTTGGCAAAAATAATGTGAGAAAATCTTTTCTTGATCTCCAAGAAATCTTGAATATATCTCCTATATTCTTTTTTCCATAATTATAATATTCCACAAAATCCCACCTACTCTTTGTTATGGATAATTTCGAAAATTATGGGTCAAGATTCCAAAATTTGGATCTTCTTGAATTTATGAGATATTCTTGTATTTCAAGAAATACACATCTTCCATTATATCTTTTCAAGAAAATCAAGAAAATCTTTCTTGCCCTTAATTTATCAATATTTTTGAAATTCTCTTATAGATAACCAAGTGGGAGATTTCTTGAATTTAATGAGATAATCTTGTATTCCAAGAATTCCATAACAAAATTCAAAGAAAATCTTTCTCCCTTTTTATCCATAAATTTCGAAATAAATGAGGAAAAATAAGCAACAATATTTATTTTATTTTAAACACATTTTTCAGTTATTGGACTATATGTTGGGCTACTCAGGGGGCCTTTAGGAGAATTAAGATTGGACCTTCCAATGGATCTTGAATTATCAATATTGAGCCACAATATTATTCAAGCCCATAAATATTAATTAATCCCACTACATAATTAATATTGCACTATCCATCTTAACCCATATTACAGTAAATATGGCTCCCAGTTATTATTTCTCGTGTTTAAGATTATCTAGCCCATTAATTAATTCAAGCCACTGAAATAGCTTTCCATTAATTAATATCTTTTATCCTTGGTCAAGGAACGGTTCAACATTATTATCCATACCGAAAACTAATTCCACTTGCAAGATTTTGTATGATAAAGCTTATGAACCTCCCAAGGGGGCAAATCAAACAAGCGTACTTGCACACGATTCTTCGTATTAAATCATAGCAATCACATGTGACCAATAATATTGCCCTAGATAAAAAGTATTGAATCTCGTTGATTCTCTACCCATGATAAGTCAAAGCAATAGTTACCAATCCCACGTGATCCTATTTAAGGAACGAAGATTAAGAAATAACGAACCATTGAGGTTTAATTCTTCCTTGTTCAGTTCTGAAGAATTTATCCTCCTGTAGGTCCTATTCAGTGCATCAGTCATGCACTAGTGTAATCTCTTGGTCAAGACAAGCCAATCTGAGCCTTACACTTCAACCTTTCACGATGGATTGTTCATTTCCATCTAGGTCGTGAATGGCGTACTTTTAGTTACAAGGGACTGTTAATTTAATCTTCTGTGATCTGGTATCACTAAATTAACAACAATGTAACACGACGATTTATTGAGCGATTATCAAATAAATATATGTAACATTCGATGATATTTAAAGCATCGATGATAAACAATTTATTTGATAAATAAGTTGAAATTGGGTTTTGATTATACAAAGTAAAAGCATATTTTCCAGTATAATCCCAACAATCTCCCACTTATACTCAAAGTCTGCTTTTAAGTATACTACAAACATGTCTCGTGTAGTCTGTGATATCTAATGTCACCTACACGAACCTAATACGTGCATCGCGTGAAATGTGCCAAGAGAAACACGCGCGCGACGCGGACGTCCCCATGCGGATGGGGACCGTCGGGCGGATCGGCTCGACGCGTCTTGGCGCGACCTTGATAGGTGACGCGCGATGGGCACGCATGCACGACTTGTAAGCTGCCGAGGCGGACGGGCGAAGGCGGCGAAAGCGATGGGACATGAGGACATCGCCGAGATCCCGGATCCGTGATCGCCCACCGCCGAAGCGCCGCAAAGGGGGCCGGCCGGATGTGGGCGTGCATCCCGACTATGAGCTACTTGGCGTGGCGTTTCGAGACGGAGTTATTTTTCGAGATGATCGAGTGGGAGAAATCCAAGACGGTGTTTCTTCAAAATCTAGCCAAGAAAAATCAAACTATGACAATTGGATAATTTGTGCCCAATATGTTTATTTTTCTGCTTTGCTTGATTTATTGTTGTGTTTTCTTGTGCTTTATTTAATTTGTTTAAATGTGTTTGCATGAGAATTGCCCAACGCAAAATCTCATCTTCAAAAAATTACTAAGTATGTTTAAATAATTAATTGACAATTTTATTCCGGATAATAAAATTGAATTAATTTTGACCTCCATGATTTATTTATTTGTGGATTCTTTTGGAGAAATTCCCCCCACGGGACGGCCAAAAGATAGATTTCACGTGAATAAATTTCGAATGGATGATTGTGGGTTATTATTAGTGGCGACGATGACCCTCCACACGAGGCTCGTTCAAAGCGGAGTAATAATTCTGTATTTAATCATGGTTATTACTTAGGTATAAAATTGATATGCACATACTTCCCCGAAGTCCCTGTCAATTTTATATTGGTGAAGTGGGAGCCAACTATTAATCTGGATATTAAAGGTTTGTAATTGTTCTTGTTTGTAACCTGCTTGAATGTGTTTAAATAATGACTCACCCCACGTGGCTTATTTAAACTGTTTTGAGATGTTGGCTGATGCATGTTCATATTTTTTTTGAGATTTTAATATGATACATGTGATCGAACCTTGTGATATATTTCTGCTTATACAAATTGTTATTTATTTTAGTTCAGTATGTCGCAACTTTTTAATCCACTATTAATATACTTAAAGTAAATAAAATTGGAAACTATGTTGATTGGAAACGAAAAAATTATGATTGTCCTAACTGCACAAAAGCACAAGTGGATTCTTGACACACCAAAATTAAGATGAGCCAACTGACGAGTCAAAAACGCGGGGCTCGTCAGATCACCTTGTGAGAGATGTCGTCGCTGAAAATGCTGGAGGGCAAACCCATAAGGGATTACGTCCTCAAAATTGATGGCCCATCTGAACAAACTTGAGGTTCTGAGTGCAGATTATAATCTGGATACTCAGATGAATTTGGTACTTCACTCTCTGCCCAAAAGTTTTTGAGCATTTTGGCCTCGCTAGCTGATTTGTTGCAAGCTTTGGTCTCGGCAGAGATGTTGATGGGGCACCAAACTCAAGTTTTGACGGCAAATGGTCCGTCTTCATCTTCTAGGCCAAGGGAAGGCTAGAGGAGAAGAGGACCAAAAGCCATAAGCAGTCAAACTCAACTGTTGCCAAGGGCAATGGTAAGATTGTTGGGACATAACCCCAACAAAGATGAGGAATGCTGGTGGTGTCGAGGAAAAATCCAAAGAGGAAGTGTTTTAACTGCAAAAGGACATTGGAGGTCAGCCTGTTCCAACCCCAAAAGGGCCGGAAAGAAAGGTAATTCTCAGCACTAGTTGTTAAAAACTGTTTAGCGGCGTATGTTACCCATTCGTGGGTAATGGATACGGGATCCACTAATCATGTTTGCTTCACGGGTTCAAGTTAACCCGGCAACTTAGTGGGAGTGAGATCCTCATCACACTGGGCGATGCTACGAGAGTGGCAGTTGAAGCAGTGGGAGAAGTGCACATGTCTTTTGAAGACATAGTTTTAATTTTAAGAGATGTTCTTTACGTTCCTACTTTTAGAAAGAATTTAATTTCGGTTTCTAAACTTTACCTTGATGGATATTCGGTTACTTTTGATAAAGTTGTTACCATTTCTCTTTATGATAATTTTATCTATCATGGAATGTTGTTGAATAATCTCTATACAATTAACTGTGCACACCACTCACGAAATGCATCCTATAACACATCAACTGTTTCCGATAAAAGAAAACGTTCATCAAACGTGAACGAGACACTTCTATGGCATCTTATATTGGGACATATTAATCCAAAAAGGATTCAAAGGTTGGTAAAAGATGGTTCATTGGAGTCTCTCCGGGTTGAACCAATCCCAACTTGCGAATCTTGCTTGGAGGGTAAAATGACCAAGAGGGCATTCGGAGCCAAAGGGAATAGAGCCAAAGAAGTGTTAAAAATCGTTCACACGGACGTATGTGGTCCAATGTCAATCAAAGCAAGAGGAGGTTATGAGTACTTCTTCACCTTCATTGATGATTACTCAAGGTACGACTATATTTTCCTTATGAAGCATAAATCTGAGACCTTTGACAAATTCAAAGAATTTAAGGCTCAAGCAGAGAATCATAGGGAAAAACGTATCAAGTCTCTACGATCTGATCATGGAGGCAAGTACCTCAGCGATGAGTTCTTGAACTACATGTTAGATGAAGGGATTGTATCCCAGCTAACTGCACCCGGAACCCCTCAACAAAACGGGGTTGCAGAGCGAAGAAACATAACTCTTTTAGAAATGGTTAGATCAATGATAAGTTATGCGGATCTACCCAAGTCGTTCTGGGGTCACGCCTTGGAAACAACGGCTTATATTCTAAACTTGGTGTCATCCAAGTCGGTTCCCAAAACTCCCAAAGAATTGTGGACCGGGCGCAAGCCCAGTTTGAGACACGTGAGAATTTGGGGGTGTCCGGCCTACGTGTTGGACAAGGAGGCCGACAAATTGGACCCTCGATCAGAATTAAGGTTGTTTATAGGATACCCCGAGGGAACAAAAGGGTGTATGTTCTATGGTCCCGAAGATCAAAAGGTGGTCATTAGCACCCACTTTAGATTTTTGGAAGAAGACTATATGAACGAAAGAAAGCCCAGAAGTGAGATTACTTTAAATGAGCTTAGAGGGCTAACCTCAGTGCCAACTGTACAAGATGACATACCAAACGACACACTTATACAACCGGAACCTCGTCGTAGTGGGAGGGTTGTGAGACAACCCGAGAGATTCATGGGGATAGGAGAATCCTCGGACTTAGTCCCCGGTCAGGATGAATCAGACCCATGGACTTACGACGAGGCAATCCAAGACAAGGATGCGGTTTCTTGGCAAACAACAATGGAAGCCGAAATGGGTTCTATGTATCATAACAGAGTGTGGGAGCTAGTCGAACCACTCAATGGGGTCAAACCCATTGGCTGCAAGATGGTATACAAGAGGAAAAGAGGACCGGATGGGAAGGTGGAAACCTTCAAGGCAAGGCTTGTGGCGAAAGGTTATACTCAAAAAGAAGGGATCGACTACGAGGAAACCTTTTTACCTGTAGCAATGCTCAAGTCCATCCGAATTCTCTTGTCGATTGCTGCGCATCTCGACTTTGAAATCTGACAAATGGATATCAAGACGGCTTTCCTTAACGGAAGTCTTGAAGAAGAAATCTATATGCAACAACCCCAAGGCTTCATTAAAAACGGCCAAGAACACCTAGTTTGTAAGCTCAAGAAGTCCATTTACGGTCTCAAACAAGCATCCAAAGCTTGGAACCAATGTTTTGATCATGTAATAAAGTCTTATGGGTTTGATCAAAATGAATACGAAAATTGTGTGTACAAGAAGCGTGTCGGAACTGCATTGGTATTCTTAGTACTATACGTAGATGATATACTTCTCATCGGAGACGATGTAAAGGTATTGTCAGATGTAAGGGCATGGCTTTCAAAACAGTTTGATATGAAGGACTTAGGGAAAGCCTGACACGTCCTTGGGATCAAGATCACTCGAGATCGCAAGAAAAGGATGATAGGCTTATCGCAAGCTTCATATATAGACACTGTCTTGAAGCGGTTCAGCATGCAGGATTCCAAGAAAGGCTTCGTACCTTTCAGGCATGGAATTCATCTATCTAAAGATATCTGCCCTAAGACACAAAAGGAGATAGATGACATGAAAGGCATTCCTTATGCTTCGGCTGTCGGAAGCCTTATGTATGCAATGCTGTGCACGAGACCGGATATCTGCTTTGTCGTTGGCATGGTGGCAAGATATCAAAGTAACCCGGGAAAAGAGCATTGGACGGCAGTTAAAAATATTCTGAAGTATATGAAAAGAACTCGGGATAGAATGTTAATTTATCAGTCAGATAGTCTAATCCCCACCGGTTACACGGACTCGGATTTCCAATCAGACCTAGACTCCAGAAAATCTACCTCCGGTAGTGTGTTTTGCATAGGGAAGGAGCCATGACATGGAGAAGCGTTAAGCAGAAATACATCGTCGATTCTACCATGGAAGCCAAATACGTAGCTGCTTGCGAGGCGGTGAAGGAAGCGGTTTGGCTCAAGAACTTCCTAGTGGACTTGGATGTAGTTCCGAATTTGCCCAGCACAATCACTATTTACTGTGATAATGACGGAGCAGTTGCAAATTCAAGGGAACCAAGAGCCCACAAGGCCAGCAAACACATTGAAAAGAAATACCATCTTATACGAGAAATCGTTAAAAGAGGAGATATAGAGGTGGCAAAAATTGCTTCAGAAGACAACCTAGCAGATCCATTCACAAAGGGTCTGCCTCAAAATACATTCGAGAGACATGTGGAAGGAATGAGTGTCAAGACCGTTGCCAATCTGCTTTGAGTATAAGTGGGAGATATTATTTGGTTCGTGTAGGTGACATTAGATGTCACGTATTAGGAACTACACGAGATGTGTTGTAGTATACTTAAAAGCAGACTTTGAGTATAAGTGGGAGATTGTTGGGGTTATACTAACCAAACTGAATTTTCTGTCTTATTTACTGAAATAAATTATTTATCACTGATGCTTTAAATATCATTGAATGTTACATATATTTATTGCATAATTGTTCAATAATCAGTACGTGTTACATTGTAGTTAATTTAGTGATACCAGATCACAAAAGATTAAATTAACAGTCCCTTGTAACTAAAAGTACGCGGTTCACGACCTAGATGGAAATGAACAATCCATCGTGAAAGGTTGAAGTGTAAAGGCTCGGGATTGGCTTGTCTTGACCAAAAGATTACACTAGTGCATGGTGATGCAATTGAATCAGACCTCTGAGGAGGATAAATTCTTCAAAGACCTTGAACCAGGAAGAATTAGACCTCAGTGGTTCGTTATTTCTTAATCTTCGTTCCTTAAATAGGATCGCGTGTGGTTAGTAATTATTGCTTTGACTTATGACGGGTAGAGAATCAATTAGATTCGATACTTTATATCTTGGGCAATATTACTGGTCACATGCGATTGCTAAGATTTAATACGAAGAATCGTGTGCGAGTACGCTCGTTTGATTTGCCCCTTTCGGAGGTTCATAAGATTTATCATACCAAATCTTGCAAGTGGAATTTGTTTCCGGTATGGATAATAATGTTGAACCGTTCCTTGACCAAGGACCTAAGATGTTAATTAATGGAAAGTTATTTCAGTGGCTTGAATTAATTAATGGGCTAGATAATCTTAAACACGGGAAATAATAACCGGGAGCCATATTGCAATATTAATTATGTAGTGGTTAGATAATAACTGGGTTAAGATGGATAATGCAATATTAATTATGTAGTGGGATTAATTAATATTTATGGGCTTGAATAATATTGTAGCTCAATATTGAAAATTCAAAGTCCATTAGAAGGTCCAATATTAATTCTCCTAAAGGCCCCTCAAGTAGCCCGAACATAATGTCCAATAACTGAAAAATGTGTTTAAAATTAAATAAAAAATTATTGCCTAATTTTTCCTAAATTTTCGAAAACAATAAATAAAAGAGGGAGAAAGATTTTCTTTGAATTTTGTTATGGAATGAGGATAAGTATTCTTGGAATACAAGATTATCTCATTAATTCAAGAAAACTCCCACTTGGTTATTTATTAAGAAATTTTCGAAAATCAAGAAGAAAATAAGGAAGGAAAGATTTTCTTGTTTTTGTTGATAAGATGTTATGGAAGATATGTATTCTTGAAATACAAAAACATCTCAAAAATTAAAGAAATTCTAAATCTTGGATTCCACTCCTTATTAATTTCGAAAATTCCATAATATTAGGAGGTGAGATTTTTGTGGAAATATTTAATTATGGAGAAAAGAATATATTGGATATATTCAAGATTTCTTGAAAATCAAGAAAAGATTTTTCCATCTTATTTTTCCACCCAAAATTTCGACCACCCCTTGCCTATAAATAAGGGATGATTATTTCATCCCCAAGTGTAATTCCATGTGTTGGAAAAATTAGAAATCCACAAAGGTGGTGCAACATAATTTTTATTTTTCCCTTTTTGTTAATTGTTCGCAAGTTCCTTCTACCGGATTGTTGAACAAGGGCAAGGGAATACTTGAGAAGACCTTTTGGTGTGTTCGTGTGAACGAGATCCATCTTCTCAACGGTTGTCACTCCGAGAGGTTAGTTTACGTAAACTCGTAGTAATTCCGCATGCGTAGAATTTACGTGAACTATTTGTATGCATGATTGGTTGTTGAATTATTATTTGAATTAATATAGGATTGATTCATGCTAGTAATAATTGTTAGAATTAAATTTGTATTTAAATATTCAACTCGAATAGATCCGGGCAATTAATTCCCCAACATGGCTTAGAGAAGTCGAAAATGCACACCGAGGAGTACTTGATGTCAATGGTCAACTACTCATACACGTGTGCTTTTGGTGATGTCGTTCGCACATCTCGAAAAGTTCTTCCAATCGACATCCTATTGGGATTATACTGGAAAGTATGCTTTTACTTTGTATAATCAAAACTGAATTTCGGACTTATTTACTGAAATAAATTGTTTATCACTGATGCTTTAAATATCATCGAATGTTACATATATTTACTGCATAACTGTTCAATAAATAATACTTGTTACATTGTAGTTAATTTAGTGATACCAGATCACAGAAGATTAAATTAACAGTCCCTTGTAACTAAAAGTACACCATTCACGACCTAGATGGAAATGAACAATCCATCGTGAAAGGTTGAAGTGTAAGGCTCGGATTGACTTGTCTTGACCAAGAGATTACACTAGTGCATGACTGATGCACTGAATAGGACCTACAGGAGGACAAATTCTTCAGAACTGAACAATGAAGAATTAGACCTCAGTGGTTCGTTATTTCTTAATCTTCGTTCCTTAAATAGGATCACGTGTGGTTGGTAACTATTGCTTTGACTTATCATGGGTAGAGAATCAACGAGATTCAATACTTTTTATCTTGGGCAATATTATTGGTCACATGTGATTGCTAAGATTTAATACGGAGAATCGTGTGCAAGTACGCTTGTTCGATTTGCCCCTTGGGAGGTTCATAAGCTTTATCATACCAAATCTTGCAAGTGGAACTAGTTTTCGGTATGGATAATAATGTTGAACCGTTCCTTGACCAAGGACAAAAGATATTAATTAACGGAAAGCTATTTCAGTGGCTTGAATTAATTAATGGGCTAGATAATCTTAAACACGGGAAATAATAACCGGGGGCCATATTGAACTTAATATGGGTTAAGATGGATAGTGCAATATTAATTATGTAGTGGGATTAATTAATATTTATGGGCTTGAATAATATTGTGGCTCAATATTGATAATTCAAGATCCATTGGAAGGTCCAATCTTAATTCTCCTAAAGGCCCCCTAAGTAGCCCAACATATAGTCCAATAACTGAAAAAGGTGTTTAAAATAAAATAAATATTGTTGTCTTATTTTTCCATGAAATTCGAAATTTATGGATAAAAAGGGGAGAAAGATTTTCTTTGAATTTTGTTATGGAATGAAGATATGTATTCTTGGAATACAAGATTATCTCATTAAATTCAAGAAATCTCCTACTTGGTTATCCATAGGGAAATTTTCGAAAATTTTGATAATTAAGGGAAAGAAAGATTTTCTTGATTTTCTTGAAAAGATATTATGGAAGATATGTATTTCTTGAAATACAAGAATATCTCATAAATTCAAGAAGATCCAAATCTTGGATTCTTGCCCTATAATTTTTAAATTAATCCATAACAAAGAGTAGGTGGGATTTTGTGGAATATTATAATTATGGGAAAAAGAATATAGGAGATATATTCAAGATTTCTTGGAGATCAAGAAAAGATTTTCCCACATTGTTTTTGCCCTAAATATTCGACCACCTCCACTCTATAAATAGGGGATGATTATTTCATTCCCAAGTACAATTTCACGTGCTGGAAAAATTAGTAAATCCACAAAGGTGGTGCAACATAATTTATTTTCCTTTTATTAATTGTTCGCAAGTGTCCTACCACCGGATAGTCGAGCAAGGATTAAGGGAATACTTGGGAAGTTCTTTTGGTGTGTCTAATAAACAAAGTCATTGCCGTCCTAAGAGGTACATTCACGTAAACTCGTAGAATTCCGCATGCGTAGGATTTACGTGATTTAATTATATGCATGATTTGTTGTTGGATTATTATTTGAATTAATATAGGATTAATTCATGCTAGTAATAATTATAAGAATTAAATTTGTATTTAAATATTCATCCCGAATAGATCTGTGCAACTTATTTCCCAAGAAATGGTATTAGAGCCACGGTTTCGGGCTCTGAATTTTTAAATTTGTAATTTAATTCGTTTGCATTAAATTTGAAATTTGATAGTAGAATTGCTAGATCTTTTTTGCAGGTATCCAATTGTCATGGAATTTAATGTGTTTATTTATGCATGCATATAAATTGTCGTTTTTTAATTCGATTCGTTCGGATTCGTTTTGCCTCGTGAGAAAATCCACGAGTAGATTAGGATTTGTTTGATTTGATCAATGTAATAGACTAGTCTAGATCTAGGTTTATTTATTTTTTGTAAATAAATTGTAACCGGATCGGAAACGGAGGCGAGAGAAGCGAAAATTAAATGTATAAAAAATCCAGAACCCCGAGTAGGCGGCGTATGTCAGCGCTAAACGTACAAGGGAGGCACGCCAGACGATGCGGACGCACGCGAAAGACGACGGGCGCAGCGGTACGAGGGCCGAGCGCTGGTGATCAGCCGCGGCGGGCAGCCGGATCAAGTGAGGAGGTAAGAGCGCAAGGGCGCTACAGACGGGGCGACGCGCTGACGCGAGAGCCGCCGAAGTTCCTGGCAAGGCGAGGGTCGGGCGAGACTGGACAAATAGCGACGCCGCCGAGGTCGCCGAAAGGCTACGGCGATGAAGGCCAAGGGTACAAGGCGACGGGCATGCCGGGGTTGCCAAGGCCGCCGGACGCGGCGCGGCATCCTGGGCCGCGAAAATACGGCGTGGCATTTCGAGACGGAGTTACTTTTTCGAGACGACGAAAGGGAGAAATTCAAGACGCATTTCTTCAAAATCAAGTCAAGAAAAATCAAACCATGACAATTGGATAATTTGTGCCCAATATGTTTATTTTTCCGCTTTACTTGATTTATTATTGTGTTATCTTATGCTTTATTTAATTTGTTTAAATGTGTTTGCATGAGAGTTGCCCAATGAAAAATCTCACAATCAAAAATTACTAAGTATGTTTAAATAATTAATTGACAATCTTATTAGGATAATAAAATTGAATTAATTTTGACCTCCATGATTTATTTATTTGTGAATTCTTTTGGAGAAATTCCCCCCACGGGACGGTCAAAAGTTAGCTTTCACATGAATGAATTCCAAATGGATGATTGTGGATTATTACTAGTGGCGACGATGACCCTCCCCACGAGGCTCATTCAAAGCGAAATAATAATCATGTATTTAATCATGGTTATTACTTAGGTATAAAATTGATATGCATATACTTCCCAAGTCCTGTCAATTTTATATTGGTTGATGGGAGCCAACTATTAATCTGGATATTAAAGGTTTATAATCGTTCTTGTTTGTAACACCTTGAATGTGTTTAAATAATGACCCACCCCACGTGGCTTTTATTTAAACTGTTTTTTGAGATGTTGGTGATGTATGTTGATTTTTTTTTTGAGATTTTAATATGATACATGTGATCGAACCTTGTGATATATTTATGCTTATGCATATTATTGTTTATTTGAGTTCATCATGTCGCAACCTTCTAATCCATTTATTCAATATACTTAAAGACAATTTGCTTCTTGGTGAAAACTATTTCAATTGGAAATACAAACTAAAAACCATCCTAACCGCATCACCTTCCAAATGGGTACTTGATACACCAAAACCCGAAAAAACCAACTAAGGACGCAGGAATATGGGATGAGATGATTTATGGTGAATGGGAGTCGGCAAATGAATTGATGAAGGATACAATTTCGCACATCCATCGGATCGTTGAAACACCTTCATCAAGAGTATGAGTCACGCGGACATCTTCTGAGAATCTCAAGCGATGTTCGCACATCGGACCCATATGGCAATCAAACTGTGAAGCAAGAAATTCTTTGAATTAAAAATGAAAAAAAGGACGCATTGCAGTAGCAAAGACGCCCTTAGGGTTATGGTGCTATTTGAGGAACTTGAGATCCTCGGTGAAAAATGTGATTTCAAGACTAAGATTGATTTCATTCTCCAATCCTTACCAAAGAGCTATAATCACCACTATCTTGAGTATCTAATGGAAGATCTAGATTTTACAGTGGATGATCTTGTAAATGCTCTCACTTTGGTTGAAAAGGAAAGGGAGCGAGGAAAAGAACTTGGGAAAAACAGAAATCTTCTTTTCATCCTAGGTCAAGTGGTGATAAGGATGATTTAAAAAGAGAAGAAAGTTGAACCAAGCAGACTCAACATCAAATAAGAGCATGGAATCAAGCATGAGGAAAGTTTTGGAAAGCGGGAGAGTAGGACACTCGAGGTCAGCCTGTTCCAAACCCAAATGGAATGGAAAGAAAGGTAATTCTCACGCACTAGTTGTTGAAACTTGTTTAACGGCGTATGCCTCCCATTTATGGGTGGTGGATACGGGATCCACTGATCATGTTTGTTTCACTTTACAGGGGTTCAAGCGGACCAGACAACTTAGTGGGAGTGAGATCCTCATCACCGGGCGATCTTCGAGAGTGGCAATCAAGCGATGGGAGAAGTGCACTGTCTTTTTGAAGACGAGTTTTAATTTTAAGAGATGTTCTTTACGTTCTGAATTTTAGAAAGAATTTAATTTCAGTTTCTAAACTTTTTCTTGATGGATATTCGGTTACTTTTAATAAAGTTGTTACCATTTCTCTTTTTGATAAATTTATCTGTCATCGAATGTTATCGAATAATCTCTATACAATTAACTGTGCACACCACTCACGAAATGCATCCTATAACACATCAACTGTTTCCGATAAAAGAAAACGTTCATCAGACGTGAACGAGACACTTCTATGGCATATAAGATTGGGTCATATAAATCCAAAGAGGATCCAAAGGTTGGTGAAAGACGGTTCACTGGAGTTTCTCCAAGTTGAACCAATTCCAACCTGCGAATCATGTTTGGAGGGTAAAATGACCAAGAGGGCATTTGGAGCCAAGGGGAATAGAGCCAAAGAAGTGTTAGAGATCATTCACACAGATGTATGTGGTCCAATGTCAACCAAAGCAAGAGGAGGTTATGAGTATTTTGTCACTTTTATTGATGATTACTCAAGGTACGGTTATATTTTCCTTATGAAGCATAAATCTGAGACCTTTGAGAAATTCAAAGAATTTAAGGCTCAAGCAGAGAATCATAGGGAAAAACGTATCAAGTCTCTACGATCCGATCGTGGAGGCGAATACCTCAGCAATGAGTTTTTGAACTACTTATCTGATGAAGGGATTATATCCCAGCTAACTGCACCCGGAACCCCTCAACAAAACGGGGTTGCAGAGCTAAGAAACAGAACTATTTTGGAAATGGTTAGATCTATGATGAGTTATGCGGATCTTCCCAAGTCGTTCTGGGGTCATGCCTTGGAAACAGCAGCCTACATTCCGAACTTGGTGCCATCCAAATCGGTTCCCAAAACTCCCAAAGAATTGTGGACCGGGCGCAAGCCTAGTTTGAGACACATGAAGATTTGGGGGTGTCCGGCCTACGTGTTGGACAAGGAAGCCGAAAAATTAGATCCTCGATCAGAATTAAGGTTGTTTGTGGGATACCCCGAGGGAACAAAAGGGTGTATGTTCTATGGTACCGAAGATCAAAAGGTGACAATAAGCACCCACTTTAGATTTTTGGAAGAAGACTACATGAACGAAAGAAGACCCAGAAGTGAGATTACCTTAAATGAGCTAAGGGGGCTAACCTCAATGCCAACTGTACAAGATGACATACCAAATGATACATTTACACAACCGGAGCCTCGTGACGTAGTGGGAGGGTTGTGAAACAGCCCGAGAGATTCATGGGAATAGGAGAGTCCTCGGACTTGATTCTCGGACAAGACGAATCAGACACATGGACGTATGACGAGGCAATCCAAGACAAGGATGCAGATTCTTGGCAAATAGCAATGAAAGCCGAAATGGGTTCTATGAATCATAACAGAGTGTGGGAGCTAGTCGAACCACTTAATGGGGTCAAACCCATTGGTTGCAAGTGGGTGTATACGAGAAAAAGAGGACCGAACGGGAAGGTGGAAACCTTCAAGGCAAGACTCGTGGCGAAAGGTTATACTCAGAAAGAAGGGATCGATTATGAGGAAACTTTTTCGCCCGTAGCCATGCTCAAGTCCATCTGAATTCTCTTATCGATTGCTGCGCATCTCGACTTTGAAATCTGGCAAATGGATGTCAAGACAGCTTTCCTTAACGGAAGTCTTGATGAAGAGATCTATATGCAACAACCCCAAGGCTTCATTGAAAAAGGCCAACAACACCTAGTTTATAAGCTCATGAAGTCCATTTACGGACTCAAACAAGCATCCAGAGTTTGGAACCAATGTTTTGATCATGTTATAAAGTCTTATGGGTTCGATCAAAACGAGTTCGAAAGTTGTGTGTACAAAAAGCGTGTCGGAACTGCATTGGTATTCTTAGTACTATACGTAGACGACATTCTGATCATCGGGAACGATGTAAAGGTGTTATCAGACGTAAGGGCATGGCTTTCAAAAAGCAGTTTGATATGAAGGACTTAGGGGAAGCCGCACACATCCTTGGGATCAAGATCACTCGAGATCGCAAGAAAAGGATGATAGGCTTGTCGCAAGCTTCATACATAGACACTGTCTTTAAACGATTCAGCATGCAGGATTCCAAGAAAGACATCGTACCTTTCAGACATGGAATCCATCTATCCAAGAAAATGTGCCCTAAGACGCAAAAGGAGATAGATGACATGAGAGGCATTCCATATGCTTGGTTTGTCGGAAGCCTTATGTATGCAATGTCGTGTGTACGAGACCAGGATATCTCGCTTTATCGTTGGCATGGTGGCAATATATCAAATAACGGGGAAAGAACATTGAATGACGGTTAAAAAACATTCTAAAGTATCTGAAAAGAACTCGGGATAGAATGCTAATTTATCAGTCAGATAGTCTAATCCCCATCGGCTACACTGACTCGGATTTCCAATCAGACATAGACTCCAGAAAATCTACCTCCGGTAGTGTGTTTTGCATGGGGGAAGGAGCCGTGACATGGAGAAGCGTCAAGCGAAATCGTCCGCAGATTCTACCATGGAAGTTGAATATGTAGTCTTGCGAGGCGTGAAAAAAAGCGGTTTAGCTCAAGAACTTCCTAGTGGACTTGAATGTAGTTCGAATTTGCCCCGTGAGAATCCTTTGTTTATTGTGACAATCCGAGGAGCGATTTGCAAATTCAAGGGAACCAAGAGCCCACAAGGCCAGCGAACACATTGAAAGGAAATACCATCTTATAATAGATATCGTTAAGAGAGGAGATATAGATGTGGCAAAGATAGCGTCTGAAGACAACCTAGCAGATCCATTCACAAAGGGTCTGCCTCTGAATACATTTGAGAGACATGTGGAAGGAATGGGTGTCAAGACCGTTGCCAATCTGCTTTGAGTATAAGTGAGAGAAATTATTAGGTTCGTGTAGGTGACATTAGATGTCACGAATTAGGAACTACACGAGACATGTTGTAGTATACTTAAAAGCAGACTTTGAGTATAAGTGGGAGATTGTTGGGATTATCTTTGGAAAGTATGCTTTTACTTTGTATAATCAAAACCTGAATTTCGGACTTATTTCTTGAAATAAATTGTTTATCATCGATGCTTTAAATATCATCGAATGTTACATATATTTCTTTGCATAACTGTTCAATAAATAAGACGTGTTACATTGTAGTTAATTTAGTGATACCAGATCACAGAAGATTAAATTAACAGTCCCTTGTAACTAAAAGTACACCATTCACGACCTAGATAGAAATGAGCAATCCATCGTGAAAGGTTGAAGTGTAAGGCTCGGATTGGCTTGTCTTGACCAAGAGATTACACTAGTGCATGGTGATGCATTGAATAGGACCTCTGAGGAGGACAAATTCTTGAGCCCGAACAAGGAAGAATTAGACCTCAGTGGTTCGTTATTTCTTAATCTTCGTTCCTTAAATAGGATCACGTGTGGTTGGTAACTATTGCTTTGACTTATCATGGGTAGAGAATCAACGAGATTCAATACTTTTTATCTTGGGCAATATTATTGGTCACATGTGATTGCTAAGATTTAATACGGAGAATCGTGTGCAAGTACGCTTGTTCGATTTGCCCCCTTGGGAGGTTCATAAGCTTTATCATACCAAATCTTGCAAGTGGAACTAGTTTTCGGTATGGATAATAATGTTGAACCGTTCCTTGACCAAGGACAAAAGATATTAATTAACGGAAAGCTATTTCAGTGGCTTGAATTAATTAATGGGCTAGATAATCTTAAACACGGGAAATAATAGCAGGAGCCATATTGATTGTAATATGGGTTAAGATGGATAGTGCAATATTAATTATGTAGTGGGATTAATTAATATTTATGGGCTTGAATAATATTGTGGCTCAATATTGATAATTCAAGATCCATTGGAAGGTCCAATCTTAATTCTCCTAAAGGCCCCATAAGTAGCCCAACATATAGTCCAATAACTGAAAAGGGTGTTTAAAATAAAATAAATATTGTTGCCTTATTTTTCCATGAAATTCGAAATTTATGGATAAAAAGGGGAGAAAGATTTTCTTTGAATTTTGTTATGGAATGAAGATATGTATTCTTGGAATACAAGATTATCTCATTAAATTCAAGAAATCTCCCACTTGGTTATCCATAGGGAAATTTTCGAAAATTTTGATAATTAAGGGAAAGAAAGATTTTCTTGATTTTCTTGAAAAGATATTATGGAAGATGTGTATTTCTTGAAATACAAGAATATCTCATAAATTCAAGAAGATCCAAATCTTGGATTCTTGCCCTATAATTTTTGAAATTAATCCATAACAAAGAGTAGGTGGGATTTTGTGGAATATTATAATTATGGGAAAAAGAATATAGGAGATATATTCAAGATTTCTTGGAGATCAAGAAAAGATTTTCCCACATTGTTTTTGCCCTAAAAATTCGACCACCTCCACTCTATAAATAGGGGATGATTCTTTCATTCTCAAGTACAATTCCATGTGCTGGAAAAATTAGTAAATCCACAAAGGTGGTGCAACATAATTTATTTTCCTTTTGTTAATTGTTCGCAAGTGTCCTACCACCGGATAGTCGAGCAAGGATTAAGGGAATACTTGGGAAGTTCTTTTGGTGTGTCTAATAAACAAAGCCATTGCCGTCCCAAGAGGTACGTTCACGTAAACTCGTAGAATTCCGCATGCGTAGGATTTACGTGATTTAATTATATGCATGATTTGTTGTTGGATTATTATTTGAATTAATATAGGATTAATTCATGCTAGTAATAATTATAAGAATTAAATTTGTATTTAAATATTCATCCCGAATATGTGCAACTTATTCCCCAACACATCCCCCCGGCCTATGGTCCCAAGCTTCCCTTGGCCGACATTTGTGAGGTCGGATGCGGTTTATCCTTCCTTCCCGAGGGGGTCGAGGTAATAGACCCCTGTCTGATGATGAGGAGAGCGACCAGGGCAAGGGCGAGCATGATGAGGAAAACGCCCAGGCGGGGGTGAGCATGTTATGGGTCAGCAGGGTGTGCTTGACACTTCTTTGCCGGAGACCCCGGATACGTAACCTTCTAGATGTAGATCTTTTTGTGCTAGGCTAGTACAGGAATTTTGAGCTCGATCGACATGGCCTTTTGTAACTTGGCCAGTAGTTTCGTTTCTAAGAATGGTAAAACTTTATGTTGAATATACTTGTGTTCGACTTGTTCTTTCTTTTTATGATTGTCTTATTTTGTTGCAATCATGTGGGTTGTCTTATTTAGTTACAACCTTTGCTCGTCGTGATCGTATTATTGTGTTGCGATCACTATTTATATTTGATCGTCTTATTTTGGTGCGACCATGTTGCACTTCCAGTCCACCTAGATTTTTGCGGACAAGGTGAGTGTCTTATGTTGCCAAGCTATAAACACAAAGTTTGATTTTTTCGACCATCCTATTAAAACGATCATAAAATTATAAACAAAACACACCACGCAGGGTGTTTTATCTATTACATTGTTACAATTTTTAGACAAGGGAAATTTGAAAAATAGCGAGCATCTAACTAGGGATGACTCAAACTGTTTTATCTCTCTTTTGCACTGTTTCTGTTTCTTATTAATGGCATACTTAATATTTTTATTTAATTTTGTATTTTTTTTTCAATATGCAGTACATTTATTAAATTATTATATAGTATATCATATAACCCTTAGTGGTTGGCTTGATAATGGTGTAGGTTTGGGACTTATGAGAATGTTTTTCTCTAAGTTTCAGATTTGAAACTCTCAAGGTGCAATCAATTTTTGAGATAAGTCAATCCATACATAATTTTGCTCTGACTTTAAATGGGGTCTTCGTTTATATACAATTGGATTAGTCCCCTGAATTAGTTGATACTTGAGTCGAATATTGATTCATAGAAAATACAGTTCATATATAGGGGGTACTTAAATACACTTAAATACAAGGAGACATAAATATAATATTGGAGAATTTTCATATATATATATATATATATATATATAATCTCTATAATGCAAAATCTCTCTAAGATGATGTGTCAAGTGATAAAAAGATGTGTCAGGTGATGTGGCAAAACCTTAGGCCTCTATTTTTAATCTCTCTAATCTCATTAATTTTGAGTTTAAGTTAATCTCGGCCATTGATTTTTTCTTACATTTTCTATAAATTGTCACATCTCACATTCATTTTTCATTCATTGTCATTTGAAACCCTAATCATCTACTCTTCCTCTCATTGACTCTCGCCCAAATTTCCGATCTCCATAATTTATAGGTAATGATTTTTCTTATTTATTTGTAGGTAATGATTTTTCTAATTCCTCTCATTTATTTGTAGGTAATGATTTTTCTAATTTTCTTTTCCTATACAAATTGATGCAGGCCTTTTTTTTTTTTACAGCAACAGGATGAGGAAGCTTTGGGTTATTTGTAGGTAATGATTTTTCTAATTTTCTTTTCCTATACAAATCGATGCATACCATTGTTTTTTTTTTCATATTTTTATTTGTTTATATGGTTCAAAAAACTTTTTTTTTTTTTTGGTTGCAGTTATCTAATTTATTGTGCTTAAGAATAAAATTAGTAGCAAACGAGAAAAAAGTTATATATGTATCATCTTATGATGAAGAGTGTATTTAGAATTTTCTTCTAATATTTAGTGTGTAGATTTTTATATCTTAAGAAATGTATCTCTTCAGTCATTGTATCGTCGAAGTTATGAATAATTTTTTTTATTTATTCATCAGATTTATGTATATTGTATGAACGAGAATAACATTGCGTGCAAACAATGACAATTAATTTTGGTGTAATTTTTAGAATGTAAATTGTTGTAATTTAATGGGTTGATTGATCTTTAAACTATTGTATTTTTAAAGTTATTAATAAAATATTTGTAATTTATTAATGTAATCTTAAAATTTAAAATTTAAAATTTAAAACAATCACATATATATAATTAATGAACGTGGCAATTTTAATAACTTAATTTGGATAATGATTAGTTGATGTGCAATTATGATTAGTGTTAAGAGATTTAGATCTAAGATTTGACTAATTAAGATTAAATTTAAATTTGATCTTGAATTAAACGATCTAAATTCCTAAAATCACTCAACTTTTGATTATTGTAATTTTAATTACTTAATCTATCATATAGTTTTAATGTAATTGAACTTGATTTCAAAACTGAGATTGCACAATTAATGCTAATTAATGAAGATATATTACTGCTATAACGTGATTTAAAAACTTTACCTATATTGTATTTTTATTAATGATAATTAATGAAGATATATTAAATTTTAGGAATTTAAGATTGACTTTGCATTATGATTAGTGTTAAGAGATTTAGATCTAAAATTTGACTAATTAAGATTAAATTTAAATTTGACCGTGAATTAAGCGATCTAAATTCCTAAAATCACTCAACTTTTGATTATTGTAATTTTAATTACTTAAATTTAAATTTGACGGTGAATTAAGCGATCTAAATTCCTAAAATTACTCAACTTTTGATTATTGTAAACTTAATTACTTAATCTTTCATATAGTTTTAATGTAATTAGTTCTCTTCATTAAAAATCCATTAGCCAGACAGCAGGTATGAAATTCTGATCCATAGTCTTCTATTTATAAAAATATGAATTGTTAATTACTTCATCTTATCCTTTTAAAGTTCCACTTACAATATTGAGTTTAACAATATATATATATATATATATATATATATATATATATATATATATGTGTGTATATTATTGCAGGTAATAAACAACACATCATTCTTCAATTCTAATAACTTAGATGGTTTTTTTTTTAAATAATAGAAGCAAGAACTATATCGATTTACATGTTATATTGTAGAATATAAATATAGATTTTGTTATTATTGTTTTAGTTTGATTTTGATTTGATATTTGTGAAGGTCATCTTCGTTTAATGCATGAATGATCGAATTCCAGACATAAGAAATAATGGATAAGGATAATAACTCAAATTATGGATTTCAGACACCTTCCACACGTATTTACATTTTATTGTAAATTTTTAAATTGATATTACAATATTAATATTATTATATAATTATGTTTTATTTTATTAAATATGAAGTTGATTCAAGTAAACATGCACGGATGTTGAGAAGATCTATTCAATTGGAAAAGCGTTCGGAATTGGCACAGATTGGTTAGTTTTTCTATAAAAAAAAATTAAATTTCTCATTCATTACTTATTATTGATCCATATATTATTTGTAATACCATTATTTTTTAAAAAATTAATTATATTTTATATTCTTATGCGAGATCCTGTCATGAAAAAACTAAAGTTTAAAAGGGGGCAAGGATGATGAGGAAGAATATCCTTGCAAAGAAACGTGGACATACTTCAGTAGGTAAGTTATTAAACTCAGTGTTATGATTAACAATGTTATTTAAATATATTCATTACGATAAATCTTATAAAATTGTAGACTTTTTATATATGTAGTTATTGGATCTATTATTACAAACAATTTTAATTATTTATATAAAAATAATCCATGCATTAATTTTAGTTGTAGTTCATGCCAATGATTTCATAACCGGTTTGAATCGGCCGGTTCAACCGGTTGAACCGGGAACCGGCCGGCAAACCGGTCAAAAAAACACCCTAATAACCGCTTTTCAGGTTGAACCGGTTTGAACCGGAAAAAACCGGTTCAACCGGCGAACCGCCTAACCGAAAAAAACCGGTTTTCACCTTTTTAAAAAAAAATATATATTTTTAAACTACTTTCTCTCACATTTTCCTCAACACTTTTGATGTGGGATAAATGTATGAGGTGGGATAACTCTTTTATAATATTTCTTCTCACATTTTCTTCCAACACTTTCGATGTGAGATAAATGTATGAGGTGGGATAATATGAACCAAGGTCCACTTTCACCCCTTTTATAATATTTCCTCTCACTTTTTCTTCCAACACTTTCGATGTGGGATAAATGTATGAGGTGGGGATAATATGAACCAAGGTCCAACTTCACCCTTTTTATAATACTTCCTCTCACATTTTTTCCCAACACTTTCGATGTGGGATAAATGTATGAGATGGGATAAAATGAACCAAGGTCCACATTCACCCCTTTTATAATACTTCATCTTACATTTTTCTCCAACACTTTCGATGTGGGATAAACGTATGAAGTGGGATAAATATATGAATCAAGTTCCACCTTCACCCCCTTTTATAATATTTTCTCTCACATTTTCCTCCAACACTTTCGATGTGGGACAAATATATGAGGTGAAGTACACTTTTCCCCTTTTATATTGTTTTATCTCACATTTTCTTTTAACATTTTCGATGTGAGACAAAATTATGAGATTTTATTTTCTCTTACATTTTCTTTTAATATGTACTTGATGTGAGATAAAAATATAAGGTTCACTTTTCCCTTTTAAGTTACTTTCTCTCATATTATTGTGTTGTTTTTTATTATGACCATAACTCAATTGTGTTTTTTTAGATATGAAAAGTTATAAGATATATGTTTAAATTTTTATAGGTGTATATTTATTTTATTTTTTAACTAAATATAATAAATATTGAAAAAAATTAGACAGAAATCATTTCAACGGTTGAACCGCCGGTTGAACCGGTCCGACCGGTTGAACCACTGACCGGTGGACTGTCCGGTTCGATCACCGGTTCGGTTATGAAAACATTGGTTCATGCGTTAATTTGTTTAATAAAAAATATTATATTATATTAATTATTAATTAACTCATGATATTTATCAGATGATTCATTTTTGGAGCAAAACTTCACGACACCACTATCAAATGTGATAAACGATAACATTTTATATAAACTGAATTGCAAATTGAATAATTTTATAGTCTTATGATCAAATTTCAATTTAATTATAACATAAGTAATAAATTTATTAATTAATTGATTTAATTATTTATTCATTAATATTTATTTTGTTGATTTATTGACTACAAATTACAATTTGGAAGAACACACTCCAGGATCAACCAACACGCCAAGGAACTAAATACTTCAGAATAAACGCATAAGGACCTCTATAGGTATTTATAAAAATTTAAATTGTATAGTCTATATTTGTTGTATAGTAATATAGTATCTATATATAATCTTTTTATAGTTTTATATTTATAGTGTTTATTTTTTTCTGCAGATGCTCAACCGTCACAGATAAGTTTTTGTGAATCTTTTTCTGATTTAACAAAAAATGAGTATTGAAATATTATGCAACAATTTATTCATTTTGTCATTCAGTAATTACATTTAGAATTGGTTATTAAAAATAAATTATATGATTCTTATTTTTTTGTTTAAAAAATAAGAATCAAATACACAAAAATCAGTAGTTACTGAAGTTCAAAAGTCTGTAACACAAAGATCAGCATTTGAAGACTATACAAATATTCAGTCTCCACTTAGTAGAGGATGTCCTTTAAATACATATGATATTGGTAAGATTTATATTTACAATTTATCTATGAAATATATATCATTTCTTATTAATGAATAGAATTTAGTTATTCAATATTAAAAAATACTTATAATTTTTTCAAATTTATTCTAGGGCTACCAAAGCGAGGACGTGTTCCACTCGAGATAAGCAAAAACAGCAATGCCAAACGTTCTAACGGTAATGCTTACAAATTATTCTTAACTTCAAGTTAAATCTTATACTTTTCAATAATATTTTAATATATATAATTTTTATTTAATTTAATTTTTTTTTACAGAAGCTCATTCTTCTCAGATAGGTGTGACATTACCGCTATCCGACTTAACGAACAGTAAGTGCGCAACTACTATAAAATAATTCAACAAATTATCAATAATTAAGCTAACCAACCTTTTATAATTTTGTCTTATAAAAAATAGCAATATCCAACGAGTATCGACATGTCGTCCAAAGGTTACATCTACTTTGTCCTATCTCATAGCGTGACGATGAATTCAAATGGTTAGAATTATTTTCTTAATTATTTATTAAATTTTTTAATAATTATAACCTGTTTTTATTAAATTGATATTTCCGTCGTATTTTGTATGTAGATAAAGGAAAAGCCGTTCTAAATGAAGTGAAAAAGAAAAGCAGCTTGCATGAGAATAATATAAGTCCAGGAAAAATATCATCGATAACTCAAAGATTCTTTGAAGAACATTCAAACTTAAATACTCAAGTGAATCAAGGAAGTTCTTCAAGCAATTCTAAATTCGGTAATATAACAATTTATAATTTATTATCTATTGTCAATTATATTCATTACTCATGTATTTGCACAATAAATTATTTATTTCAAATTTTCTAAATACATCAATTTTATTATAATTTTTTTGTAGGATTACGAAAGAGGGGTCGGGTTCCACGTGATAGAAGCAATATCGGAAATTTACAAAGTAAATATCCAAATAAATACATAATATTTTTAATAATAAATTTGAGTTCTTCAGTTTATAAAATTAAACTCAAATTTCAATGGGTTTTTTTTTTGTTTCAGACTATCTCAATTTTGTTGATGCTACATACGTGTGTATTTACTGCAATGCAAATATGTGGTTTGAAGAACGGAGTGGTAAAAAGAAGAATGAGAACCCTCTAAAGTTTTCATCGTGTTGCTCAAATGGAAAAGTCCAATTGCCAATGATGAAAGCACCACCAAAGACTATTAGGAATCTTCTTTCAGAAAATGATTCAAAGAGCAAACATTTCATCAAAAACATACGTGCCTACAATATGATGTTTTGTTTTACTTCTATGGGTGGAGAAGTTGATCGTTCCATAAACATAGGACGTGTACCTTATGTTTTTAAGTTACATGGAGCAAATTATCAACAAATAGGCAGTTTGTTACCTCTGCGTGGGCAAGAACAAAAAATTTCACAACTCTACATATATGACACGGAAAATAAAGTTCACAACAGAATAAAGGCAATCGGGTTAGTTAATAAAAACGTGTACATTTAATATCTTCAATTATTTATATTTTATTTTTAAAATAATTTTAATTAAACTATTGAATTAGACCAACTACACTTGATTGTTTTTCAATTATTTGAATAATTCTAATGCAAATTCAATTTTGAAGTGCAAGAGAACGTTTAAATCTGGACAAGAACCAACATTGAGAATGAGGCTGATAGAGAAAAAAAGATCAACTGACGGTAGAACGCATAATCGTCCATCAGCACCAGAGGTTGCAGCTCTTATTCCAGGTGACATTGACGTGAGTATGGAAAAAAGGGACGTGATTCTTCATACTTGTGATGGGAAATTAAACGGATAAGTGAACTTCATCCATCCTATGTCCCACTACAGTATCCTCTTTTATTCCCATATGGTGAAGATGGATATAGACTTGATGTTCTTCATAATGATGTTGAATCTACCTCGAGAAAAAGGGTGAGATTAACTATGCGCGAGTTCTTTGCATTCAGATTACATGAACGACAGAATGAACCTACAACTTTGTTTATATCGAGAAGACTGTTCCAACAATTCTTGGTTGATTCTTATACCATGATAGAGTCTGAAAGGTTATGTTATGTAAGGAATAACCAGGTTAAACTGAGATCTAGAAAAGTATGCGATATAGAAAGTGTTGTGGGTAGAGGTAATATTGAACCGTCTTCAACAGGTAAGAGATTTATGTCGTCGTCATTTACCGAGGGTCCACGATACATGATTCAAAATTTTCAGGATGCTATGGCAATATGCAAGCATTATTCGTACCCGGATTTGTTCATCACGATTACATGCAACCCAAAATGGCCAGAGATTGATAGATTATTGAATGCAAAAGGGCTAAATTCCGTAGACAGACCTGACATCCTTTGTCGAGTGTTTAAGATGAAACTCTATCGAATCGTAAAGGATTTTAAGGAAGATCAATTATTTGGCAAAGTTGATGCAAGTAAGTTTTAAATTTCAGTTTTTTCTATTTTCAATATTGCATATTAATATAATAATATATACACTATTTTAATTTATTAATTATAATTACATTAATTGATTTTTTTAATAATTTTATTTATTTTTTTATATATTCAGTGGTATATACAGTGGAGTTCCAGAAAATAGGATTGTCGCATGCACATATTCTACTATTCTTTTATCGCGAGAACAAGATTCCTAATCCTGAGGATGTTGATCGTATTATATCTGCAGAAATACAACTAAAGATGATTATTTGATATTTCATGATTTGGTTAGAGATTATATGATACATGGTCTGTGCGGCTTTTCAAATAGGAACTCTCCTTGCATGGTTGAAAATCATTGTTCTAAACGTTTTCCAAAGAAGTTTAATGAAGCAACTACAGTGGACGACGAAGGCTATCCTCTTTACAGAAGAAGAAATAATGGCTCTACCGTGACAAAAGGTGAAATTAGTATGGATAATTCTTCTGTGGTACCTTATAATCCAATTTTGTTGAAAAGGTACCAGGCACATATTAATGTTGAGTGGTGTAATCGACATAAATCCATCAAGTATTTGTTCAAGTACATTAACAAGGGTCCCAACAGAGTAACAACAAGCGTTGTCCAAGGTGTACAAGAAGAAAACGATTCCATAAAGAAAGATGAAGTTGACAATTATATCAATTGTAGGTATGTTTCTCCATGTGAAGCTGTTTGGAGAACCCTTGCTTTTGATATACACTACAGATACCAAGTTGTGCAGAGGTTGAACTTTCATCTTCCAAATGAGCAAAGCGTTGTTTTCGATGATGATGATTACATTGATAATATACTTGACAAGCCAACAACAAAACAATTAATGTTTTTAGCATGGATGGAACACAACAAGCATGATGAGAGAGCTAAGCGTCTCACTTACATCGAATTCCCTTCGGAGTATGTTTGGGATAGGAAAGAACTGAAGTGGGAAAGGAGAAAGACATGCACGTTTTCACTGGGAAGGTTGTGTTATGTTCCTCCAGGAGCTGGAGAGCAACATTATTTGGGTATTCTATTACCTCACAGTAGAGGTTCAATGTCGCATGAAAAGATACGAACCATTGGAGGTATTATCTATTCCACTTTCAAGGATGCTTGCTATTCGATGGGATTATTGGATGACGGTCGCGAATAAGTGGATGGAATAATCGAGGCCAGTTTTTGGGCATCGGGTCATTATGTTCGGAATTTATTTGCAGTTCTTCTTATGTCGTCGTGCATCAGTTCTCCTGAAACCATTTTTGAAAAGACATGGGAGAGTTTGTCGGATGATATACTTTCAAGACAAAGACGCATATTTAACATCCCAGGTATACATTTTATTGATTTAATTTTTTTGTACTTTAAATCATTCTACATCAATAAATTTTATTTTTTTCATATTTTTTTAATAAATTTAATATATTTTTAATATTATTTTTTAACAGATTTGCATCTAAGTAGTGATGAGTTGAAAAACTGGGCATTGACTGAGATTGGCAATCTATTGAAGTTGAACTGGAGCACTTTGAGCAGATACACCTCTATGCCTGTACCAACACAACAATCACTGCCTGATGCATGTAATAATCTCATGCGTGAGGAACTACGATATGATCGTATATAGATGAAAGAAATATACGAGACATTTAAGTCAAGGCTTACAGATGAACAGAGTGGTGTTCTACATCAAATACTTGATGTTGTTTGGTTGGACAAAGGTGGTATTTTCATTTTATATGGATATGGGGAAGACATTTATATGAAAAACTCTTTCAGCAGTCATACGATCCGAGGGATATATAGTTCTTAATGTGGTATCCAGTGGAATAACATCTCTTCTTTTGTCCGGAGGTCGTACTGCTCATTCAAGATTTGTCATACATATTAATATTGATGAGTCATCAACCTATAACATAAACCCCGGAACTGAGTTGTCAGAACATATTCTCAAGGCCAAACTTATAATATGGGATGAGGAGACAATGATTAATAGATTCAGTTTTGAGGCGTTGGATCGAAGCATGAGAGATATTGTTAGGACTTCTGATGGTTCAATGTCTAATTTGCCATTCAGAGGAAAGACTGTTGTACTTGATGGAGATTTTAGACAGATACTTCCGGTTATACCAAAAGCAAGTAGGGAAGATGTTGTGCACGAAACAATCAATTCATCCTATTTGTGGGAACATTGCAAGGTATTCATAAATTATTCCTTTTTTTTTAAATCAAAACTTTATAAATACATGATTGATTAATATTTTTTAATATTCTCACTGCAAGGTTTTGAGATTAACCAGGAATATGAGGTTGCAAAATGAAAATTCAAGTTCCGGCTCAAGTGATGATGAAATTGCTGAATTCTCCAGATGGATTCTAAAAGTTGGTGACGGTGAACTTGGAGACAGCAGGGATGGGTTCGCAGATATTGAGATTCTAGAAGAAAATTTGATATGCGATGAAATTGATCATTTTGCTTCTTTGATACAGAGTATTTACCTGAACATATCTGAAAATTTACGTACAGATAAATACTTTGAGGATAGAGCAATACTTGCAAAATGAGAAGCTTCTATATATGATCCCTGGTGATACTAGGGTATATTTGAGTTCTGATAGTGTCTGCAGAACGGAGTATCAATCTAGCTTCAATGCTCAGATGTTTTCGGTTGATTTTCTAAACTCCATTAAGTGTTCAGGACTACCAAATCACAGTTTGGTCTTGAAGGAAGGAGTGCCGATAATGCTACTTAGAAATATTGACCAAAAGTCGGGTTCGTGCAATGGAACTAGGTTGATAGTTACAAAGCTGGGAAATCATATTCTTGAAGCACATATAATTTGTGAAAGAAATACTGGCAACAAGGTTTTCATCCCAAGAATGACATTGAGTAATTCGGACCAAACAACTCCTTTAAAGTTTAAAAGGAGGCAATTTCCAATTCTGTTATGTTTTGCAATGACGATCAATAAAAGTCAGGGTCAATCGCTGTCTACTGTGAGTTTATATCTTCCAAAACCGGTTTTCACACACGGACAGTTATATGTTGCAGTCTCTCGAGTCAAAAAGCAAAAGAGGATTGAAAATTATGTGTCTCAATTCCGACGGGAAACCTTGCAAGTATACAACAAATGTTGTTTACAAAGAAGTGTTCGAAATTTGTAATTGTGTGTAATGTATTTGATTTTGATATATATAATGTTGAACTCTTTTTTATTCTTCATAGAAAAATAAAGTGTAATGATTTATTAAACTCTTATTTAGAATATTTAGATATATTTTCAATATTTATTGTAGGTCCCGAACGGGTTTAGTGAGGGCAGAAGTCTAGAGGGGAGGGGTGAATAGACTTCTGAAAACTTTTTGTACAGATCAGGTGTGAGGGCAGTTAGCCTGATCAGAGTGCGAGTGAATCAGTTTGGGCTGATAACCAACTTACTGATCGCCTGAAGGCAGATCAGTTCGGTAACTATCAGTTTAACTGATGTGTGCGGAAGCATAAGTTTTACCCGTGTGAAAAACCAGTTTTGTTCCTATAACGTTGCTCTCTTATGTTCCTCTTTTCTTCCCTTTCTCTTGGCGTCAGGTCTGGGCAGTCTGCGCTATAGTGACCTGGCTTCTCACAGTTGAAGCACGCTCCTTGATCCACCGAACCTTTCCTTCCAGGTGAATCACTCCGTCTGTATGACCTATCAGGTGACTTCCCTTTCTGATAGTAGTCTGAGCTTCTTCTGTCTGATTGGTTATCTCTTCCTTCCTCAGTCTGATTATCTCTTTTTCTTTCATCTCTGTGATCCCTCCGATCATCAGATCTGGTTCTTTCTGGAGATCTGTTGGCTGATCTCCTATCTCGTCCTCGGCTATGTTGATAGTCCTTATAAAATCTTCGATACTTACCAAGTTGGACGTTTGACTTCTCAAGCTTCCTGGTAAGCAGAGCGATCTGTTCTGCCTGACTCATTATATTCCCAACAGGTTCGTTGGCCTTCGTTCTGCTGCTGGTTGCCTTAAAAGCAACTGATTTTGAAGTTGAGGCTTCAGCGGGCACCTCATCTTCATCAGCTTGTCCTCTCTCAATCAAATCGAACTCGTGAGCTTTAAGGCTCAAGAACAAGCTACTTGGCTTCATTTTTGAAATGTCTTCGCAATCCTTGATTACCGTGACCTTCATATCCCACTTCATGGTGAGAGACCTTAGGATTTTGTAGTTGATATCTTTATCAGACATCTCTCTACCAAGTTCTCGAAGCTTGTTTATAGACATTGTAATTCTTCCATCGAGTTCGTTGATGGTTTCGTTGGGCAGCATCTTCAGTTTCTCGAACTTCACCAGTTCGGCTTGTAGACGGCTGTCTTTTATCTGTTCATTTCCCTCGCATATCTCAGCCAGAGTATCCCACATTGCTTTCGCAGATTTGAGATACTTAATCTTTTCCTTGGTGACCTTATCCATTGTTTTCATGATAATATGCCTTGCGATAGTATCTAGAGTATCGATTTCCTTTCCTCTTGCATCCATCAATTTGGGCTTTTTTCGTACAAGACTTCACGGGGCAAAGTCCGGATCTCCTCCGATCGCGGGGTTGTCGTAATAAATGATGATGGGTCCTCTTTCGATGACTTCCATCATTACGCTTGTCGATCGAGCCTAGATGGTTGGACATATATATGGCCCAATCTCGAATACTAATCGATTGAGAACTTCGGCAGATCATGATACATACGAGGTGTTATCCATCCGAGTGATTTTGGAAAATGAATGAGTTTTAAAAACGGTTTTCAGATCGATTCGAGTTGACCACAAAGATTCTTCCTCAAGAATCGATGATACCTGAAGTCGATGGTCTTTAGAACCAACCGCTTTCTCGATACCACTTGTAGGTCCCGAGCGGGTTTAGTGAGGGGCGAAGTCTAGAGGGAGGGGTGAATAGACTTACGAAAACTTTTTGTCAGATCAAAGTGTGAGGCGATTGCTTTGATCAGTCGCGAAGTGAATCGGTTTGGGTGATAACCAACTTCTTGTCTTTGAAAGGCGGATTTCAGTAACTATCGGTTTAAGCGATGTGTCGGAAGCTTAAGTTTTACCCATGTGAAAAACCAGTTTTGATAAATCAGTTTCCAAAGTTAATCTTTTAATCAGTTGGTGAAGTGTCGGGTTTGATCGGATCGAAGCTTGGTGCTTCGATCTCAACTTGGAATATGTATGCGCTTTTTTAAAGGTTGTGTGGGATTGTGTGTCGTTAATCAAAGCGGTAAAGGCACACAAGATTTATAGTGGTTCGGACAAACCAGTCCTACGTCCACTCTTCCCTATCACAAGGGGCACCTACTTAACCAACTGGACTTTGTTTTATGTGTAAGTCCAACACAGTACACCAACTAGATGTTTAAGGAGTTCACACTCAATCGATCCCAGAAATCAGAACTAGAAACCCTAGTCTGAAATCTTGTTAAACAACTTAACCTAACTTGGGGGTTTGGGTAAGATTGTTTTGGTTCCAACTATGAAATCTTTTTCTTGCGTATATAAGCGACTTACTGACTAGATGAAAAGATTTCTATGCTAAGAACTTATGGGATGAACACTTAATAAAAATAATCTTCTTGATCTTGTTCTTCGTGCGGAAATCTGATAATTGTTTTAGCTTCTTGATTGTTCAGCGTTTCCGTTGTTCGCGTATATCTTCACTCTAAAGTGTGATCCCATATTTATAGACCTTGAAATCAAAGAGCCGTTGGACAGCAATTTGAATTTCAGGCTATATTTGGTAGACTTGATATTGATGTGATGTGCTTGGGAATGGCATGGCGAAAAGCGTGAAAAGTGTTTTTATAGCCGTTCTGAGAAGCATCATCAAATCCCGCAATTCTTGAAGCTCCGATCATCGTGTCTTGTTCTTATTGGATAGCAGACTCACTTTTCGGTGTTGTTCTTCCAACTAAACGACATTCTTCTTGTTGGATCATCGGCGTATGATTAGGTGAGACATCGATTTCACTGGTGGTGATTTGTCGATCTGAATCCCGATCGGTCTACCGATGGAGTCTTGGTCTTTGGTTGACTTAGCTTCAACTAGCGGACTTCGGTGATGTAGGTCTTCCGGTCCGATCTTACGGAAGTCATCGATCTTCAAGCATTACGAGTTTGAGCTTCATGACTTCAATTTGAGATATCGACTAGATCGGATCGATCGATCTTCATTCTTCTCTAGCATTACGGCTGTCGGATATCAATTTGTTCTTTGAGTCTTCAGATCGACCTATACATATTGAGTTTCCCCTCAATATGTGACCTATCTATTACATCGGTTGTTCTATACAATCATTATCAACTGGTCTCCTATAGCGAGTAATATAAACATCGGTCATAAAAGTCCATTTGTCGGGTCCTATTACATGTGTTTTTGGAACTTTCATCAAAACTATAAATTTCCCAACATTTATAATAAAAAATAATAAACAACTAAATAAATATTAAATTTTTTAATTGAATTAAACATAAAAAAAATCTTTCAGCCTGCGTAGTACGCGGGTCTAACTATAATATATATATATATATATATATATATATATATATATATATATATATATATATATTTTGCAAATTGCGATAACTGAAAAACCAGACAAAGACAAAGTTACAAAAACTTTAATTTTCAACCAAATTCTATAATTGATGAATGTAATACAAAATTGAGTGATTCATGGTTCACTCGGTCCGACTAGTATATGGTTCACCCATCTCAAATATGTCATAATTTAGGGTTAATTATTTAATGTTTAGGGTGTAGTCGGTTGATTTGGGACAATTTTATAGATTTTCATCTATACAAATTTGCACACTAGACCTACTCAATGACAAATTAATAATTAAAAGCCAGACTCCGGAAAGAAACAAAAACAATTGCTTGTCGAATGTTCAGAAAATGGTTTAATGAAGCCGATATATATATATAGATGTTTGCCCATTTTCATTTATTTATCTCTTCATCGTTATAGTTGATTCTTGTATTTTATTTTTTTTAAAGAAAGGTGTCCTAACTTTTTTTGAACACAAAACAAATAATATATTAGACCTATCATTGATATACTTGAAAATTGTCATGTTTCATACAAGATTGGTTAGAAAGGCAATATTTTAGACATATCATTTTAACAATTTTAGAATCATCATTCAAAATTATTCATTAACAATCATTAGATTGTAAGTTTAACTCCGTCATTTTTTCTAATAAAACCTAATAACGCATAAACTATAATTGAAAGTGTGGTCAACTTAATTTGTTGGTTTGACGTCTCAACTAAGTTTTCTGATTGCATCTAATGTTCATCCAGATGCACTATGTATTCATAGTGCATTTTAAAATTGTGTAACTTGTTTTATTGAAAGGTGCAACTCATTTACACTGAATCGTGCCACTATTTTTTTCATATTCATAGTTGCACGATTCAGTGTAAGCAAGTTGCAATTTTAGTAAATTAAGTTGCACGGTTCTAAAATGCACTATTAGTGCACGGTGCACCTGGATGCAGTGGCGGATCCAAACTTTGCGGGGGCGAGAGTATAATAAACACAAATTTTAAGTCTAACTAATACATATCAACACTTAAATATATTGACGTAACTATACACACATACACATATAAATCTAAACAAGAAGGATAAATACACACATTAATATAAAACTACACATGTACACATATATATATACACATAGGACTCAAAAATCTTGGGGGCAGCAGCCCCCACTTGCCCCCTGGATCCGTCATTGTCTGGATGCATACAAGAATTAGCCAAGTCTTTTTCATTGTTATCATAATTAGTATATCACTCATGCGATGCACATTTTAAATGTTAATATGAAATGTATTCGTTTTAATGTTATATGAAGTAGTATAAATATTTTATCTATAATTATAATATTTTTTCTTGATTTTTTTTTTTTTGCATAATCAATTTTTTTTTCATTTCGATGTACGGCGCGTTTTATGAAAATCTTTTGCTTTTGAAATCAGATGTGAAAAATAGGTTGAAGCAACATGCTGGAAAGTTTACATTACTAAATAATGCGAGTTTGAAATATTATTTTTTAATACAATTTTGAATTATTTCCTTATAAATCACGTTGATTGTTATTTTTTGTCGTCATTCCATCGCATATATGAAAATTTTCAAATCTTTCATGATAACATATAAATGTCCATGATTGAAAATTGGCCTCCTTAAGAAAGTTCAAGGCTTTTAACTGAGTATCTATAACTCTTGTTAATGGTACCGTTGCTCAAAATTGGCTTCTCTTAAACTTGGAAAAAACTCTTCTAAGTCAGTGTTATTCCGGGAATCAACACCATTTATCATGTGTTGGTCTCGATTATTATTTTCGTTTAAAAATATGGATATCAAACTTTATCACAATTAACCTAGTATCGTTTTACAATTAAACTAATAATATAATTTCAAATGAGTCAATAACACATACAAATTTATAGTAATTTGACAAATCAATTTAAATTTAGTATCATATAAAACAATCATACAAATAAATATGTAAATTATACAATTATTCATACATTTATATATTTATAATAATCTCTCCGTATCCAAAAAAAGTCCGTCTTTTCTTTCACGTACCCCAAATAACAATAAAATTATTTAACCATTTCAAACTATCACTATGATCATCAATAAATTTCATCTCTTGCTCTACTAATAATAACATACAAAAATAATTTTTTTTGCCTCATTCACTTTTCTTGTTAAAACTCTTTTATGACAAGCTACTTTATTCCTTTCATGTATTAATTAAAAACTTTCTCATTATGCAAATTATTAATATGTATAAACGAGATTAAATGTATAGTTAAAGTTGCATTCGAAAGTGCAAATATATCTATGTATATGTAATTATTTTGTACTTATTAGTAAGTTATAATTATGAAATATACCTATTAATAAATCTCTCTAAATTAATTGATAATCATTTTAAAAAAACAGAAAATAATTGAATAGTTTAGTAAACTATTACCCAATCCATTTGATGTTTGATCGCGCTCGAACACTCTACAATGAAGTTCACAATACTGGATTGATTAGTTTGATAGAATTGAGTGAGATTGAATAAAATTGAATTGATTGGACTTGATTTGTTTGAAACAAGATATGTGTTTGAATTGTAGGATTGAATTAAGAGATTAGAGGAGATACCTATTGAAATGTCATAAATATATATTGTAGGATTGAAACAACCACACTTCATATTTGTGAATCTATTAAAACAATAGAAGGACAATATTGTATTATTGCATTTGGAATATGTTCTATCTCACATTTCACATGAGATTGACATAGCCCTTCATGTAGGAATTTAATACATTTTATACTCGGACTTGAAGTATATCATGGGTCTTCATCCCACAAGACCCTCATATCACAAACCAAACGATAGATTAATTGTAATTAAAATTCTAATCATGGCATATTTCAATCAATCACGTGAACCAAACGGGGCAGTGTGCGCAGGTGTTATTTCAAAGATTTATCTTATTTTGTTTGAATTTGAACCTAGACATATATTGTCATTAATGCTTTTATTTATGGTGATACAGATAATAATTCGCTGTCTAAATAATTGTGCTCAGAGATCCAAGAAAAAATACTTTATTTATACAAGATGATGTAAAATATATTACTCCAAAAATCCTTATCCCATCCAATATTATCCGTTTCACGCTATCTATACATATTACTAATTTCCTACAAGAAGCATATGCTACAAAAATAGTATCAATAGATTCCTTGTTTAATTGGTAAACTAAAATTATTCCTCAAAACCTTAAGCATAATAATCGAGTGCATACCACACAAGTTATATTAATGGAACATTAACTTTTAAACTAAACGATTTGGGATCCCAAAAAGATGTATGTGATCATCTCTTATTATTTTCTTATTTTATTTTATGAAGTTGCTTGACAATAAAGTTGTTGTTATACATTAAAATTTATATAAATAATTAAATGACCTTTTTTATAAATTCATCTCGTGATGATTTCGTCTCCATCCGAAGCTCTTCATAAAAAGAATAAACAAAATAGTCGATAGAATAGAAGAATTTAAGACTGAGTCCATGTGTATAATTTAGTGTAAACAAGATATAATTTTTAATATAATAAATTACACGATTATAAAATTTATTAATGAGTAAATAATGCATATAAAATTTTGTCAGAATTTAAAACTCTCACAACGTGCTTTATTTTTATTTAAAAAAATAATAAAACAAAACAAGAACGTTATCTAAATTAGGATGGTCGGCTTAAAAAATTATTGTCCTTTGTGTTCAAATCAAATCTGATTGACCTTTAGTGAATGATACACAAATGAAGATAGTGTAATTTAAAGCACAAATGCTATATCCACAAAAGTGACTATTGATGTGATGGAATATAGTTGTCACATGCTGCGCGCGACGAAACATTGTTCGGTCGCATGGTCCACGCGATGGATCATGTTGGCGTCGCATGGTCCATGCGACGGCATTTTTTGTTTTTTTTTTAATTCTGAATTTTGATTTTATTAATTTAATTTATTTATAAATATCGAATTTTGATTTTATTAATTTATTTAACTCATTTAATTGAATTATTTAATTTAACTAATTTATTTTTATAAATTGGAATATTGATTTTATTAATTTATTTAACACATTTAATTGAATTATTTAATTTAACTAATTTAAAAGTACTGAGTTATTTTAACTACTGATTTAATTTATTTAACTAATTAATTGATATTATTTGAATAAATAAAAAGTAATAATTATTTTTTATCCACAATATTAGTTCATTAATTGATTAGTATTTGTTAATTTATTGAAAAGTATTAGTTAGTTGGTTATAAAGTAATTATTTGTTATTCACAATATTAGTTCATCAATTGATAAGTATTGGTTAATATATTGAAAACTATTAGTTAGTTGGTAATAAAGTATTAGTTCATTCATTGAAAAATATTAGTTCAATTATCAATTTAAACATTAAAAAAAATCACATTATATGAAAAAAAAATATACACTTACATAATTTCCATCCGAAAATAAATCACAATGACGTGCTGCTAGAAAAAAGGTCCAATAATTATTAAAAAAATTATAATATTGGGGTTTATTATTCTTTCTAGCCCAATAATTAGCCTCACGTCGCGGCGCATCCAAGTTGTGTAATGTACGGAATAACTCTATCATGTCTAGAAATTGTAAATGTATACCATTTACAGAAGGATCATGTGAGTGTTCCCAATATCCAGATATAAACGGTACTGGATGATCGTCGCCTGACATATACAACTGAAATAACAGTAAAAAAATTATTATTATAATTAAATAAAAATCAAAAATAAAATAAACTTCAAAATCGAAGTCTGCAAACTCATCCGCACCGCCCATCTGTTCAATAATTATTATAAAGTCTGAGAATCTTTTTAATCGAAGATCTCTCCAGGTTAGGATCTCCATAACTTCTTCTCTTATGGCAGGATGGGCGACCAGTTCTGGATACAACTCATCAATTTCTCTTTCGATTCGCATTCTGATCAATTTTCCAGTTATGATCTTTGTTGATCTGGACTCAGGAATTGTCTGTCCAGATTCAGTTTGATGAGATGTGGAAGGTTCTGGTTGTGCTTGAGCAAAGCGGAAGAGATAATTTGTCGGTTCGACTGCGCAGAGGTTCTCTTTGTGGAAGAAGCAGTGCTTACAGTTCCACATCGGTAAGCTTTACGGTTCGCGAACTGATGTTGTTTCAGGTTCGCGGGCAGGTGGAAGAATAGGAGAGACATGCTCGGACCCGTTAGTCTGAGTGGTGAATCATTTGTCATTTGGAGGAGAAGAGATCGATCGGCCAGGCTTCTTCCTCGAGAATGATCTGGCGAGCCAAATTGAGAAGCACTGCTGTCGATGCTTCACCTGATTTTTGTGGTGCAACCAGTATTCGGGCGCTCCTTCTTCATCGACTCATCTTCTAGCATCGAGTCATGGGGGCTTGCTTCGCCTTCTTGGCCTCTTCTCGCAGGCCTTCACCGGTTTTCTTTTCTTCTTACGGGGGGGCATCTGGTGGGCCTACGGGGGGCCTTCACCGGCTCGAGCCGATTCGCCAAGATCTGGTGTAGAAGAAGTTGCCTTCTTGCTTTTCCTTTCTTTGACTTTGGGGGTTGGCCGCGATATCATCGTCTGGTGGCCCAAAAATGGTGAAGTATTTGTGAGAAAAGCCTTATAGGACTTCGGTCCATTCTGTTCCCATTTGGCCTTTGGCATTTTATCTCAGAGGATAACCGCAACCTTGTTGAGATTGCTGATCTTTTTCTTGAGATATACCGCCTCCACTCATCAACTCCAAATTTATCATGTTCTTGGAGTAGAATGGGCTTCGAAACCCATGCCAATTGATGTTCTTGGCTTCATCAATTATTCTTGACCATCTTTGTCTGATTTAGCCGGATGTAATAGCAAGATCGGGCTAAATGCAATACCCATAATTGTTTTTGATGAATGTCAAACAACAATCGGTATTTCCTCTTGAGCATTGGCCCGACAAATCGACGTATGATGTTTGTCGGCCTCTCGAAGAGCTTTTTTTTCGATCGGCTCATCTTCGTTCTCCTCGTAATGAGCAAAGCGAGATCCGTTCTTTGGGTAAAGGTGAAGCAGGCGTGTTATATCCTCATTCGTCGATCGATTTCTTCTCCGTTGGTTGTCGAAAGTAGTTCTTCTCCTGGAGCATCCGTATCCACTCTTAAATTCCTTAGGAATTCTAGTGCTTCATACTGCATCACTGGATTGCAGTGAGTAGCGCAAAATTTCTCAAGGCCTGCTTTTCGCAGAATTTGCTCGACCTCCATGGATTCCGGATCCTGAGTGATATTGAACTGTACGAACTTATCATCCACAATCTTTGTTGCCAGTTCCGCGTAATTGCACATTATCTTACCCATACCGTGAGTGATCATCTACAGATATGATATATTCGGTTAAAAATTGTGCATTAATACAAAGAATATCACACAAGCGGAAACTAAGAAACAATAAATCATAACACAGAATAAAAGCATTTAAGATCAATGGATTTAAAAAAGATACATCAAATAAACATAAATTACCAGATTCTGTTTTTCGGAAAGATGATTTTGAAACCAAAAAAAAACTTTGAATCTGAGAGAAGTAATCTGGAGTTTTCAGAGAATAAATCTCAAGTTTGTGAAATGGAAAACTCTGGTATGTTTTTGATGAACTATATAAGACGAGGAGGGAAAAAGAAGACAAGATTTGGAAGATCAACCGTTTGAAAAGATTAAACGCTCCAGATTAAGCGGTTTTGATCATAGGGTCAGGAAAAGCACGTACGAAAACCTTTTGGATTTAAAAGCACGTTTAATAGCAGTTAATACATGTTCCCCACGTCCGCATTAAATGATTTGCAGGGAATACGTCACAAGGATAATGGGTACAGTAAGGCAAATAATATCAGATAAGATCCGATAAATAAGCAAAGAATAAGAGAAAAGAAAGCGTATCTGGTTGACTGATATTGTAATCAGTCAATACCACTTGTCCATGTTGATTTCACTTGTTGATCTTAGTATTCTGCCTAAGCCTTAAAATTTCCCAACTGATCCTTTTAACTGATCTTCTTCACTTGCATCTGATTTGTTGAGGTTTCAAGCTCAACTGATCTTCCTTGAATACGTCTGATTTCCCTTATGATCCTCCTTGATCAGTTGAAGTTCCCCCCTTCAACCGATATTTCTTTTTCCCATAGATCGATGTATCGATTTGTTGGAGTTTTAAGCTCGGTGATCTTCCTCATCCGATCACTTTTATGTATCGATTTTGGTTGACCTAATCGATTCTTCTCAAGTCAATCCAATTCTTGGAATAAGTGTTACCGCCAAAACTTAGTCTAGAATAGTAGTCTCTATTCCTAAGTTGGCGCGATTTGACATCGTAATTATCGCGAATCTTTCGATATGTCAATCCACCAGTAAATTTATCCAATTATCGATCGGCGTGATTCCTACACGTCATCCTTTTGGTCTTGATTTCTCTAAAAGGTTTTGAGAACTTCGTATTTGCATTTGCACCCTTGCTTGGCCTCTATAAATTGGACCAATTGTTTTACACAACATAACCCATTCACCATACTTATCTTCTTTGTAGAATCATGTATCTGGTGAACCCTTATTTTTCGGTGAAACTTCCGCAAACACCTTTACCCCTTTTTCAATGATTTCAACTTCTCAAATCAACCCTTTGCGTCCCTTATTGTTGTTCTCGTCGTCATCAAAGATTTCACATACAATCGTTGCCAAGCTTCTCTACCACCGAGGCGGCGGTTCTGCTATCGCAACTGAGAAGACACTTCTCCTAACCGTATGCACCTTGTGTGTCTATCGTTATGACGTAACTACCATCAACAGACTTAGTCTGAAAATGAACGTGAGTTTGATATACGATCTTGATCAGTCAACAACTGATCTTCGTATATCAACTCACCATTTAACAGCTGGAGAGCCCACTGACTCTTTCTTAGGGCTCCCGAAAAAAAAAAAAATCCTATCAAGGCCGTTGTCGCTCCACTGGTTTTAGCTTCAGCTAGCGGCTTTAGGATTTCTTTAAAGCCTCTCTCACCCTTGTTAAGTGGGGGAAAATGAGAGCATCAGATTTAAAATCTCTCTCTCCCCTGCTCTACTTGGGTTAGGATGAGGGTTTAGGGTTATAGGTTTAGGGTTTTTGGTTATGACTTATGTACTGACCTCCGGGTCCTTTGTACTTGTATCTTGTAATGTAATCTGACCTTCGGGTCTTTATCAATGAAAAGTTCTATTATTCAATTGTTGTGTAAAATTCCTATATCCTTATGCGATTTTAAGCTTTAATCTTGTGAATACCACTTGTGAATCTTGCTTGTTGAATATCAGCTTAATCGACTTACAAAGATGTAAAATAACCCAACTGATTTAATCAAATATTCCTTTTAAATTGAGCGTTTCCTTTAATCTGATAAACCTTAAATCTGATCAGTTCCTTTAACCTGATAATCTTGTAAATCTGATTGATTTCTCACATCAGTTCCTTGACTGATCTTCTGATCAGTTGAGATACCAAACTCAACTGATTCCTTTCAACCTGGTTAGTCTCTTAACCAGCTGGTTCTGGAGATCATTCCATCAAACATTTTAGGTGCATTTTCTCCAAGATCCAGAAGCCCTAACTCATTGCATAATTCTCTTGAATCGATCTCCGCTAGTGGCTTGGTTTAGAATATCAGCTTTCTGTATATCAATATGAATCTTTTCCATTCTGATATTCTTCTTTTCAACATGATCTCTTATAAAATGGTGTGTCGACATCCACATGCTTGCATCTTGTATGTAGAACAGATTTCGAAAGTGATTGCAATAAGACTATTATCGTCACGTAAAATAGGTACATTCTTAGCTTCAATGTTATAATCCCTCGATTCTTTGGCTAAAGCGAGCGATTGGGAGCAACGACTTCCCGCAGACCATATATATTCCGCTTCGGTAGTAGATATATCGCGAATCGATGTTCCCGCTTTTGAAAAACCACGATCGGGGTTTACTTCCTAAGGCGACAAGTTCACGAGGTGGATTTTTTCGTCAATCTTGCAACCTCCATAATCGTAATCGAGAATACCCACTAAGCACTAGATTATCATCGATGGGTAAAATAAACCAAGGTTTTCTTGTCCCTTTAGATACTTAAGAATCCGCTTTAGTCGCTTTCTAGGTGGCTTATCATTGGATTTGCTCGAAATCGCACATACACCCTCTGCGAAGGTTATATCTCGGTCTATTTGGCGGTCGGTATAGTAGTGATCCAATGAGAGCCCTATATTCCTTTCGATTTGTTTTTCGACCATCCTCATACGGATCCATCTTGAATCCGGTCATCATAGGAATTTTGGCTTCCTTACAATTTTGAACTCCAAACTTAGCCAATAAATTCCTAGTGTACTTTTGCTTGGCGAGATGAATATCCCTACAGTACTTTGCTTTACTTGAAGACCCGTAAAGTAATTCATCGACCCATCATGGACATCTCGAACTTCCCTTGCATCGGTTCTTTGAATCTTTCACATAGACTTTTGTTAGGAGATCCAGAAGATGATGTCGCCCACGTGAATCCGAACCATGAGAATATCTTCTCCATCTTCTATTTCGAATAAGGTTACATCCCTTTGTTCCTTTAGTGAACCCACTTTCAATCAAGAAGCGAGAGAGTGTATCATACCAAGCTCGAGGAGCTGTTTGAGCCATAGAGAGCTTTTCTTAGGCAGTACACTGGTTTCCCTTTTCAAAGCACGGAGGTTGTTCGACATAAACTTCCTCTGCTAGTACCCCGTTTAAGAAAGCACTCTTTCGTCCATCGATACGATGTGAACCCTCAGTGGGAAGCATATGCGTAAAGCTTGACCCGAATGGCTTCTAGGCGGCGATGGTGCAAAGGTCTCATCATAATCAATTCCTTACGATTGTGAATACCCTTAGCAACAAGTCTTGCCTTATTTACGGTGATAGCGTTTTTCTCATCTCTCTTGTTCTTGAAGACCCACCGTGCCAATTACGTCTTGATGATTTGGTGCATCTACGGTTCCCAAACTTGATTTCTCTCGGCTGTTTCGGCTCCTCCTGCATGGCTAGAATCCGACTTGCGTCTTGTAGAAACTTCCTCTATTGTTGTTGGTTCCTTCATAGCGGATAATGACAATACATGGCACTTTCACCTGTCGATGTCTAGTTTTAACTTTATCGGATGGGTCTCCGATTATCGAGATCGGTTGGATGGTGGTTATCCGGTCATTCTGTTACGATTTGCGTCGGTTTTGGAGAACATCGTCCGTTTCGATAAAATTTTATTACTAGCGATTGGGGGGTAGTGCGAGTTATGATCCACTTGATAAGAACAAGTCTCGGTGATGTTGGACTCATCATGTGCGATGTACATTCGTGGGAACTTCAGATGTTCCCCGAACAGGATGGTTCGATTGATCTTTATCTCACCATGTCGGCTTCTTCATCGACAGTTGTTCGTACCTTAGGATCGATTGATCCGGTGAATCGACTAGATCCGGAATGTATATTATTCTGATTTCGATTCTTTTTTCCTTTACGATCCATTTTACGAACATCGGGTTACGGTTGATCGGTACTTCTTGTTACGGCGATTTCTCTTGATCGAAGATGCTTCATCAAAGACTACATGGGGTGTTTCTTCCACAACTAGAGTTAAGCTTGTTGTAGACCACGAAGGCCTTGCTAGATGAGGAATATCCTAGAAATATACCCTCATCGACTTGGCCTCAAAAAAGTCTTCAACCGACTCTTCCCATTGTTGTGTATGAAACACTTACACAAAAAAAACATGGAAGTAAAGAGACCGAGGTTTTACGTCCTTCCACAGTTCATAGGGTGTTTTGTAGTGAGCCTTAGTCGTAACACATCCATTACGAGTATGGCATCTTGATGTTGATGCTTACGCGCGAAAACGGCTTGGTATTGCATGTTAAATTTAACATCGTGCGGCGAACTTCTTTGAGAGTTCTCGTTCTCCGATTCGCTACTCCATTTTGTTGTGGCGTCCTTGCGGTGATGTTTCATGTCAGTATACCAAACTTAGAGCAAAAATCGATAATAAAAGAGTTCGTAAATTGCGTACCTTTATCGATCGATTTTTACTCTGGCCGACACCCTTCTCATTTTGTAATCTTTTTAGCAACTTTCGGGTATCTTCGTTGTCGTCTCATTCTTCTTATGTAAGAATATAACCCAGGTAAACTTGGAATAGTCATCCACGATTACCAGAGTATATTTGCGTCCGTTGAGACTAACTGGTGTAACTGGTCCAAATAGATCCATATGGGCATTTCATGATTACTACTCTGTTGGATGCGGTCCGGAATTCCTTTGAATGAAGCTTTGACCTGTTTTCCCTTCTGACATGCAGTACATGTCTGATCCTTTGAAAATACTTCATTCGGAAGTCCTTCCACTAGAGACATCCTTGCTATCTTATTAAGAGTTTTAAAGTTCAGATGGCTAATTCTTTTGTGCCAGAGCCAACTGCTACTTTTGGAGCTCTTAACAATCAGGCATGCATTTCTTGGGCAACTGTTCCAATCAGCTTTGTAGATCGTCCCTTTCCTTGAACCAGTTAGCAAAATCTGTTGAGTGGCTCGATTCTTGATAGTGCATTGGTCAGTCGAGAACTCAACACTGAATCCGTTGTCGCAGAATTGTGAAACCGATAATAGGTTGTGCTTCAGACCTTCGACATACGAGACTCCAGTTACTTGTACATCATCATTCTCTAAGGTTCTGAATCCTTTGGTGTTGCCAAAGTTATCATCACCGAAGAGTACACGCGGGCCTTTCTGTTCTATGTAAGAGCTGAGGAGATGTTTGCTTCCAGTCATGTGCCTTGAGCATCCACTATCGATGTACCATATAGTTGCTTGCACACCTCCTTTGTTGGCGGACCCCACGAACACCGCAATCGGATCGGGCTTTAGGTACCCCTTTTGGATTGGGTCTGAGGGGTTAGGATTAGTTTTGGGGATCCATACAAAGCGAGCACTTCTATTGTGATCGGTTAGATCGAAGCCCTGATTTGTCTCCCATACTGTCAACATAATCATCGTCTCTTCATATGCTTTTTTTACATTTTTTGTATGATTATTAGTGTGAACCTTGGATGACTTAGAAGACTTGGGATTTATCTTTTTCTGTTTGTCTTCTTTTTATCCGATGTGGTTACAGTGCGGCTGACCCTAGATTTCGATTATAGGGGTAAATACATTCGCTACCATCAAAAGATTCATATCTTTTTAAGCATAGGTGGTTTTTTGCGGTTTACGAAGCATGCTTATTAGGCGGTGACCTTGATTGGGTCTCGATTGTACTTCCCTTTTACTGGGTTGTCTTTTTCCGATTCGATCTTTTGATTAGGTTGAGGTTTCTTCAGAAGAACTGGGTTCTTCTGTTGATTCCTCGGCTGATGCTTTACCAGTTGGGGTCCATTTATGTTCCCCTTCTAGTTAGGCACCTGCCTTACCTGCTCAACTGGTCCTTTTCCCTTATTAGATACATGTTTGGCTTTTGGTGTATCTTTTGCCGAAAACTCGTCGATTACACCTTTTTTAGATGAATCGGTAGGGGCTTTTGAGGATGTGGAAGGGTTCTCATAGCCAAGTCCCTTCTTATTAATCGTTGTTCGAAAATAGGCGTTCATGTCTTGAACGGTTTTAGATGATTTTGAAAAACCTCTCTATTTTCTTACGCAGATTATCCTCGAGATGATTTTAGACTTTCATGCTTTTGCACGACTCATCGAATTTTGCTTGCGAGGATTTTGAAGTCATCGACTTGATGTTTGTTAATTGCCGGTGATCTTTGATCTCGCTTCTCCGATCGAAGCTTTAACCGAGAATTTTAAATTCTCGGTTGCCTCGACGGCGGTTTGGTGATCTAAGTTCGAAGCTTTAATGAGATCATTTTCTTTAGCAAAAGTGATTATTTACGGTCCTCGACTTATCATTTTAAACTTCCACTATAGCATAGCATGTGTCTTTGCATTGGAGAGATCCTCAAGCAATTGCTCGAGTAGAGATCTTGGTCAATCTCCCCGGGGGTGTGCTAATGATAGCAGTGTAGAAGCGAGCGAAGCGAGTTTGGAGGTTACCTCAGATTGGTCCTCCCCGGCCATCAGGCGAGATCTCATCATCGTCGAAGAGAATATCGGATCTTCATTTTCATAGAAGTCAAAACTTTCTTGCGTCGGTGAAGTCTTCTCTGAGAGGAGTATCGAGTCCTCGGAGGCGAGATAGGAATCGTCAATTCTGTCGTGCTCGGCAACCATGGCTCTTTGTCCCTATAACGTTGCTCTCTTACGTTCCTCTTTTCTTCCCTTTCTCTTGGCGTCAGTGCAGGCGGTCTGCGCTATAGTGACAGCTTCTCACGGTTGAAGCCGCTCCTTGATCCACCGAACCTTTCCTTCGGTGAATCACTCTCGTCTGGGACCTATCGGTGACTTCCTTTTCGATAGTAGTCCGAGCTTCTTACATCGATTGGTTATCTCTTCCTTCCTCGATCGATTATCTCTTTTTCTTTCATCTCTTGTGATCCTCCGATCATCGGATCGGTTCTTTACGGAGATCGTTGGCTGATCTCCTATCTCCCCTCGGTATGTTGATAGTCCTTATAAAATCTTGATACTTACCAAGTTGGGACGTTTGACTTCTCAAGCTTCGCGGTAAGCAGAGCGTCTGATTTCGCTTTCGACTCATTATATTCCCAGCGGGTTCGTTGGCCTTCGTTTCTTCTTTGGTTGCCTTAAAAGCAAGCGATTTTGAAGTTGAGGCTTCGTGGGCACCTCATCTTCATCGAACTTGTCCTCTCTCAATCAAATCGAACTCGTGAGCTTTAAGGCTCAAGAACAAGCTACTTGGCTTCATTTTTGAAATGTCTTGGCAATCCTTGATTCGTGACCTTCATATCCCACTTCTTGGTGAGAGACCTTAGGATTTTGTAGTTGATATCTTTATCGGACATCTCTCTACCAAGTTCTCGAAGCTTGTTTATAGACATTGTAATTCTTCCATCGAGTTCGTTGATGGTTTTCGTTGGCAACATCTTGGTTTCTCGAACTTCACCGGTTCGGCTTGTAGACTATTTGTCTTTTATCATTCATTTCCCTCGCATATCTCGGCCGAGTATCCCACATTGCTTTCATGATTTGAGATACTTAATCTTTTCCTTGGTGACCTTATCCATTGTTTTCATGATAATATGCCTTGCGATAGTATCTAGTGTATGCGATTTCTTTCCTCTCTGCATCCATCAAGGTTGGGCTTTTTTTCGTACAAGACTTCCGGGGCAAAGTCCGGATCTCCTCCGTAGGGTTGTCGTAATAAATGATGATGGGTCCTTTCGATGACTTCCATCATTACGCCAATCGATCGAGCCTAGATGGTTGGACATATATATGGCCCAATCTGCATACTCATCGATTGAGAACTTCGGCAGATCATGATACATACGAGGTGTTATCCATCTTTGAGTGATTTTGGAAAATGAATGAGTTTTAAAAACGGTTTTCGGATCGATTCGATTGACCACAAAGATTCTTCCCCAAGAATCGATGATACCTGAAGTCGATTGGTGCGTAGAACCAACCGCTCTCGATACCACTTGTAGGTCGAGCGGGTTTAGTGAGGCGAAGTCTAGAGGGAGGGTGAATAGACTTACGAAAACTTTTGTGCAGGTCGGTGTGAGGGCGATTAGCTTTGTCAGTCAGAGTGCGAGTAAATCGGTTTGCACGATAACCAACTTCTTGTCGCTCAAGGCGGTCGGTTCGTAACTATCAGTTTAACTGATGTGTGAGGAAGCTTAAGTTTTACCCGTGTGAAAAACCAGTTTTGATAAATCAGTTTCCAAAGTTAATCTTTTAATCAGTTGACTGAAGTGTCAGGTTTGATCAGATCAGAAGCTTGGTGCTAACTGATCTCAACTTGGAATATGTATGCGCTTTAAAGGTTGTGTGGGATTGTGTAATCAGTTAATCAAAGCGGTAAATGCACACAAGATTTATAGTGGTTCGGACAAACCAGTCCTACGTCCACTCTTCCCTATCACAAGAGGCACCTACTTAACCAACTGGACTTTGTTTTATGTGTAAGTCCAACACAGTACACCAACTAGATGTTTAAGGAGTTCACACTCAACCGATCCCAGAAATCAAAACTAGAAACCCTAGTCTGAAATCTTGCTAAACAACTTAACCTAACTTGGGGGTTTGGGTAAGATTGTTTTGGTTCCAACTATGAAATCTTTTCTTGCGTATAAGCAGCCTAACAGCTAGATGAAAAGATTTCTATGCTAAGAACTTATGGGATGAACACATAATAAAAATAATCTTCTTGATCGTGTTCTTCGTGCGGAAATCTGATAATTGTTTTAGCTTCTTGATTGTTCAGCGTTTCCGTTGTTCGCGTATATCTTCACTCTAAAGTGTGATCCCATATTTATAGACCTTGAAATCAAAGAGCCGTTGGAGAGCAATTTGAATTTCAGGCTATATTTGGTAGACTTGCAGTATTGATGTGATGTGCTTCAGGAATGGCATGGCCGAAAGCGTGAAAAGTGTTTTTATAGCCGTTACAGAGAAGCATCATCAAATCCCGCAATTGCCGGCTCCGATCATACGTGTCTTGTTCTTATTGGATAGCAGACTCACTTTTCAGTGTTGTTCTTCCAACTAAGCTTGACATTCTTCTTGTTCAGATCATCGACGCATGATTAGGTGAGACATCAGATTTCACCTGGTGAGCTGACCTGATCAGTCTGAACTGATCAGTCTACCTGATGGAGTCTTCTGGTGCTGGTTGACTTAGCTTCAACTAGCAGACTCGGCTGATGTAGGTCTTCTGGTCTGATCTTCTGGAAGTCATCTGATCTTCAAGCATTCTGAGTTTGAGCTTCATGACTTCAGCTGAGATATCTGACTAGATCAGATCGATCTGATCTTCTGTTCTTCTCTAGCATTCTGGCCTGTCGGATATCAGCTGTTCTTTGAGTCTTCAGATCTGACCTATACATATTGAGTTTCCCCCTCAATATGTGACCTATCTATTACATCAGTTGTTCTATACAATCATTATCAACTGGTCTCCTATAGCAGGTAATATAAACATCAGTCAGCTAACAGGTCTGACTGGTCCTATTACATGTGTTTTTGGAACTTTCATCAAAACTATAAATTTCCCAACATTTATAATAAAAAATAATAAACAACTAAATAAATATTAAATTTTTTAATTGAATTAAACATAAAAAAAATCTTTCAGCCTGCGTAGTACGCGGGTCTAACTATAATATATATATATATATATATATATATATTGCAAATTGCGATAACTGAAAAACCAGACAAAGACAAAGTTACAAAAACTTTAATTTTCAACCAAATTCTATAATTGATGAATGTAATACAAAATTGAGTGATTCATGGTTCACTCGGTCCGACTAGTATATGGTTCACCCATCTCAAATAGGTCATAATTTAGGGTTAATTATTTAATGTTTAGGGTGTAGTCGGTTGATTTGGGACAATTTTATAGATTTTCATCTATACAAATTTGCACACTAGACCTACTCAATGACAAATTAATAATTAAAAGCCAGACTCCGGAAAGAAACAAAAACAATTGCTTGTCGAATGTTCAGAAAATGGTATAATGAAGCCGATATATATATATAGATGTTTGCCCATTTTCATTTATTTATCTCTTCATCGTTATAGTTGATTCTTGTATTTTATTTTTTTTAAAGAAAGGTGTCCTAACTTTTTTTGAACACAAAACAAATAATATATTAGACCTATCATTGATATACTTGAAAATTGTCATGTTTCATACAAGATTGGTTAGAAAGGCAATATTTTAGACATATCATTTTAACAATTTTAGAATCATCATTCAAAATTATTCATTAACAACCATTAGATTGTAAGTTTAACTCCGTCATTTTTTCTAATAAAACCTAATAACGCATAAACTATAATTGAAAGTGTGGTCAACTTAATTTGTTGGTTTGACGTCTCAACTAAGTTTTCTGATTGCATCTAATGTTCATCCAGATGCACTATGTATTCATAGTGCATTTTAAAATTGTGTAACTTGTTTTATTGAAAGGTGCAACTCACTTACACTGAATCGTGCCACTATTTTTTTCATATTCATAGTTGCACGATTCAGTGTAAGCAAGTTGCAATTTTAGTAAATTAAGTTGCACGGTTCTAAAATGCACTATTACAAGACGATTGCACACGGATGCGATGGCGGATCCAAACTTTGCGGGGGCGAGAGTATAATAAACACAAATTTTAAGTCTAACTAATACATATCAACACTTAAATATATTGACGTAACTATACACACATACACATATAAATCTAAACAAGAAGGATAAATACACACATTAATATAAAACTACACATGTACACATATATATATACACATAGGACTCAAAAAATCTTGAAAAGAAAGCCCCCACTTGCCCTGGATGGATCCGTCATTGTGCGGATGCATACAAGAATTAGCCAAGTCTTTTTCATTGTTATCATAATTAGTATATATATCACTCATCGATGCACATTTTAAATGTTAATGTGAAATGTATTCGTTTTAATGTTATATGAAGTAGTATAAATATTTTATCTATAATTATAATATTTTTTCTTGATTTTTTTTTTTTTGCATAATCAATTTTTTTTTCATTTCGATGCACGGCGCGTTTTATGAAAATCTTTTGCTTTTGAAATCAGATGTGAAAAATAGGTTGAAGCAACATGCTGGAAAGTTTACATTACTAAATAATGCGAGTTTGAAATATTATTTTTTAATACAATTTTGAATTATTTCCTTATAAATCACGTTGATTGTTATTTTTTGTCGTCATTCCATCGTATATATGAAAATTTTCAAATCTTTCATGATAACATATAAATGTCCATGATTGAAAATTGGCCTCCTTAAGAAAGTTCAAGGCTTTTAACTGAGTATCTATAACTCTTGTTAATGGTACCGTTGCTCAAAATTGGCTTCTCTTAAACTTGGAAAAAACTCTTCTAAGTCAGTGTTATTCCGGGAATCAACACCATTTATCATGTGTTGGTCTCGATTATTATTTTCGTTTAAAAATATGGATATCAAACTTTATCACAATTAACCTAGTATCGTTTTACAATTAAACTAATAATATAATTTCAAATGAGTCAATAACACATACAAATTTATAGTAATTTGACAAATCAATTTAAATTTAGTATCATATAAAACAATCATACAAATAAATATGTAAATTATACAATTATTCATACATTTATATATTTATAATAATCTCTCCGTATCCAAAAAAAGTCCGTCTTTTCTTTCACGTACCCCAAATAACAATAAAATTATTTAACCATTTCAAACTATCACTATGATCATCAATAAATTTCATCTCTTGCTCTACTAATAATAACATACAAAAATAATTTTTTTTGCCTCATTCACTTTTCTTGTTAAAACTCTTTTATGACAAGCTACTTTATTCCTTTCATGTATTAATTAAAAACTTTCTCATTATGCAAATTATTAATATGTATAAACGAGATTAAATGTATAGTTAAAGTTGCATTCGAAAGTGCAAATATATCTATGTATATGTAATTATTTTGTACTTATTAGTAAGTTATAATTATGAAATATACCTATTAATAAATCTCTCTAAATTAATTGATAATCATTTAAAAAAAACAGAAAATAATTGAATAGTTTAGAAAACTATTACCCAATCCATTTGATGTTTGATCGCGCTCGAACACTCTACAATGAAGTTCACAATACTGGATTGATTAGTTGTGATAGAATTGAGTGAGATTGAATAAAATTGAATTGATTGGACTTGATTTGTTTGAAACAAGATATGTGTTTGAATTGTAGGATTGAATTAAGAGATTAGAGGAGATACCTATTGAAATGTCATAAATATATATTGTAGGATTGAAACAACCACACTTCATATTTGTGAATCTATTAAAACAATAGAAGGACAATATTGTATTATTGCATTTGGAATATGTTCTATCTCACATTTCACATGAGATTGACATAGCCCTTCATGTAGGAATTTAATACATTTTATACTCGGACTTGAAGTATTTCATGGGTCCTCATCCCACAAGACCCTCATCTCACAAACCAAACGATAGATTAATTGTAATTAAAATTCTAATCATGGCATATTTCAATCAATCACGTGAACCAAACGGGACAGCGTGCGCAGGTGTTATTTCAAAGATTTATCTTATTTTGTTTGAATTTGAACCTAGACATATATTGTCATTAATGCTTTTACTTATGGTGATACAGATAATAATTCGCTGTCTAAATAATTGTGCTCAGAGATCCAAGAAAAAATACTTTATTTATACAAGATGATGTAAAATATATTACTCCAAAAATCCTTATCCCATCCAATATTATCCGTTTCACGCTATCTATACATATTACTATTTTCCTACAAGAAGCATATGCTACAAAAATAGTATCAATAGATTCCTTGTTTAATTGGTAAACTAAAATTATTCCTCAAAACCTTAAGCATAATAATCGAGTGCATACCACACAAGTTATATTAATGGAACATTAACTTTTAAACTAAACGATTTGGGATCCCAAAAAGATGTATGTGATCATCTCTTATTATTTTCTTATTTTATTTTATGAAGTTGCTTGACAATAAAGTTGTTGTTATACATTAAAATTTATATAAATAATTAAATGACCTTTTTTATAAATTCATCTCGTGATGATTTCGTCTCCATCCGAAGCTCTTCATAAAAAGAATAAACAAAATAGTCGATAGAATAGAAGAATTTAAGACTGAGTCCATGTGTATAATTTAGTGTAAACAAGATATAATTTTTAATATAATAAATTACACGATTATAAAATTTATTAATGAGTAAATAATGCATATAAAATTTTGTCAGAATTTAAAACTCTCACAACGTGCTTTATTTTTATTTAAAAAAATAATAAAACAAAACAAGAACGTTATCTAAATTAGGATGGTCGGCTTAAAAAATTATTGTCCTTTGTGTTCAAATCAAATCTGATTGACCTGTAGTGAATGATACACAAATGAAGATAGTGTAATTTAAAAGACAAACGCTTATATCCACAAAAGTGATTTATTGATGTGATGGAATATAGTTGTCACATCTTTGTGTGATTTAAACATTGTTCGATTCGCATGGTCCACGTGATGGATCATGTTGGCGTCGCGTAATTAAAATTTTTTGGCATTTTTTTTTTTTAATTCTGAATTTTGATTTTATTAATTTAATTTATTTATAAATATCAAATTTTGATTTTATTAATTTATTTAACTCATTTAATTGAATGATTTAATTTAACTAATTTATTTTTATAAATTGGAATATTGATTTTATTAATTTATTTAACACATTTAATTGAATTATTTAATTTAACTAATTTAAAAAAATCTTGAGTTATTTTAACTACTGATTTAATTTATTTAACTAATTAATTGATATTATTTGAATAAATAAAAAGTAATAATTATTTTTTATCCACAATATTAGTTCATTAATTGATTAGTATTTGTTAATTTATTGAAAAGTATTAGTTAGTTGGTTATAAAGTAATTATTTGTTATTCACAATATTAGTTCATCAATTGATAAGTATTGGTTAATATATTGAAAACTATTAGTTAGTTGGTAATAAAGTATTAGTTCATTCATTGAAAAATATTAGTTCAATTATCAATTTAAACATTAAAAAAAATCACATTATATGAAAAAAAAATATACACTTACATAATTTCCATCCGAAAATAAATCACAATGACGTGCTGCTAGAAAAAAGGTCCAATAATTATTAAAAAAATTATAATATTGGGGTTTATTATTCTTTCTAGCCCAATAATTAGTCTCACGTCGCGGCGCATCCAAGTTGTGTAATGTATGGAATAGCTCTATCATGTCTAGAAATTAATGTATACCATTTACAGAAGGATCATGTGAGCGTTCCCAATATCCAGATATAAACGGTACTGGATGATCGTCGCCTGACATATACAACTGAAATAACAGTAAAAAAATTATTATTATAATTAAATAAAAATCAAAAATAAAATAAACTTTAAAGTAACATTAATATAGTTTTTTCTTACCAATATTCAATGAGTGTTGTTGTGCACGTTCCCCAAGACCAATTTATTGGTCGAAAGACCTCGACGTTCATCTGTTATTGCGGGAAGGCAAAAAGTTCCGCCGTGTTCTCCAAATGACATTACGAAAATGATGTATGTGGTTGCAACCAGGTATCCATGTTCAGGTAATACAAACCATTTATCAGGTGGGGCTGAATTTGTGAAGTGATTAAGTGATTCTGCCAAAACTGAGAAGGTTGAGTAACCACCTAAAATGTTTTCGTGTAAATCGCGTCTTATTTGCAGTTCATTATAAAGATCCATTCGTACCCTACCCCATTCGTCCTCGCTTCCGTAGATTGCGAGTGCAACCGCTCTAAATCCGCAGTTCCCATCTCCAATTACATCATTGTAGAAATGAATATAATTTTTAATAAATGGAGGAAAATCGTCCTCCACCTGAGAGTTAAAAAACTGTATTGGATGGTTAATATTATTTTGAAAATTGTATGGCCTACTTTTGCGAGGGGGGACATCAGAAGTTTGGGGCCTCTGGGGCTTTGAATTTGGAGTTTCGGGGGGATCTGTGTCAGTATGGCCAGGACTTTGGGGATCTGTTCCGAGTCTCTTCAGAATAACTCATCGTGCGTTTTTTCGATGTGCTATGTCTAAGATCAACTTCTGGTGGAATATCCTGGTGCACATTAGTTGCCACCACTCTCCCCTTACCCCTTATTTGAGTAGAATTTTTTATTCCCGCACCATTTCATCGTGTACTCATACTCAGAAGGTTTACGATCGCTGGTCTTCTTTTTTGACTTTTTTTTTCAACATTGGGTGGAAGAATGTCTTCCATGTCATCATCGAATAATTTTCTCCTAGTCTTACCACCACCGATGTGTTATAGCTTCACAACGAATGCAACAACAACTGCAACAAGAAACGCAGCAACAAACGCAAGAAGATGCACAATTCGATTGAAGTACAATGTTAGGTGTCAATTTAGGATTCGATCTGAACACCCCTCCAATAGAACATAATTTCCAGCAGTCTGTTCCGGTGCAGTTTGCTTCAAATCCTGCACATGAACATAATGATATCATGACCCTTCCCTTTGTGAATATCACCCCAATATAGTTCTCTGAGTTATTATCACCTTCGTTCGATCTGTTAACGTCCACCTTGAATCAGTCGGGCGCGTCCACATTGAATCAGTCGGGCGCGTCCACATTGAATCACTCCACTCCCCACGGTCCCTCACCATAAGTATGAGAATGAATACGAAACTGCTACGCAGACAACACAAGCCTCATCGTCGCAAAATGCTGAATGGATGACGACGACGCCAATGCTTGGAGGACCCAATGATCCAAGGGTGTTGTTTACTTTCAAATGTCACAAAGTCAAACAAATATGGGAAGATCCAGTAAGTGAAATACATAATTTTTTTAATTATTATTTCAAACGGTTAAAATATGTAAATTAACGTGTTCATTTTTTTTTTTAATATGTAGCATTTTCAAAAGATCCTTGGTTCCCAGACCCGAAAGAAATCTATTGTCGCCTGGTCGTCGAATCCATTATTTGAAGGCCATCAATATTTTGAAATAATTCAACAATCTGGATTGGAGGGTATCGGGAGTTTGATGTTTGAATCAAACAACATGCCCCTCATTACAACATTCGTTGAACGGTGGCACCCTGAAACAAACACGTTTCATATGCCTTTCAGGGAGATGACGATCACACTTTACGACGTTCACGCTATTCTTGGTAAACTGAAAATAAACTTAATATTTAAAAAATAAAAATTTTGTACATGCTCATTAATTAATTTCACTTATAACAAAAATAACTTTTTTACAATGTAGGCTTGAGAATAAATGGCCTCCCCGTCGTTGGCAGCGGACCATGTCCTGACAATGCATTGATTATCAGGTGTGGATCTAGGGGAGGCAATTCTAAAAGCACCCTCCTTAAGGATATACGAGCGGCGTGTTTTAGTGGGCAGCTGAGCGATGCCTCTATTGCTCGAGGTTACCTGTGGTACTTGATGGGGAGTACACTCTTCGTGGATAAAACACATGATGTTGTCCCCAAAAATTATGTAAATGTGTTGGGTAATCTCGAGTATGTCCCTCAATATGCATGGGGAGCTGCGACATTAGCTTATTTATATAAGCAGCTTGGCAAGGCATCCAGAATTGAGACGGCACAGATGTCGGACTGCTTAACATTAATTGAGGTAAAAATTCAATTTTAATAATATTTCCAATTATATTTAAATAATACACTATTATCAATATATGTAACTAATAACTAAAAAATATATTTTTAATTTTCAGTGTTGGATATACGAGTACTTCCCTGACTTGCGCAAACGCGGCGAAGCTACCTCGTTTAACCCTGCCCATCCAAGAGCATCGTACTGGAACAAGACCTAAAAATTCCAAACTCGACACGGGATCTTGTACATTACCGCAAACTGTTGGATAATTACCCTTCGACTAATGTATGTTTATCATTCTCAATACACCCTTAATAGTAATAACGTCAGTAATAATTTAAGTACCTTAACAAAATGACATATACAAATATTTTACTTACTTTATAGGTCAATTGGACTCCATACGACCGTCCAGCGTCTATCACTGCCCCTTCATTATTTCATGGATGCATTCAGTTTCTTGACTTCGCCGAAGGGTATATGCCGAGGAGGGTTGCAAGGCAATATGGGAGAGTGCAACCCATACCGCCACCACCGATCGACTTAGATCTTGAACGTTCAAAATTCGGTGCCAGTGCAGAGAGGTACAAAAAAGTGTATGGACCCACGGTGGCATATTGGAATGAAATGCAAAATCATTGTTACCGTCTCGGGGACTTGGTACCTTCGCTGTAGTGCAGGACAGTACCACGGATGAGTACCCTGCATGGTATGCAATCATTACTCATCCGAGAGTGCACAACACTGCACACAGTGAGAATAATGTTTATGTCAGAGGCACGTCGAGGTCAGCTCACCAAATGTTGGGACACATGAGGCAAGAAACTCACGATTTGTTCAATCAAGCTAGTGTTGATCCACAGTGTCCACCCTATATGATGCCTCATCTTGGCTCGATTGCCCATCATGCCGGTACCGCGTCGGTCCCCGATCCTGCATATTGGGGACATCAACACGCATATGCCCCTGAACAATTCACACAAGACATAGCGCTTGGTTGGTGGTAGAACGAATACGAATGGCAACAACAATAGTACTTTTTTTTAGTAGAATTATTTATTTGTATTTTATTGTTTTATATGATAAATTAGTATTCCAATTTTTTATCTCTAGTTTAAATGTTTTAACATTTTTTTATAAAAATCAATAATAATATAGAAATTGCTTGCTTATTTAAATCTATAAAAACTAATATATTTGTATATCTTATTAAAAGATGAGTGAAAAAAAAAATATCCGAAAATGTCAACACTGTCGATAACCAGAAAAGACCCCCAATGTTGCTGTGGTTGGACGATGATGGAAGGTAATGTAATTGTCATAAATAATATTACGTTTTAACTTTTTATAATTAATGAAATTCTTAATATGGACGAACTAATTGGACAACAGTTTCATCGCACGGTTTGGATACTGTGTGAATAACGTGGTACGGAGCATATGCTGCAAGTACCTTGACCCAAAATGGACAAACTTGCCCATGGTTCCTTCCGAGTGTCGGGAACACATGTGGACTATATTCCAAGTAGGTTTTATCATGTTTGTATATTACACTTATTATTATTTTTGTGAACACATGTGCATCTTATTTATTTTAATTACAGGGTAAATTCAAGATGAATGAAGATCCAGCTGATTTTAAAATAGCATTCTTTAAAGTTTGTGCAACATTCATGCGTCAAGGATAGACAACTGCCAAAATACACGTTGACGAACCTGAAGGGTCACAGATAAAAGAGAAATCGTGGTTTGATTGGGGAAATGACATTTAAATTCATGTAGCTTTATTTATTAAGATTGTATTAAATTGATGCTTAATATTATTTTGAAAACGTATTTTTAGACTGGTTAATATTATTTGTATAAAATCAATGCTTAATATTAATTACAGTATAAACTAATTACATATTATTTGTACACCCCGGTCAACGATTAAATAAATTTTTAATTATAAATCATAAATAAATAATTATAAATTATAAATAAATACAAATTATAAAAAAATCGAAATTAAAAAAAAAATCAAAATTAAAAAAAGAAAATGCCGTCGCATTTTCCACGCGACGGAACAGGTCTCGGTCGCATGGTCCACGCGACGTAGACAATTTCCATCTCATTGGTTGCGCGATCGATGCAAAAAATAAAAATAATAATAATAATAATAATAAAGCCGTCGCATATGCCATGCGAACGAAGTCTTACACGGTCGCATGGGCAGCGCAACGGCGTGTACGAGGATCCACAAAATCAGTATGTCACTTTTGTGTATATAGCATAACTCAATTTAAAGTGCTACGAATAATTCTTCACATTATTTCATAGATGGAGTATTGAATAATGTGTCCAGCCCGCCAATAATCCCGCGACAAATCTGGAAGCCGTATTTAAAAAATAAAAATAAAAAAACAAATACGTCTCTTTCAAAAGAATTTAATAAGGCATAAACTTATACATTAAAATGGATCTTTTAAAAAGTATTACAATATAACTTCTATAAATTAATAATATTAGACCGAAGGTATTTATAGTTTTTTATATATTCATTGGACTCCTAATGTAATAGACATATTCAACATAATAATTAAATATATAATATCATAACTTTGACTGCAAATAAAATTATAACGTATAAGGTAAATACAAATTTTTAAAAGAAAACTCTATATAAATATAATACAAATTTATAAAAATACAAGACAATGACTTCACATCTAAAAGGGTTCCAAAAGCAATAATAACGGATAAAATTCGTAAAGTGTTGTAAGAGTTTAAAAAGAAAAATAAACTCCAAGTAGATTTGAGTTTAACCAAGAAACAATCAATTATAGATTCTTATTTTACTAAATCATCATAGTTATTTTTGTAATTTGAAAAAATTACTAATCTATGATATCAATGGGACCACTAATTTATAGAGAATTTTTTTTAATAATTATTGTACTTATCAAAATTGATGGATTGAACTGGACCGAGTCGGAATCCGAGAAAATTATTACTATTTTAAATAGTTTATTAATGTATAGAGTATTAATTTATAGGGGTTTACTGTAATTGTTTTACTCAAGTGATAGTTGTGCATTAATTAAATTGAAATTACTCCATTATAAATACTTCTTTCGTTTTGTAATAAGTGTTTTAAATTATTATTTTTTAGTAAAATTAAAATGGGTATGCATGACAAATTTGCTCTTAATAAGTGTCCTTAATAAAGATAAGTGAGAAATTAAGAGTATCTTTTAAAATTGAAATAAGAGTAAAATTAAGAGAAATGATGAAAATTTTTTTAAAAAATCACTTATTACAAAAAGGAGGGAGCATCTAATTTATTAAATTGCTCCCAGGCATGGTCAGTGATTAATTTAAGGAAATATATAGTATCTACTCCTAAAAAAAAACCCCATTTACTTACATTTGAAATGTTTGATTTTGCATATGTGTCATTTTTATTATATTATCTTTTACATGGAGTCTCCTAGTTTCGAGTATAAATTCAAAGTCTTTCAACGTGTTTGTGGTGGAAACACGTTTTAGGTATGAAATCAACTCACATTAATTGTAATCATAATTTTTATTTTTTTTAATGATGTAATGATGATGTTTTAATTATTGTAATGGCATGCACATCACAATTTTACTTTTTAAAATTCGACACACGAGACATCTATGACAATGTAATTTTGATGTAGCATTAAAAAAAAATTACGTGTCAGTCGAAATTTTGTGTTTTGCTGTCAATAAGTTAAAAAAATGTGAACAAACAATGTCGAACTAAAAAAGAAAAGTGATGTGTGACATGGTAAAATAATTAAGATCGCAAAAGAATTACCTTTACGAACGCCAGCAAGACCAATTCATTAACTTTTCAAGAGGAATGAAAGTAATCCCCCAAAATATCAAATATCCCTATACAATTTGATTTTTAAAAATAATTAGTAGTTTTTGCGTGATGCCATTTTACAAGAAGACATAAATATAATTTAGGAATAATGTTTTTAACCTTTTAAATGGTGTGAGTATTGATTTTTCAGTGAGATTGACTAATATTGTTAAATTAAAATAATTGATAAACAACTAATCCATTTTAATAAAATAACTAATACTTTTTAAAAATGTATTTTAGTTATATAGTGCATCTGATGCATATAGGAATGTCAACAGGAAGTTGCGGGGATGGGGGTCCATTCTCCATCCCCATCCACGTGAAATAAATGGGAATTCCCGTGGAGACGGAAATTTTCCGCTCCATTTACAAGGGATTTGGATCTTATGTCGTACAACATGTGTGGTGCAGGAGTCATGTATGGGTCTATATAGTGCATTTGGAATTTAGTACATCACAACATTGTAGTATTTAATTAAAAATACACTATAAACTCATACGATTCTACTGCACAGCACGGTGTTATACAGCACAGGATCTGAACTCGTTTCCAAGCTTAGGTGCATGCAAGTCTGGAAACTAATAATTGTTATCCTTATATATATGTGTGTATATATATTATTTATATTTAAGCACGGACTCGAAGAAATGTATTAAATGGGAAACTTGGAAATCTCTTTGTAAACATAAAAATGATGGTGGAATAGGTTTCAGGAACATTGCCATGTTGGGGAAGTTAGGGTGGCGTATCCAAAAGAAGCTGGAGTCGTTATTGAATCATATTTTGAAAGCAAAATATATTCCAAACGTGGACTTCTTTCATGCTCCCCTTGGAAGTAATTCGAGTTACACAAGGAGGGGAATTCATACGGCCTACGATCTGGTTCGACGTGGAACATGTTGAAAGTTGGAGACGGAGATAAGGTACATATTTGGCTAGATCAGTGGGTAAATGACGATCGCTCATTCATGATCGACACTCCACCAGTTCACAACCTTTGATGATATGGTAATACATGATTTCTATATCCCTACTAGAGGTTGGAACGTTGAGCTGATTGCGGAAGTTTTTTCGAAGGAGGATTGTGTTCGGATATTAAAGACGATCCCATCCCCGCCTAGAGTTGAGGATATGCAGATATGATACTATTCGCCAAATGGGAATTATACGGTGAAGTCAGCCTATCATTTGGCGATGAAGATCATATCTGAAACATGGGAGTATGGGGACTCGAAGTGGCGGGCTCTTTGGAAGATCAAGGTGCCTTCGAAGATCAAGTCGGTCTTTTGGAGGTTGTGCATAGGCTGGATAGCAATAAGAGCGAAGTTGAGCCGTTGGTACTCTGGTATGTCTTCGTTTTGTCCAGTTGGTGAAGGAACAAGTCAGCGGGGATTTATTGGGCAACTCTTTGTAGACTGCAATTTTGAAGTGTGTTGTTGGAAGGAGGGAGGGCTATGGCAGAAATTCGACAGGCTATGCTATGAGGCAGAGAATCACATGGATTTTTTTTTTGGTATTTTGAAATATTTCGATCAAGAGGAAGTGGAGAGGGTCATGACGATCGCATGGGCAATATGGCGTCACCGAAATCAAGTAGTGTGGGAAAACAAAAGGCAGACAACAACGCAAGTAGTTTTCTCCGCTGGTTCATTTCTTGTCGAGTGAAAGGGTGTTCACGAGCAAGATGCGGGTATGGAGAAGTTAGTTCAGTGTACTCGTTGGCACCGACAGATGTGGTGAAAATAAATGTTGATGCGAGTTTTTTTGAAGACACCCTTAAAACAAGCATCGGGGTGGCCATTCGGGACTCACATGGACAGTGCCTAGGTCTCCGCTCTTCTACTTGCCAGAGTCGTATGAAGGTCAATGAAGGCGAGGCATGGGGAGTAAACGAGGAACTACAATGGGTGGTGAGTTTGGGTTTGGAAGCTGTCATATTTGAAACGGATGCTAAACGTTTACGGGACACCTATTTCTCTGAGGCTACAAACCACACAACCTTCGGCGATTTCATTAAGGCTGGTAGGTCGATCCTCAGGACAAATGCTGGGTTTTTTATCAAATGGATTAGTCGGAATGCCAATATATTGACACATTTTATTGTTCGAGCTTCTCGCTCTTTTGAGAGCCTCCAAACTTTGTGGATTGCATGTAACCCTTGATGGTTTTTTCAAAAAAATATATTTAAGCATCAATAGTTTATAATATATTTTATAATATAAAAATATATAATTATCCCTATTGTAAATATAAAAATCCATTAAACCAATCATCATAATCATTTATATTACTAATCAAACAACTCAATAAAAAATGAATATGCTCAATTATCTCACTAATATAAATCTCATTCTCATTTAATTTTTTATATGCAGAGTAGCATTCGTTCGACTATAGTTGAAAGCATCTCAAATCCATTTGACGGGTACCTATAAATTATTTAAACAATCTAACATAAATTATGTAACAACGTCTATGCTAAAATTGCTACCTTTGTACTGGCTTCTTGTCTGCATCGCTGGACACCAAAATAGTTATCAACGCCAAAATAGTCACTCATTACTTTAGGTTTGTGAATTGAATATTAATTGATTAACTTTCAATCATATCTCTGTATTACTTTATGAACATATGATGTGAATTTTAAGATGTATAATGATGCGAACTCTAAGATACACATATTGAGCCCATCTGTTTTCATTTATTTTAAGAGATACTCTTGGGTAGGATAGTCTCAAAATAAGACGAAGCAACATTTTCGGAGGGATGAATGTTAATTTGTATTAAGTTATATTCCATTTTATGTATAAGACAGTTTTATACGAGATTTTATCTTATTTTATTTGTTTAGTATTTATATAATATGAGGAGATATTTGTTTCAGTTATCTCATTTATTTGTAAAACAAAAATGGTGTTTATTTCTCTCTCTCTCCCTCTCGTTGCTATTTTCAGTTTCACCCTTTCAAAATCAACAATGAGGACAAAATAATTCCTGGAATACATTTATATCTTACAAAAATGACTCATATTCGTACAATGAAAATACATAGCCAGCATAATTTTAATTTCAAACTTATAACTAAATTTCAAAACCATATTTGTACCATTACCATGAAATAGTAACACATTTAAAGAAGAGGGGAAAAATTTGCAAATTATTTGCGGGTCAAACCGGATCAAACATATCTCCCAAAAAAGGTAAATTGAAAAAACTCGTTCACATATTCATATTATTATAAGAGCAAATATGTGTTACTATAAGAACAAGTAAAAAGAAGTAACAAATACTTGACATTTTTAGCAACACGTATTTGTTCTTATAATAAGACATGTAAAATGTTGAAAACTATATTATTATATGAACACAAAAGTGTATTACTATAAGGAGAATGATGTATTATATCCTTGATTCGTTAGTATTTTATATAAGCGTATATAGGGGGTATTTGCAAAAAAATATCCTTTAAAAAAACTGGTTAAAATTAGTGATTATTAAAAAATTAATTAATAGTAAAAGTTGGAATTCAAAAGAAAATTGATAGTGTTTGCAAAAAAAACTAAATAATACTTAAAAAATGCTAATAAACTATCAAAAACATCCCGTTTTCAACTTTTAGCTTATACGGAGTAATTTTTAAAAATAATTAATAATACTTAAAAAATACTAATAAACTACCAAAGCACACCGCTTTCAATTTTATAATAATACTAAAAAACATTTTAAAAAATAAAACAGAAAAGGATATCAGAGAGTAAAAGCTAAACATAAATTTTAACAGTTTTCTAAAAGTCAGGAAAGTTGACTTCGATGTCGAGGTGCATTATCTGCTTTAGCAAATATAAATCTCAAATGAAATGATACACACATGTCATCTTATGATAATCGTGATTAATTAAATCAAAACTTTGTCTCATAAATTTAAAAACTCAAAAAAACAAATACGAAAGCGATCTTATCTCTCCAATAGTGATCCGTATCCGATGTCCACAATTTTTTAATGTTGCAACAATAGCTTGATTAGTTCATGTCAAGATTTAAATAATAAAATTGAATATACTAACCACACTATTTATTATTCCATCAAAAAACTATTTACTCATTTTTATCAAAACGTCCGTCTCAAATTTATTTTCATAAAGACAATAAAGTTATATTACTCTTTTCAACTATCTCTTCCCAACATCTCAAAATTACATTTCATACATTTACTTTTACCCATAAAAAAATATCTATTTTAATAAAAAATAAATAAAAAAGAGTACAATATCCTCAACCAAAAGTCATTTTATCACTTTAAATACTACTCTCCCTGTTCTAATTTAGATTGACAATTTTTCGTAAAAAAGTGTCCTAATTTAGATTGGTCATTTTCTAAAAAGAAAATAAAGAAACTTTTTTTACAAAACAATACCACTTACAACAACACTTATTTACATCACATGTCACTCTACTATACACACTAAATCTATTTTACATCATTTAATACTAATAAATAAGACTTTTTTAACCAGGTGGCTTAGCCCACCTAGCCACTGGGCTCCTCAATTGAGTGGGGTCTCAGGTTCGATTCCCTTTGGGAATGAATTGGAGTATGAGAGTTATAAGGTGGCTTGGTGAATTTGTGGAGTGTTTGGGTGATTGGTGTACTAACTTCTATCATCTAACAACTAACTTTATCCGATCAAAAAAAAAAAATAAACAACACTTTTTTAAAGTTGAATTGACATTCATATACATTCACCAAATTCACTTTACATCATTTAATATTATTATTTCCCACTTTTCTTAAACTTCGGATCTACAATACATGAACAATCAAAATAAGGATGGAGGGAATAATAAACAATTGCCACATTAAAACTCGTGCATAAAACAAAGGTGTAAATAACTTTGGAACCGATGGAGTATAATTTTGAGATAAGTGTTTTATTCATCAGGTGCACCGTGTATTTTATAGTATGCTTTAAAAATATATAATTTATTATATTAAAATATATAATTTAATATATTAAAACGTGTAATCTGTTCGTAAAATAAATTTTATGTTTTTAAAATATATTTCTTTCATCTCAAAATATATTGTACACTTTTTTTATTAGAACGTCCCACAACACTTTGCATATATATAAAAATGAAACTCCTCATTAAATTACACATTACAATATTTACATATTACTCAAAATGTTGTTATTTTTGGATCCACACTTGCACTCAATCAAACTATTTTATTTATTTTATGTATAAAAGTTTATAAAATTACCCTCCAACACTTTAATATACTTTTTTAAAAAATTTACTTGTTTAAAAGTTGACTCAATATGTTATGGGACAGAGGAAATACAATGGAGTTTACAGTCCTCCTAATGCATATAAGAGCATCAACAATGATTCATCCAAAAAATGTTTAAACATTGGGTAAATAAAAATTGTTGTTTAAAATAATTGTGGATGATATTTAAATTGGAGAGAGAGTGTCATTTATCGAAATATATAAATGGAGAGAGAAAATATTTCTTATAATAAAATGCATAAAAGTGAGGTGATGGTGTGAGATCCATAAAAGGTTTATGAATAGATAAATAATTGATTACCATTATAAAAATGTGTTTAAATAATTGAATATTTAAAAATTAGTGATGTGAAGATGATGTTGAAGAGAGGTAGTAAATGAATTGATGAATTTTCAACCAATCTATTATGGATGCTTTAAGACCTGCTCATTAATTTAACCATATAATAAGACAAAAACTTGTGTGAATCTAAGTTAATGGTGAACTTAATTTTTTTTAATACTACTGTTATGTTTAGAAATTATTATGGTTTTATATAAAAATTATCACTATTTTGCACAAAAATTCTTACTGTTTAAAAAATATTTTATATTTTTAAATTATAATTTTTTTGTACATAAGAGTAATAATTTTACATATAATAATAATGACATAAATTTGTATTAAATGGGGATACAATCTAACACAAATCAACATTCATCCCCTTCAAAAATATTAAATGTCGATGCCTAAATTATATCTCATCTCACCGTAAGACCTCCCCACACAAATCAAATGTGTTTCAATAATAATAGATTTCACATATATATATATATATATATATACACACTAGTACGTAACCCCGCAAATTTTGCGGGATTGAAAAAAATAATTTATAATATAATTTTAGATTAAATATTTCAAATATTTAATTAATATGATTAATTCAATTATAGATATAATTTTAAAAAAAATTATGTATATAATATACTCACTTCATCTCAAGCAAAATTTTACATTTTATAATTTCGAGCCATTCAAAATTACGTCAACTGAAAGTGAAATACTCTAGAATAAATTATTTGATTGAAAAGAAACTGAGGGGTGGGATTAACATGATTGAAGCCATATTTATATTGAAAAAAGATATTTCTTTATCTAAAAATTTAACTAATTTCAAGATTAGAACATCGATCTCCACTGAAATTCAATATATAGATTCATAAATTTTGATCGAGAATTACCTGATCTGCAAATACATTGCAATATAAAATAATTAAATTAAATTAAATATACAATACAAAATTAGATTAAAAAATTTATAAAATTAAAAACGAATTCACAACTCAAATTACTTACCTCATTACTTCCTGCAATATATACAAAATTTGAATATTAATTGTTATGAACAAATTAAAAGAAACTCATCCTTGCAATATATAAAAAACGTGAATATTAATCGCTATAAATAAATTAGAAGAAACTCATCCACAACTAATTCAACACTCAAATTACTTATCTCAATACTCCGTGCAATATAAAAAAATTCTCTGTAATATATAAAATAATTACACAATTGCAATAAACATTCATAATGAATTCATTACTCAAATTTCTTACCTTAATATTAATTTTCTGCAATATATACAAAACATGAATATTAATCGATATAAATAGCTTAAAAGAAACTCATCTACAACCAATTCAACACTCAAATTATTTACTTCATGCAATATTTTTTTAAAAAAAACTCTCCGCAATATACAAAATAATTATACAATTGCAATAAACATAATCAATTCATAACTCAAATTACATATCTTAATATTTCATATAATATAAAAAATAAAGTTAAATTAAATATACAACATAAAATCAAATTAAAAAAAATTCATAAAATTAGAAAAATTGTTGCAATACAGAATTGCGAAGTGTTTATGAGATGGAGAATTAAAATTGTGGTGTGAGTATATATATATAAGTAGATTGGGGCGTGAACATATATCTAAGTATCATGAGTATTATATATATATATATATATATATATATTCTTTGTTTTATAATTTTAAATATATCTGAATCTATAATTTTTAATGAGAGTGCACGATTTTAAAATGAAATAATTTAGTTGAATTGAATTTTACGCAGATTGATATGATTTCGCCATATAGAGTGAATCGGATTTACCAATATACTCCGTAATATATAATATTAAGATAAAGATATACTCCCTCCGTCCCAAAGAAACATGCACGTTTACTATTTTCACGTATTTTTGCGAACGAGTTTTTTATTAATATTTGAAATGATAAAATAAATTTTAAAGATGCATGTAATAGATGAGAGGTAAATCTATAATATCCCTCTTTAAAAATTATTTTACCATTTAAAATATTAATAAATAATTCGCTCACAAAAATTCAATAATAAAATAGGTTCGCACGTTCTTTGGGACGGATGTAGTATAAAATTATAAATGGTCCACATAAGTATTAATCATATAATAATAATAAGTGCGGTACAAATCTTTGAATTGGAAAATTGACGTGGCGACAAGACCGAGTTACCTGAGGAGAAAATAGTACATTCCTTTATTAAAAAATTGCAGAAAGAGATAACACGACCACAGTTTATAGAGAGAGAAAGCTACCTTATCAAATTCCTTCCCATTATAAAAGCACCCCAAAACCTCCTTCTTTCTCCAACTATCAAATTACCAAAAACAAATCTTCATTTCTCGCTCTGTAAATCAATCAGAAGAAGGAAACTGAAATTTGATTTTTGTAATTGTAATTGTAATCATTTTCTAATCCATTGAAATTCAAATTATATGGCTGCATCGAAGAGCTATTTTGATAGAGCAAATTACCGATTCCTTCCAACGGATCAAACCCTGAGTAACAACAACACCATGATCTTCGAGCTCGACGAATCGGAGGTCTGGAACTCCGGCGCTCGCTCGCAGTCGCCGGAGTTTCGGAAGCAGAGTTCTCGAGTGTCGAGGAAACCGGCGGCGCCGCCTCTGTCGGCGGCTGGTTCGTTGCCGGTCAACATTCCGGACTGGTCGAAGATTTTGAAGGACGAGTACAAGGAGAATCGCCGGATCGGCGCCGACGACGATTGGGAGGAAGAGGAGCCGGACGGCGGCGGCCGGATTCCGCCGCACGAGTTTCTGGCGAGGACGAGGATGGCGTCGTTCTCGATGCAGGAAGGGATTGGGAGGACGCTCAAGGGTAGAGATCTGAACAGGGTTAGAAATGCGATTTGGCAGAAAATTGGATTTCAGGATTGATTCAATTTCTAATTTTTGATACTTCGAATTATCGAGTTTGATTTTTTTTTTTCTTCAATTTTCCCCCTTTTTTTTTCCTTTTTTTATTTTATAAATTTTAGTGAGTGCTTTTCTCATTTTTTGAAGAGCCTAATCTTGACCATGACTGGTTTGGTTTTCAATGTTTTTAGATTTCGGAGGAGAGATTTGTAGTTTACCAATTTTGCATCATTTTGTAACTTTGTCCAAAGTTTGACACTTTTTTTAGAGCAATAAAAAACATGAAGCTCTTAAATTTGGATGTTACATTAGGCTCTATTTGGAGCTCTTAAATTTGAATGTTACATTAGGCTCATGTGGATGAATTGATTTAAAATTTATGGATTTCACACACAAAATATTACTCTTTTATAAATTTATGAATACTTAAATTTAAAAGTCTAGTTTAAAATGGAAGAATTTCAAATTTTCAATAAAATCTAGTCATTTATGGAATCTCTTTATCTCCACTCCTTCACCCTGTCCTTCCACTTCACTTTCTTCCCTAAACTCTTAAATTTAAATATTTATAAATCTATTAAAGAGTGTATGATTTGTACGTGAAATTTATGAATTTTCAAATTTATTCATACAAATGGAGCAAATTTAAGTATTTATTAATTTTTTGTTTCATATTCTATGGGTTCAATTCAAAGAGCAAATGAGCAAAATTTAAGTATTTATTAATGTTTTGTTTCATATTCTATGGTTCAATTCAAAGAGCAAATGAGCAATTGGAACCCAGGACAAAAATAAAACAAACACAAGCACACAACATTTTTAAAATATAAAAATTCAAATCCAGCCCCAGTTACACCGTCAAGTTAAGTATGTGGACCGAAGTGTGGTAATGTGGAAAGAATTTTACACTAAAATATTGTGGGAAGATTTAATGGGTATTTGCAATTTCAAGACAATAGTGTAGAATCACTTTTATAAAAAGTAGGTGTGATTTAACTATTTTAAAAATAAAAGAGCTTTTTAAGTTTTACCTTATGAGTAGAGATTGCAAACAAACACTAAATTTTGTTAGCTCGTTAATAAATATAATATCTTTCGATTTATGACCCACTCGTTAAAGGACCCAACAATATATCTTTCTATTTATGACCCACTTGTTAGAGGACCCAAGAATATGAATGAAGGAGTTAAAAAAGAAATTCAAATCCAAACTCAATTATTGAAGTAAATGTTCAATAAAAAAAAAAGTAGTTGGAAACAAAGAATAAAATGCAGTGTTGATCAATAATTGGTGGTGTTGGACTTTAGGGGTGGTACTGATTGGGGTTGTTCAAAGAAAAAGAAGGGGCTATATTCTAGTTAAAATCTCTCCCTCTCCCTCAATAAAATTATACAAAAAATTGTATGAAAGGTCTCCTACATGAAATAAAAAGGTGGGATGGAGAATAATTTGAGCATAATATTTTTATATTTTAAAAAATATAAATATTGATATGAATTAATTTATAATTTGTTTTATATAATTTTTTGTCGGATAATAAATTCTTTTACCTCTAAACAAGAACTTATATGTAGCAATTACATCGTGCATTGACGTAATTTTAAATCAATTATGACTAAAGTTTAATTCTTTAAAAAAAAAAATATTATGAGAAGAATTGTCCAGTGAAGAAAATAGATTATACAAAATAGTATTAATAAAAAAAATATTGTACAATAAAAAAATTTATGAATATAAACTAACTTTACGTTTGCTTTTTGTTATGATTCTTGAAAAAAATATAGAAAGACATTTGGTTAAAAGAACTCGGCTGAAGTTTGGTCAAAATTACACCAACAGTACAAATAGTATGCCAAATTTTACGTCATATTTAACAAATAAATAAGATTCAAGTCAACACCCCTCATAAAATTAAGCATAGAAATAAATAAAAATTTATATGAATCTGAATTCACGATAAACTCTAACTTTTTAGTATCATTGTTATATATTGATAGACTGGACATACTTGTAATTGGTTTTGGTGAAATTTTGCATACATCTAAGTGAACCGTGTACTCATAATGTATTTTAAAATCATACAATTTATTATATTAAAAAATATAATTAATTTATATTGATTCGTGCAATTATTAATAAATATAATAATATATAATTTAATATAAATAAATTATATCTTTTAGTATAAAATGTTGCATGATTTTAAAATTTTATTGAGTATATGGTGCACTCTTAAATGTGTGTTAGACCCCTCAATAATTTTTAAGTGTTATCGAAATATTATTGGCCTATATTCCTTCTTGATGTTAATATGTCAGAAATGGGCTCAACCCAATGTGAATTTAAATAATTTTATCTTTCTAAAGTTAAAAAGCAAGAGAGGATGGTTCGGAGAAACTCGACGGAAGCTATTCTTGAAGAATTTTTGAAAAGTTATTATATACAAACAATTAACCAGCGAATCTAAAGGACGCGCTAAAATAGTAAATATATTCTCAATTAATTTAGTTCATAAATTTTAAAAAATTGACTGTATGATATCTTGAATTTCGAGAAGAGTGAGTCTCATGTGCATCCGAGTGCATCATGCACTCATAGTGTATATTAAAAGCTTGCAATTATACAAAATAGAAACATGCAACTATTCCAAACAGAAGCATGCTCAACTATGTTCTCATATTAACAGTTGCACTTTTCTGTGTAAATAAATCGTGTTTTTCAGCATAACAAGTTGTACGCTTCTAAAATGCATTATAAGTGCATGGTGCACCCGAGTGCATACAAGACATAGTCTTTCGATAAATACTAACAAAGGAGTGAAATTAACTAATACATTTTTATAATGTAAGTCATATTTTTTTGTTATTAATATATTTGTTATAATATATAAGTCATCTAATTCAGTTTTACGAGTAATATGCTATATGTACTAATAAATTATACCCTTCAGTATCAAAATTAATACCCTTTAATATCTAAGTTATACCCCTTAATCAATTTTACATATTTTTTTTGTGAAACTCGTTCCTTATATTTTGCTAAATGATCAATAAATTTCAAAATTAAATTTCATTATGCACACAATATTCTATTTAATAATATTTATATGCAATATTGTACCGATATAAGATACATGAAATATTATGCGCGCCTTTCTTTTTGTTTCTCCCCTTCTTCGCACACTCCATCTTTCTCGCATCGGTTCTTCTATGAAGATTTTTTATAAAACATCCCGAATTCGAAGTCACATTTACTTTTTATACGTATTTTTGCAAGCGAGTTTTGTATTAATAATTGAAATGATAAATTGTATTATGTCCTGCAAAATGCATCTTTAGGTCCTTAAACTATTACATTTTGTTTTGAAAGATCGCTAAACTATTCTTTTGTTTTAAGAAGCCCATGAACTATTAATTTTTGTTTCGAAAAATCCTTAAACTTTTTTTTTGTTTAATGAAGTCCATAAACTATTGATTTTTGTTTCACGTAGTCTCTCTTGACTATTCTTTTTAATCATCTAACAGAACCGTTAAGTAAATATGCACATCATCATTCTCAAAATTATCAATATTGACCATTGTTTTACTTAATGGTTAAGTTAGATTATTCAGAAAATTTCGTCAAGAAGGACCGCTTGAAACAAATATCAATAGTTTAAGGATTTCATTAAACAAAAAAATCATTTAGAGACCTTTCGAAACAAAAATTAATAGTTCAGGGACATCTTAAAACAAAAAAAAAAATAGTTTAGGGATCTTTCAAAATAAAAGATAATAATTTAGGGATCTAAAGATGCATTTTGTCATAATTTTATTATAATTATATAATAACGCATACTTGTTCATGTAATACGTGGAAATTCATAAGGTAATACATAATTATTTTGTTCATATAATAATACACGGTTACGAGTGTTTCTGTATGCGAAGGGAGGGACCCGCATATTTTGATTACTTTGACCTGAAAACTCGGGACTTAATAATGAGAACTAGTGATTTTGGTTAAAAAAAAACACGAATTTACAAGTTGTCTTAATTAAACGTGTATTATATGAGCAAATATTGCACATAAATTTAATTTTGTTTATATTTTTCATTCCAAGTTACTATAATTTGATCATTACATCACGTAATTAAGCCTCAAATCATAATGCAGAAATTAATAATTATTTTTAAATATTTTATTGGATTAAGATGATAAATATAATTTTATTTTGATTAGTAATTGAACAATAAATACAATTTTACTAAAAAAAGTGTAGTATGATTTTCTATGATCCAATGGTAAGCTTCCTAATATAAGTGCCCAAAACAACATCTTCAATTCTTGGATTCAATTTGAGATAAAAAAACAATATTTTGCAACAAAATTTAAGTACAATAAAATCAATTTACAACGTTTAACCTCAGATTTTTCTCAACAAGAACATTCTCAAAAATGTATTTTGCGTGTGAAAAGTTGAATTTTGAAACAACACAAAAAGACGATTAACTAAAGATGTATGAAAGAAGTAAGAGGTGAATATGATTTTTTTTTTAAAAAAAGATAATTTTTTTAACACAAACACTTATGTATAATAGTGCACAAATCAAGATCTATATAATACACTTCAAATCATAATATATATGTGTTACTATATATGTTACTTAATGATAGTAGCACATACTTATCAATATCGTAATACAAATCTGTGTGTGAGTTTTTTTTCTATTTCTTTTTTTGACAGGAAAAAAAAGTATGTATTAAGCAGCCCGAAAATCGACTTCAACAGTAGCAACAATATCATCAGGAATGGACGGCGAATGGAAATCATAAACAATAGAAAAAGCAAATTGGGAAAGCTTATGGGCCACTAAATTGCCCGTCCGCGAACCCCCGACTTGAGGAATTCGATGATCGGTGTCATCTAATTTTTAGCATCGACTTCCATGAGGTCGACCCTGGCGGTCAGAGAGTATACGGTCGACAGGTGTGTTAGCCTCATTATGGTGACTTCTTTCATTTTCACAAAGCCTTCTAAGGTCGCCAATCTGGCTAAGGCGTCTGCCTGTGAATTTGCATTTTTGGGAATTAGTTCCAAGTACACTTGCTCGAATTTTTCCAACAATTTCTTGACGATTTCCTGGTGGGAGTCATTCGATCGTCTCGGGCCTCATACTCCCCCGACACCTGGCATGCAACTAGTTGCGAGTCGGTGTGTACTTTCAGTCTTTTGACGCCCATAGCCATGGCCATTTCCAACCCCCCGATTAGAGCTTCGTATTCCGCTTCATTGTTGGTCGCCTGGAATTCGAACATGATGGATGTCTGAAAAGAGTGCCCGTCTGGGCTGGTTAATACTACTCCTGCCCCTGCTCGGGTTTGCGTGGATGATCCGTCAACATAGAGCTCCCAAGGTGGGCTGGTTGGTGCTCCTAGCTTGGTTCGGAAAGTGAGTTCGACGACGAAGTCGGCCAGGGCATATGCTTTGATAGCAGTGCGGGGTGCATAGGTGACTCTGAACTGGCCGATCTCGATTGCCCATTTCATGCATCGTCCTGCCGTATCCAGTCGATGTAGTGCTTTCCTTAATGGTAGCGAGGTCAGCACTTCCACTTGATGGTCGAAAAAGTATGGTCGTAGCTTTCTAACACTCATCACTAAAGCATAGACAAGCTTTTCCAGGGACGGATATCTTCGTTCGGCTTCGTTGAGTTCTAAGCTCATATAGTAAATGGGCAAGTCTGTCTATCCCTCCACTCACAACAGGACCGAGCTCAGAGCGGTTTCTGAGGCGGCCAGATATAGGAAAAGCTTCTCCCCTGGGGCCGGTTTGGATAAGACCTTAGGATCAACGAGGTATTCTTTGATATTTTCTAGTGCCGCCTGGGCTTCTTCCGTCCATTGAAAGTTCCCTTTAGCCATTTTCAGCGTGTCGAAGAAAGGCTTGCATTTATCTCCCATTCGGGATATGAATCTGCTCAGGGCGGCTAAGCTTTTTGCTTGTTTTTGGATTTCTTTCGCACTCCTCGGCCTGCCCATTTCTAAGATTGTCTTGATCTTGGATGGACTGGCTTCAATTCCTTGTTTGCTGACCAGGTGGCCGAGGAATTTAACAGACCCTACCCCAAAGTTGCATTTTTTTGGGTTGAGTCTCATATTGAACTTTCGCAAGATGGCGAAGGTTTGAGCGAGATGGGTGAGATGATCCTCCTCTTTTAGGCTTTTGATGACTATGTCATCCATGTATACCTCCATTGTTTTTCCGATCTCTTCTGAAAACATGTGGTTGACCAGTCGCTGGTAGGTGGCACCAGCGTTTCTGAGGCCGAATGACATTCCTTTCCAGCAATACATGTTCTTCTCAGTGAGAAAAGAAGTGTGCGGCTGGTCGTCCTTGTGCAAGACTATCTGGTGGTATCCAGCGATGGCGTCCATGAAGGACATCATCTCATGGCTGGCACTGTCTATCAGGTGGTCGATATGTAGCATGGAAAATAAGTCTTTGGGACATACCTTATTTAGGTCGGTGAAGTCAATGCAAAACCTCCATGTTCTGTTCGTTTTCTTTACTAGGATGGCATTTGAAGCCAATTGAGGCTGGTCGGCCTGCTCGATGAGATCATTGTCCAGCAATTTTTTCACCTCTTCGGTCTGTTGGGATAACTTATGCCAGGATCTATCGGGATGACCTCATAAACAAAAATTTAAATTAACAATTATTACTAGCATGAATTTACCTAAGTGAATTCAAATAATAATCAATCCAACAACAACATGCAAATAATATTTCACGTAAAAGATCCTAGCATGCGGAATTTCTAGGAGTTTACGTAAAAGTACCCGTTGGAGAGACGATATGAGACAGACAAGATCAAGTATCTGGATACCCACCAAAAGTCCTTCTCAAGTATTCCCAAGTCCTCATCCAATAACCCCAGTGGAAGGTTCTCCAATGAACGATTTATAAAACAAAGGAAAATAAAAATATTGTTGCACCACCTTTGTGGATTTCTAATATTTCCAACACATGGAACACTAGAGGATGAAAAGAATTCATCCCCTTATTTATATAGGGGTGTGGTTCAAAACTTTAGGGCTAAAGGGGTTGGGAAAGATTTTTTTTTCTTGATCTCCAAGAAACCTTGAATATATCTCATATATTCTTCTTTCCATGTGAATTTTTCCATAAAAATCTCACACCCAATAAATCCCATATGGTTCGAAATTTATAAGGAAAATATTTTCAAGATTGGATCTTTCTTGAATTTATGAGATATTATTGTATTCAAAATACATATCTTTTTCCATAAAATATTTCCAAGAAAATCAAGAAAATCTTTTCTTTCTCCTTATTACCCTCTTTTTCGAAAATTCCCATTAAAGAAGCCAAGTGGAAGATTTCTTGAATTTATGGGATAATCTTGTATTCCAAGAATACATTATCTCCTTTCCATAAAATATTTTCAAGAAAATTCTTCTCCATCTTTTCTTTAATATTTTCGAAAAAATTAAGGAAATATAATGCAACAATAATTTATTTTATTTTAAGCACCTTTTATTTATTGGACTATAATTGGACTACTTGAGGGGCCTTTAGAAGAATTAAGATGGACCTTCCAATGGGCTTCTGAATTCCAATATTGAGCCACAATATAATTCAACCCATTAATATTAATTAATGCCACTATATAATTAATATTGCACTATCCAACTTAACCCATATTACGGTAATATGGCTCCCGATTATTATTTCCCGTGTTTAAGATTATTTAGTTCATTAATTAATTAAGCCACTGAAAAACTTTATATTAATTAATATATTTATCCTTGGAGTAAGGACAACCCAACTTTATTATCCATATCGGAAAATTAATTCCACTTGCAAGATTTGGTATGATAAAGGTTCCTGGCCCACCAAGGGGACCAATCAAGCAAGACATTGCAAGCACACGATTCTCTGTATTAATTTAGCAACTGTCGTGCAATTAATATTATTGCCCAAGATATAGGGTATCGAAGTCGCAATGATTTTCTTCCCATTTATAAGTCAAAACAATAACTACTAATCACACACAGTCCTTATTAAGTGACAGAGATTAAGAAATCAACAACCACTGAGGTCTAACTCTTCATCCCTTAAGTCAGTGCGAATGAGTTTATCCTCTCTACAGGTCCGCTTCAACGCATCGAATGCACTAGTGTAATCTCTTGGTCAAGACAAGCCAATCTGAGTCTTACACATCAACTTCTACCAATAGATTGTTCGGATCTATCTAAGTTGTGAAACACACACTCATTTACAAGGCACTGTTAACGTGATCTTCTGTGATCTGGTATCACCACGTTAACTACAATGTAACGGGTGCTATGAACGGTTTGCAATAAATATATATAACATTCAATCATATTTAAAGCAACAATGATAAATAATTTATTTAAGTAAATAAGTGTTTAATACAAAGGTTATACAAAGTAAAAGCATACTTTCACGTATAACCCCAACAATCTCCCACTTATGCTCAAAGTCTGCTTTTAAGTATACCACATCATGTCTGATGTATTATTCAGTGACATCTAATGTCACCTACATCAACCTAATAATATTTCTCCCACTTATACTTAAAGCAGATTGGCAACGCTCTTAACACACATTCCTTCCACATGTCTCTCGAATGTTAACTGAGGCAGACCCTTTGTGAATGGATCAGCTAGGTTGTCTTCCGACGCGATCTTTGCCACCTCTATATCTCATCTCTTAACGATTTCTCATATAAGATGGTATTTCCTTTCAATGTGTTTGCTGGCTTTGTGGGCTCTCGGTTCCCTTGAATTTGCAACTGCTCCGACATTATCACAGAAAATCGTGATGGTGCTGGGAAAATTCGGAACAACGTCCAAGTCCACTAGGAAGTTCTTGAGCCACACCACTTCTTTTGCTGCTTCACAAGCAGCTACATATTCGGCTTCCATGGTAGAATCGGCAATGCATTTTTGCTTAACGCTTCTCCATGTTACAACTCCTCCCCCTAGACAAAATACACTACCCGAGGTAAATTTTCTGGATTCTAGGTTTGATTGGAAATCTGAGTCCGTGTATCCCACTGGAAATAAACTGTCTGACTGATAAACTAGAATTCTATCTCGAGTTCTTTTCAGATACTTCAGAATATTCTTAACAGCAGTCCAATGTTGATTTTCGGGATTACTCTGATATCTCGCTACCATGCCTACGACATAACAAATATCCGGTCTCTTACACAACATTGCATACATGAGACTTCCTACTGCCGACGCATAAGGAATGCCTCTCATGTCATCTATCTCCCTTTGTGTCTTGGGACACATGTCTTTCGATAGATGGATTCCGTGCCTGAAAGGTACAAAACCCTTCTTGGAATCTTGCATGTTGAAACACTTCAAAATGGTATCTATGTATGAAGCTTGCGATAAGCCGATCATTCTCTTCTTTCGATCTCGAGTGGTCTTGATCCCAAGAATATGACCGGCTTCCCCTAAGTCCTTCAAATCAAACTGTTTTGACAGCCATACCCTTACGTTTGACAAAACCTTTACATCGTTTCCGATGAGCAGAATATCATCTACGTATAGTGCCAGGAATACCAAGGTAGTTCCGTCACACTTCCTATAAACACAACTCTCGAATTTTTTTTGATTAAATCCATAGGATTTGATTACATGATCATAACATTGGTTCCAAGCCCGAGATGCTTGCTTCGGGCTGTTGCATATAGATTTCCTCGTCAAGACTCCCGTTAAGGAAAGCTGTCTTGACATCCATTTGCCAGATCTCAAAATCCAGATGCGCAGCTATTGCCAAGAGAATACGGATGGACTTAAGCATGGCTACAGGCGAAAAGGTTTCTTCATAATCGATACCCTTCTTCTGAGTGTATCCCTTTGCCACAAGCCTAACTTTAAAGGTTTCTACCTTCCCGTCCGGTCCTCTTTTCCTCTTGTAGACCCACTTACATCCAATGGGTTTTACCCCACTGGGTGGTTCAACTAGCTCCCACACCTGATTATGATCCATTGAGCCCATCTCGGCTTCCATCCCAGTTTGCCAGGATTCTGAATCCTTATCTTGGACCGCCTCCTTGTAGGACCAGGGGTCTGATTCACTATCCCCGAGGACCAAATCCGAAGATTCTCCTATCCCCATGAATCTCTTAGGTTGTCGGACAACCCTCCCACTACGACGAAGTTTCGATTGTGTCGGTGTTACGCTTGGTATATCAACCTGTACAGTTGGTGTTGGGAAATGAATTTAATAAAGAAAATTTTGATTAGATCCCAAAACCCCTGAGTATGACATGTTCAGGATAATCTTGATAGATGAGTCAGGATTAGGTTTTAGAGTGTTGGGATGTTATCTCGCACAATGTATAGTCGGCAGATATAGATCGAAGATAGATTTCAAGATTCTAAAGACTCAAGAAGTTTCAAGAAACCGGTTTCAAAGATGAAATGAAGTTTCAAGACTCAAGATGAAATCGAGAAACCGAAGACTCAAGATGAAGACTCAAAAGATATCTCTCAAGACTCGTAAGACATCAAGACTCAAGATCAAGATATCAAGATCGAAGACAAAGGATATCAAGGCACAAATTATCAAGACTCAAGAATGTCATGAATGCTCAAGATAAACTCGAATGTTCCGAAGCAAAGAAACTGAGGAATATAGCCGTTGGAGTCCAGCTGACGTGGACCAATGAGAGGAAGACAACCAGCCTAAAAAAGCTGCAGAACTTACAAAGAATAGTATGGATTTGAATGTGATTCTCTTCAACGGTAACATTCAAATCCACACTATAAATACAAAATCTTCCATCAAATTAAGTGTGGAGAATATGCAAAAGATGCTACAGAGCCAAGAGCCTTATATTCAAGCATTCCCACCATAGAACACAAGTCTGTAGATATACACATATATTCAAAGAGTGTTCTAGAACCCAATCTAAGCAATCCACGATGTATCCTACACTTAGAGAGATTTTCCCAATCTTAGCATTGAGGCTAAATAAATGTAAGGGAAAATCTCACCATAGTTGGAGACAACACCAAACCCAAACCCCATTCTCGTAAGAGATAACTAGTGGTGAAGTGAGGTAGTTGTTAGGCAACCCCGAGAGAGGGTGATAAGTCCCGTAGGAGTGTGAACTCGTTAAACATCTAGAGGCGAGCCCGAGAGGGTGATAAGTCCAGAGGCGAGCCCGAGAGGGTGATAAGTCCAGTTGGAGTGAGAGCTCGTTAAATATCTAGAGGCGAACCCGAGAGGGTGATAAGTCCAGTTTGAAGGAATTTCCCTAGGAACAGGGAGAGTGGATGTAGGAGCTTGAGTATCCGAACCACTATACTTTGTTGTGTTCTTTACTGCTTTACGTTCTTATCTTGTTATACGCATTCGATTATAAGCAAAACACAACACATGAGCTTAAAACGCAAAAATCTGGAATCACCATTCCTCCACCCCTGTTTTTATATGCATTTCATGATTATTCCGCATTTCATGGGTTTTCCACCGGGCCTATCAATTGTTATCAGAGCGGGAGTTCTAAAGTTCACTAATTTCAAAGTGAACACCTGAACAGATCTTTTTTAAAAAAACCCATCTCTACACTGATACCTATCAAATGGTATCAGAGCAGGAGTTCTAAAGTTCACTAATTTCAGAGTGACCACCTTAACTGATCTTTTTAAAGGAAAACCCGTTTCTTTAAAAATGCATATATTTTAATGTTTTGGCGTCCTTGTTGGGATATTTTTTTTAGTTTTGATGAACTATGCCAAAACATTATCAACTTGTGTTATTCAAGCTAATTTACAGATAACAAGTTGAGGGGGAACGAAAGAACAAGTTAAGGGGGAACTCACGGAATCAGAAGTAGCTGATCAAGATTAGACAAGGCTGCAGACGAGACTGATCGAGATCAGATGAGTTAGATGAGTTCCGGAGTCAACTGATGAGCTGTGCAAAATCAGAAATAAAGAAAAGCTAAAGCCAGCAAATCAGAAGAGAAGGTTGCAAATCAGAAGATGAGCAGATAAGACTGATCAAGATCAGACGTGATCAAGATCAGATATGATGATGAGCAGATGAGATTGATCGAGATCAGACGTGATCGAGATCAGATATGATAACCTGATATGATGTACTTACCAGATGCTATCCTGATATGTTGATCTGAAGATGTGTTGATCTGATCAGTCGAGCTGATCAGATCAGACAAAGAAGAAATCAGATAGCCTGAGTAAAAGTAATGTCGAGACTCAAGAAGATCGAGACTCAAGAAGTAAAACCGATCCGAGATTCAAGAAAGAAAACCGATCCGAGACTCGTAAGTAAAAAAGACCGAGGGTCGGGATGTCGAAGTCGAAGAAATCGAACTCGGTCCACTGAAAGTGTCAATATGTTCGATCGGACATGATCCATCTGAATCAAGAAACACGAGACTCAAAGATGTCATCAAGACATTGAGGCTCGGATAGACCAAGAGCCGAGTCAAGATCAAAGAAGATCAAGACCAAGATCAAGACTCTTGTATTTCTTTATGTTCTTGTCTTTACTTTTGATAAGTTCATTTAATCAGAATCGATATCATACAATCAATGAAACTTTATCTTTATGCTCAAAGATAATATGTCATTATCTTTTTACATGTCTTTATTTTGATATGCCTTATGTTGTGTTGTGAAATTGTTGGGAGATTTATTGTGAAATTGTTGAGAGATTTGCCATTCTTGTTTTGTAATAGGAAAAACTGAAACCTGAGTATAGGTTAAGTGTTTTTGTAACAAGATGGTTTTGGCGTCATCAAAAAGGGGGAAATTGTTGGGAAATGAATTTAATAAAGAAGATTTTGATTAGATCCCAAAACCCCTGAGTATGACATGTTCAGGATAATCTTGATAGTTGAGTCAGGATTCAGTTTTAGAGTGTTCAGGATGTTATCTGCACAATGTATAGTCATCAGATATAGATCAGGATAGATTCTGAAGATTCTGAAGACTCAAGAAGTTTTCAAGAAACCGAAGTTTCAAAGATGAAACCGAAGTTTTCAAGACTCGAAGATGAAACTGAGAAACTGAAGACTCAATATGAAACTGAGAAACTGAAGACTCAGTATATCAATCAATATATCTCAGAAGACTCGAAGACATCAAGACTCGTAAGATCAAGATATCAAGATCGAAGACAAAAGGATATCAAGGCACAAGAATTATCAAGACTCAAGAATGTAATCAATGCTCAAGATAAACTCGAATGTTCGAAGCAAAGAAACTGAGGAATATAGCCATTGGAATCCAGCTGACGTGGACCAATGAGAGGAAGACAACCAGCCTGAAAAAGCTGCAGAACTTACAAAGAATAGTATGAATTTGAATGTGATTCTCTCCAACGGTAACATTCAAATCCACACTATAAATACAAGATCTTCCATCAAATTAAGTGTGGAGAATATGCAAAAGATGCTACAGAGCCAAGAGCCTTATATTCAAGCATTCCCACCATAGAACACAAGTCTGTAGATATACACATATATTCAAAGAGTGTTCTAGAACCCAATCTAAGAAACCCACGATGTATCCTACGCTTAGAGAGATTTTCCCAATCTTAGCATTGAGGCTAAACAAATGTAAGGGAAAATCTCACCATAGTTGGAGACAACACCAAACCCAAACCCCATTCTCGTAAGAGATAACTAGTGGTGAAGTGAGGTAGTTGTTAGGCAATCCCGAGAGAGGGTGATAAGTCCCGTAGGAGTGTGAACTCGTTAAACATCTAGAGGCGAGCCCGAGAGGGTGATAAGTCCAGAGGCGAGCTCGAGAGGGTGATAAGTCCAGTTGGAGTGAGAGCTCGTTAAATATCTAGAGGCGAACCCGAGAGGGTGATAAGTCCAGTTTGAAGGAATTTCCATAGGAACTTGGAGAGTGGATGTAGGAGCTTGAGTCTCCGAACCACTATACTTTGTTGTGTTCTTTACTGCTTTACGTTCTTATCTTGTCATACGCATTCGATTATAAGCAAAACACAACACATGAGCTTAAAACGCAAAAATCTGGAATCACCATTCCTTCACCCCTATTTTTATATGCATTTCATGATTATTCCGCATTTAATGGGTTTTCCACCTGGCCTATAAGTTGGTATAGGAGTTTGCCCTCTTATTTCATTTAAGGTAGTCTCACTTTTGGGCTTTCGATTGTTCATAAAGTCTTCTTCCAAAAATCTAAAGTGCGTACTTATTACCACCTTTTGATCTTCGGGACCATAGAACATGCACCCTTTTGTTCCCATGGGATATCCTATAAACAACCTTAGTTCCGAACATGCATCCAACTTACCGGCTTCCTTGTATAGCACGTATGTCGGACACCCCCAAATCCTGAGATGTCTCAGACTGGGCTTGCGCCCGGTCCACAACTCTTTAGGGGTTTTGGGAACCGATTTAGATGGCACCAGATTCAGAACGTAAGCCGCCGTTTCCAAGGCATGACCCCAAAACGACTTGGGTAGATCTGAATAACTCATCATGGATCTGACCATTTCTAAGAGTGTTTTGTTTCTTCGTTTTGCAACCCCGTTTTGTTGAGGGGTTCCGGGTGCAGTCAACTGGGAAACAATGCCCCTCGTCTGATAAGTAGTTCAAAAACTCATCGCTGAGGTATTCGCCTCCACTATCAGATCGTAGAAACTTGATTCTCTTTTCCCTATGATTCTCCACTTCGGCTTTGAACTCCTTGAATTTATCAAAGGTTTCCAATTTGTGTTTCATGAGGAAAATGTACCCGAACCTTGAGTAATCATCGATGAAAGTCACGAAATACTCATAGCCACCTCTAGATTTGGTTGACATTGGACCACACACGTCAGTCTGAACGATTTGTAACACTTCTGTGGCTCTATTCCCCTTGGCTCCAAATGCCCTCTTGGTCATCTTGCCCTCCAAACATAATTCGCAGGTTGGAAGTGGTTCTAGCTGTAGGTCCGTCAGCGAACCATCTTTCACCAACCTTTGGATCCTATTTAGATTAATATGACCCAATCTTAGATGCCATAGAAGTGTCTCATTCACGTTTTCTGAATGTTTTCTCTTATTGCATGAAATAGTCTATGTGTTATAAGATGCATTTTGTGAGTGGTGTGCACAGTTAATAGTATAGAGATTGTTCCGTAAAGTTCCATGATAGATAAACACACTGTTACGGTAAACAGTAACTTGCTTAGAAAAACGAACAGAATATCCATCATTAATTAGTTTAGAAACTGAAATAAGGTTTTTGCGAAACACTGGAACGTAAAGAACATTTCTCAAAACTAAAACCTTGTCTTCAAAAGACAGGTGCACGTCTCCCACTGCTTCAGCTGCTACTCTCGTAGCATCGCCCAGTGTGATGAGGATCTCACTTCCACTAAGTTGTGGGTCATTTTGAACCCCTGTAATGTGAAACAAACATGATCAGTGGATCCCGTATCCATTACCCACGAGTAGGTAGCATACGCCGCTAAACAAGTTTCAACAACTAGTGCGTGAGAATTACCCTTCTTTCCATTCCGCTCTGGTTTGGAACATGCAGACCTCCAATGTCCCTTTTCACCGCAGTTGAAACACTTCCCCTTTAGATCCTTCTTGACACCCCCAGCATCCCTCACCTTACTCTTGCCCTTGGCAACAGTTGAGTTCGACTGCTTTTGGCCTTTGGCCTTCCTCTTCTTCTTACCCTCCTTTGGCCTAGAAGATGAAGATGGTCCACTTGCAGCCAAAGCTTGAGTTTGGTGTCCCATCAATGTCTTTGCCGAGACCAAAGCTTATAACAAGTTAGCTAGTGTGAAGTTCTGATTATTCATCTGATAGTTCAACTGAAAGTGTTCAAAACTTTTAGGCAGAGAGTGAAGCACCAAATCAATCTGAGTCTCCAGATCGTAATCTGCACCCAGAACCTCAAGTTTATTTAGATGAGCCATCATCTTGAGGACATGATCCCTTACGGGATCCCTTACGGGCGTGCCCTCCACCATTTTCAGTAAAAGCATTTCTCGCAAGGTGATCTGACGAGCCGTGCGGTTCTGATGTTGGAACATCTTCTTAAAATTTTCCATTATTTCCGCAGCAGTTGCAAATTCTTGGTGTTGGTGTTGCAACATATCCGACATAGATGCCAGGATGGTACACTTAGCCATATCATTGCAATGCTCCCAGTCATCATATTTTTTCTTTTCCGCCTTACTCGACTCGCCAGTTGGCTCATCAGGTTTTGGAGTATCAAGGATCCACTTGTGCTTTTGTGCGGTGAGGACAATCATCAGTTTACGTTTCCAATCAACATAGTTTTCACCAGTTAATTGATGGTCTTTAAGTATAGAATACAGTGGATTAAAAGGTTGCGACATGCTGAACTGAAATAAATAACAATTTGTGTAAGCACAAAATTGTCACTCAATTTGATCACATTGTTCATATCAAAATATCAAAACAATATGAACATGCATCAGCCGACATCTCAAAATAGTTTAAATAGGTCACGTGGGGTGAACTGTCTATTTAAACACATTCAAGCAGGTTACAAACAAGAACAATTACAAACCATTAATTCAAAATTAATAGTCGGCTCCCACTTGACCAATATAAAATTGATAGGGACTTCCGGGAAGTATATGCATATCAATTTTATACCTAAGTAATAACCATGATTAAATATAGAATTATTACTTCGCTTTGTACGAGCCTCGTAGGGAGGGTCATCATCGCCACTAATAATAATTCACAATCATCCTTTTGGGAATTTATTCATGTGAAAACCATCTTTTGGCCGTTCCGTGGGGGAAATTTCTCCAAAACAATTCACAAATAAATAAATCATGGAGGTCAAATTTGATGAAATTTTATTATCCGGAATAAAATTTGTCAATAAAACATACTTAGTAATTTTCGAAAGTGAAATTTTCTTTTAGACAATTCTAAATCATGCAAACACATTTAACAAATAAAAATTGCACGAATTTAAAACAAGCATCAAGACAAAATAAATCACGTTGGGCACATATATCCATCTGTCATGGTTTAATACCAAATCTTGATCTTGAGAAACCGTCTCTTCTTTTTGCCTTCATCGTTCGTCTCGAAAGGCTCCCATTGAATCCGCAACAATTCTTCAAAAAAAATCCTCCATTTCGGGTAAGGACGACGTCTTGAAAACGAGTAGCTCATGACCCAGAACACGAGTCGGATGCGCCTAGGCGCACGCCCCGGTCCGGATCGACCATCTTGCCCCGTCGCCCACGACACATTCGCGCGGAGCATCGCCCGGACGCGTCCGCGTCCGGGATCCTTCACCCCACGTTCGAAACAGCCCCCGCATGCCCGGGTCACGCACGCCATGCGCGCGCGGCGTGCCTCGCCCGATGCCCAATAGGCCTTCGGCCTAGCCCGCGTGCTCTGCCTTGACTCGCGCACGTCCGGGCACTTGGACGTCCGTCTTTAATTCTTTGTCTCCATCTTCGTTCACGATCCGGTTATAATTTATTTGCAAAAATAAATAAACCTAGATCTAGACTAGTCTATTACACTGAACAAATCAAATATATTATAATCTACTCGTGGATTTTCTCACGAGGCAAAACGAATCCGAACGAATCGAATTAAAAACCACAATTTATTTGCATGTAAATAAGCACATTAAAATACCATGACAATTGGATACCTGCAAAACAGATCTAACAGTTCTACTATCCAATTTCAATTTTAATGAACAACAATTTAAAATACAGTTTAAAAGATCAGAGCCCGAACCAGGGCTCTGATACAAGTTGTTGGGATTACATATGCCAGGATCTATCGGGATGACCTCATAAACAAAAATTTAAATTAACAATTATTACTAGCATGAATTTACCTAAGTGAATTCAAATAATAATCAATCCAACAACAACATGCAAATAATATTTCACGTAAAAGATCCTAGCATGCGGAATTTCTAGGAGTTTACGTAAACGTACCCGTTGGAGAGACGATCTGAGACAGACAAGATCAAGTATTTGGATACCCACCAAAAGTCCTTCTCAAGTATTCCCAAGTCCTCGTCCAATAACCCCGGTGGAAGGTTCTCCAATGAACGATTTATAAAACAAAGAAAAATAAAAATATTTTTGCACCACCTTTGTGGATTTCTAATATTTCTAACACATGGAACACTAGAGGATGAAAATAATTCATCCCCTTATTTATATAGGGGTGTGGTTCAAAAATTTAGGGCTAAAGGGGTTGGGAAAGATTTTTTTTTTCTTGATCTCCAAGAAATCTTGAATATATCTCATATATTCTTCTTTCCATGTGAATTTTTCCATAAAAATCTCACACCCAAAAAATCCCATATGGTTCGAAATTTATAAGGAAAATATTTTCAAGATTGGATCTTTCTTTAATTTATGAGATATTCTTGTATTCAAAATACATATCTTTTTCCATAAAATATTTCCAAGAAAATCAAGAAAATCTTTTCTTTCTCCTTATTACCCTTTTTTTCGAAAATTCCCATTAAAGAAGCAAAGTGGGAGATTTCTTGAATTTATAGGATAATCTTGTATTCTATGAATACATTATCTCATTTCCATAAAATCTTTTCAAGAAAATTCTTCTCCATCTTTTCTTTAATATTTTCGAAAAAATTAAGAAAATATAATGCAACAATAATTTATTTTATTTTAAGCATCTTTTATTTATTGGACTATAATTGGGCTACTTGAGGGGCCTTTAGGAGAATTAAGATGGACCTTTCAATGGGCTTCTGAATTCCAATATTGAGCCACAATATAATTTAGCTCATTAATATTAATTAATGTCACTGTATAATTAATATTGCACTATCCAACTTAACCCATATTACGGTAATATGGCTCCCGATTATTATTTCCCGTGTTTAAAATTATTTAGTCCATTAATTAATTAAGCCACTGAAAAGCTTTATATTAATTAATATCTTTATCCTTGGAGTAAGGACAACCCAGCTTTATTATCCATACCGGAAAATTAATTTCACTTGCAAGATTTGGTATGATAAAGGTTCCGGGCCCACCAAGGGGACCAATCAAGCAAGACATTGCAAGCACATGATTCTCTGTATTAATTTAGCAACTGTCGTGCAATTAATATTATTGCCCAAGATATAGGGTATTGAAGTCGCAATGATTCTCTTCCCATTTATAAGTCAAAGCAATAACTACTAATCACACACAGTCCGTATTAAGTGACAGAGATTAAGAAATCAACAACCACTGAGATCTAACTCTTCATCCCTTAAGTCAGTGCGAATGAGTTTATCCTCTCTGTAGGTCCGCTTCAGCGCATCGAATGCACTAGTGTAATCTCTTGGTCAAGAAAAGCCAATCTGAGCCTTACACATCAACTTCTACCAATAGATTGTTCGGATCTATCTAAGTTGTGAAACACGCACTCGTTTACAGGATATTGTTAACGTGATCTTCTGTGATCTAGTATCACCACGTTAACTACAATGTAACGCGTGCTATGAACGGTTTGCAATAAATATATATAACATTCAATCATATTTAAAGCAACGGTGATAAATAATTTATTTTAGTAAATAAGTGTTTAATACATAGGTTATACAAAGTAAAAGCGTACTTTCACGTATAACCCCAATACGGTCAGTGCTGCGTACTTCTTCGGGCCAAATTTTCTTCGCTTTTCGGCGACCGATTTTTTATCGGGGTCTATGTTCAGCTGCTGGCAGGTGACCTCGGGGTCGATGCCTACCATGTCTTTGTGCGACCAGGCGAAGACATCCAGGTTGTTTCTAAGGAAGTCGACTAACTCTTCCCGTAGTTTGGGCGAGATCTTGGAACCGATTATTACCTCCAAGGTTGTTGGGGAATACACAAGTCTTGGCGGGCTGGATCTATCGCGACTTTCTCAAGCTCTTCGCCCGATGTGGCTCACTTTTGATTGCTCCTTGGGTCATCGATTGCTTCCTGAATGATGAATTCGTCGAGCTCGGGTCCCAATCTGGGTTCTGGGTCGTGGTCGGTGTAAGTCTGTGTTTCTTTAATTTCATTAACTTGTACGATAATTGAGTCGGCATCGTCGATTTGCATTGGGTCATCTTGTTCGATTGTATTTATCAGATGGTTTGATAATTTAGAAGCGAAATTTAAATAAGACCGGATGTAAATCGAAAAACCTCTAGCATCAAGTTGATCGCCCTTCACGGTGCCAACCACCCCATCTGAAGTGGGGAATTTTACACTAAAATAGTAAGTTGAGGACGCAACCTCGAATTTATGTTCGAACGGCCTGCCGAGGAAACCATTAAAGTCGACTGCAGGTCGATTACAAGGAAATCACAGAGTTTGGTTGCCCTAACGACCCTATCTAAGGATGAGATTAACTCTACTGCCAGACGGATGATTCCATAGGGCTTCATCGTCACGTCGCCAAAACCCCTGACTATGTGCTCGCTTGGCTCGATGTATTCATGATAGTCGCCGAGTTCATCGAAGGTTTTTTTGAATAGGATGTTGCAGAAGGCTCCACTGTCGACCAATAGTCGCTTGACTGTTACCCCCATTATCTTAGCAGAGATGACCAGTGGGTCGGCATTTGGATACACGATCCCCGCCTTATCTTGCTCGCCGAACTGGATCTGATTGGTCTCCTGTGCCGTTGCATTTATCGGCAAACATAGTCGGACTGTGTTTATCGGCAAACATAGTCCCTAAGTTCAGCCTTCTGACGTCTTTTTGACAGTGCGGTTGACGCAAAGAGGCGCCCACCGCCCCGAGAGGTGACAAAGTGTGGATTACCCTTTCATCACTGTGTTCTGGCATAGGTGGTACTTGGCGACCATTCCTCTGTCCTTCTGCTTTCCCGGTCCTGGCGACTTCATTTTGATGGAGGGGGGCTTCGTCGCGCTTTCGATTATCCCTGGGCTGAGGTCGCCTCACATATTCATGCAGTACTCCATCTTCGTACAATTTCCAGAGTTGCTTCAACAAGTCAAGGCATTCGCTGGTGTTGTGGCCGATCATCTCATGATAATGGCAATACTTCCCGGGGCTTTGGCTCCCGTCGCTCTTTCTTGATGGGCCGAGGTTCTCCAAGCAGCTGTTTGTCTTTGATTTGGGTGAAGATGTACCCGGGGGACATGCCGAACGTGTCGATCAATTTGACCACCACTGGGTCTTCAAAAGGTTTGAAATTCCGTGGGGCTTTGTATTGACCCGACTTCTTGTTCTTCTTAGGTTTTGTCCCATATCCTGGCGGCTAGGAGCTCCATGGTGTTTATGATGTCGCTTGCTCACGACCTGAACTCTGAGTAAGTCTCCGGATAGTTGGAGGTCATGTTTTACCAAAGCTTGGTACCCTTCTTGAGCCAGTGACGGGGCCAAGGAACTTGGCTTCGTTGCTCAAAGGTTCTCCTTCTAGGATGAGTTTGTTGATCCTTTCCAGGTACTTTCTGTCTGACTCGCCCTTGGTTTGCTCTACATGTGCTAATCACTGCTTCCCTGCTTCCCTGTTGGCCGGGGTGTTATAGCCACAAAGTGCTCCAGGAAGAGTTTCCCCAGTTGCTCGAAAGAGCCGATCGAGTAGGGGGTGAGTGAGGTAAACCACTTGTGTGTCTGTTCGCTCAATGTGAGAGGAAAAAGATGACACATGGTCGCATCTGATGCCCCTACAGACATCATATATGAGTTTACTTTATCAAGTGGGTTCGTGGATCGGTATCGCCGTTATACCGATCTATCGAGGTCGTCTTGACCTTAACTTGTGTCGGGGCTGTTGATATGGCCGGTCCCAGGGGCGAGGCAGGAAGGGCCATATTGGTCGCCTGCCCTGGACGGATGGGCTGGTTGTCCATCCTTTCCTAGAGGGCTTAGTTTGTCTGTCTTAGAGCGATGATCTCGCGTCCCGATGGTCGGCCCGTGCATTCCGAGCGTCTGGTGGTTGTTTTGTCGGGCCTGCTGAGGCGGCTCATTACCGAAATCCAAGGTTCATTCACTTGTTCCCTCCAATACTCGCGGGCATCGCCCACGGCTAATGGCTGGGAATTTGCCTCGTCATCCCTCGGGTTGGCCCTCCCTTGGGCCTTGGCACACCCCAAGCGATCGAAGACTGGGTTGCCTTACGATTCCTCTGGGTGCTCCTCGCGGAGGTGTTGGGGTTATACTGAAAATTATGCTTTTACTTTGTATAACCAAACTGAATTTCTATCTTATTTGCCGAAATAAATTATTTATCACTAATGCTTTAAATATGATTGAATGTTATACATATTTACTGCATACCTATTCAATAAATAGTATGTGCTACATTGTAATTAATTTAGTGATACCAGATCACATAATATTAAATTAAAAGTTCCTTGTAACAAAGTACAAAATTCACAACCCAGATGGAAATGAACAATCCATCGTGAAAGGTTGAAGTGTAAGGCTTAGATTGGCTTGTCTTGACCAAGAGATTGCACTAGTGCATTATGATGCGCTGAATAGGACCTACAGGAGGACAAATTCTTCAGTACTGAGTATAGAAGAATTAGACCTCAGTGGTTCGTTATTTCTTAATCCCCATCCCTTAAATAGGATCGTGTGGAATTAATAACTATTGCTTTGACTTATGATGGGTAGAGAATCAATGTGATTCAATACTTTATATCTTGGGCAATATTATTAGTTGCATGACGATTGCTAAGATTTAATACGGAGAATCGTGTGCAAGTACGTCTTGCTTGATTTGTCCCCTTGGTGGGCTTAGAAGTTTTATCATACCAAATCTTGCAAGTGGAATATGTTTTCGGTATGGGTAATAATGTTGAGCTGACCTTACTCCAAGGAAAAATATATTAATTAATATGAAGTTATTCAGTGGCTTAAATTAATTAATGGACTAGATAATCTTAAACACGGAAAGTAATATTCGGGAGCCATATTAAAAGTAATATGGGTTAAGATGGATAGTGCAATATTAATTATGTAGTGGGATTAATTAATATTTACGGGCTTGAATAATATTGTGGCTCAATATTGATAATTCAAGGTCCATTGGAAGGTCCAATCTTAATTCTCCTAAAGGCCCCTCAAGTAGCCCAAAGATAAAGTCCAATAACTGAAAAAGGTGTTTAAAATAAAATAAAATATTGTTGCCTATTTTTTCAATATTTTTGAAAATAATTAAAGGAAGAAGGAGAAAAGATTTTCTTGGTTTTATTGGAAAGATTTTTATGGAATAAGTATTCTTCGGATACAAGGTTATCCCATAAATTCAAGAAAAGTCAAAGATCTTATTTCTTCCAAATTTTAATTAAAAAATTCCAAAAATTTCAAGATAATAAGGAGGAGAAGATTATGTTGGGATTTATTTTGGGAAATAGAATATATTGGATATATTCAAGATTGTTTCTTGTAGAAAAAGCAAGAAAATTTCCCAATGACCCATAAACCCTAAAATTTTCGTTCCCCCCATTATAAATAGGGGATGAATTTTTCATCCCTAATGCAATTCCATGTGTTGGAAAAATTAAAAATTCACAAAGGTGGTGCAACATAATTTTATTTTTCCTTTTGTTAATTGTTCGTGAGCATCCTACCACCGGATTATTGAACAAGGACGAGGGAAATACTGGAGAAGGCTCTTTGGGTTTGTTCGTGTGAACGGGTATCCATCTTCTCAACGGTTGTCTCTTCAAGAGGTTAGTTCACGTAAACTCCTAGTAATTCCGCATGCGTAGGATTTATGTGACTTGTGTATATGCATGTTTTGTTGTTGAATTATTATTTGAATTAATATATGATTAATTCATGCTAGTAATAATTGTTAGAATTAACTTTGTATTTAAATATTCATCCCGAATAGATCCGGGCAAATAATTCCCCAATAACTGGTATCAGAGCTCTGAATTTTAAATTGTAATTTAATTCATTTTTCATTAAATTTGAAATTGGATAGTAGAATTGCTAGATATTTTTTTGCAGGTATCCAATTGTGTTGGGAAATTTGTATTAAGTTATGATGGAAGTTCCAAAACAGTTTGTAATAGGACCAGTCAGACCTGTTAGCTGACTGATGACTTAGTATCAGGATATGATGACCAGCTGAAATGTATAGACAACTGATGTAAAGGATAGGTCACATATTGAGGGGGAACTCAATATACATAGGTCAGATGAGGTCAGAAGATCAGAAGACCAGATCAGGTCAGAAGATCAGAAGACCAGATCAGGTCAGAAGACAAGTCAGGTCAGAAGAGAAGTCAAGTCAGAAGACCAGACGAAGTCAGATGATCAGGTGAAGACATGAAGCTCAAATTCAGAAGACCTGAAGATCAGATGGCTACCAGAGATCAAGACCAGAAGACCAGAAGACCTACATCAGCCGAGTCTGCTAGTTGAGCTAAGACAACTTGCACCAGAAGACTCTATCAGGTAGACTAATCAGTTTTATCTGATCAGGTCAGCTCACACCAGGTGTCAACTGATGTTACACCAGATCATACGTACTATCAGAACAAGAAGAATGTCAACTTTAGTTGGTATAACAAACACTGAAAAAGTGTACTTGTTAACCAATGAGAACGAGACAAGTACGTACAGAGCTGACAATGCGGGATTCAGCGCTGCAAAGTCAAACGGCTATAAAGGATAAATATACACGCTTTTGGCCATGTCGTTCCTGAAGCACGTCAAATCAATCCTGCAACCTACCAAAAATAGCCTAAATTCAAATTGCTCTCCAACGACTCTTTGATTTCGAGGTCTATAATTATGGGATTGCTCTTCATAGTGAAGACACGGAAATTATCATCAAGCTCAAGCCATAAGCAAATTTCCGCACGAAGAACACAAAATTCAAGTTTATTTTATAAGTGTTCATCCCATTAGTTCTTAGCATATAATTCTTATCCTCTAGCTTTAGGCTACCTCAAAACTAAGATAGAATTCCTGTTGGAACAAACAACAAATCTTTACCCAAACTCAAAGTTAGGTTAAGTTTGTTTAGCAAGATTTCAGACTAGGGTTTCTAGTTCTGATTTCGGGGATCGGTTGAGTGAGAACTCTATAAACATCTGGTTGTTGTACTGTGTTGGACTAACACAATAAACTAAGTCCAGTTGGTTAAGTTGGTTCCCCTTGTGATAGGGAAGAGTAGACGTAGGACTGGTTGTCCGAACCACTATAAAAATCTTGTGTGTATTTACTTGCTATTAACTGCTTTACACTACTGCACATAACTTGGTTTAAACTGCATACATATTCTGAGTTAGGATCAATCTGCATCAAGAAACTGATCTGATCAGCTTGACATTTCAGTCATCTGATTGAAAACAAACTTCAGAATCTAATCTTATAAAACTGGTTTTTCACACGGTTTAAAACTAGCTTCCGCACATCACTTAAACTGATAGACACCAAACTGATTTGCCATCAGGCGATCAGTAAGTTGGATATCAGTCTAAACTGATTCACTCGCACTCTGATCAGGCAACCTTCCATCACACCTGATCTTGCACGAAAAGTTTTTCAGAAGTCTATTCACCCCTCCCCTATAGACTTCCGCCCTCACGAAACCTGTTCTGGACCTACAAGTGGTATCAAGAGCAGTGGTTCTATGGACCACTGGCTTTGAATATCATCGGTTCTTGAGGAAGAACCTTTGTGGTCACTTGAACAGATCTTGAAAAACCATTTTTAAAACTTCATCTGTTTTCAAAACTCACTAAACATGGATAATACATCTGGTATGTATCATGATCTACCCAAGTTTTCTAATGATGAGTATGCAGATTGGGTCATACTCATGAGCAATCATCTGGGAGCTATAAGCAGCAGAATGATGGAAGTTCTTGAACAAGGACCTATCATTATCTACCACAACAACCCAGCTGAAGGTGGTGATCCATATTTTCCAGTTGGCGCTCAGATCAGAAAGAGCCCATCTTTGATGGATGCTGAAGAAAGAAAGCTGTCAAATCTGGATACGGTTGCTAGACATATTGATGGTCCCGGGTGGGAAAACCCATTTTGCGCGTGCGGAAGCAAACATTTCAGTTCAGTGCATATAAAACAGGGGTGAGGGCAGAGTGATTACAGATTTTTGCATTTTTAGGCTCATGTGTTGTGTTTTGCTTATAATCGAATGCATATGACAAGTATAAACATAAAGCAGTAAATTAACACAGCAATATATAGTGGTTCGGACAACCAGTCCTACATCCACTCTCCCTCTCTAGGGAAATTCCTTCAACGGGACTTATCACCCTCCACGGGATTACCTATAGATATTTACCGAGCTCACACTCGAACTGGACTTATAACCCTCTCTCGGGTTCGCCTCGGGACTTATCACCCTCCACGGGATTGCCTACAAATGTTTAACGAGTTCACACTCCAACGGGACTTATCACCCTCCACGGGATTGCCTAACAACTACCTCACTTCACCATGGGGTTTGGATTTGGTGTTGTCTCCAACTATGGTGAGATTTTCCCTTACAATGATTTAGCCTCAATGCTAAGGTTGGGAAAATCTCTCTAAGCTTATGATACATCGTGGGTTGCTTAGGTTGGGTTCTAGAACACTCTTTGAATATATTTGTATATCTACAGACTTGTGTTCTAGGGTGGGAATGCTTTGACTATAACGCTCTTTGGCTTTGTAGCATTTTGTGCATAATCTCCACGCATCCACACACGATAATGAAGGAAGAACTTGTATTTATAGTGTGGATTTGAATGTTACCGTTGGAGAGAATCACATTCAAATCCATACTATTCTTTGTATGTTCTGCAGCTTTTTCAGGCTGGTTGTCTTCCTCTCGTTGGTCCACGTCAGCTGGATTCCAACGGCTATATTCCTCAGCTTCAGTGCCTCGGAACATTCAGGATATACTGAGCATTCAAGATTACATTCTTGAGTCTTTAGTAATTCTTGTGCCTTCGGTATTTCTCCGAGTCTTGAGTTCTCTCGAGTCTTGAGTTCTCTGAGTCTTGAGTTCTCTGAGTCTTGAGTTATCTCGAGTCTTGAGTTTCTCTGAGTCTTGAGTTTCTCTGAGCCTTGAGTTTTCTCGAGCCTTGAGTTTCTCAAGTATCCTCTTGAGTCTTGATAGATCTCGATTTCTTCTTGAGTCTTGAAAACTCTTTCGTTCTATATCTGCCGACTATACATGGTGCGAGATAATATCCCTAACACTCTAAAACCGAATCTCGACTCATCTATCAAGATTATCCTGAACATGTCATACTCAGGGGTTTTGGGATCTAATCAAAATCCTCTTTATTAAATTCATTTCCCAACAATTTCCCCTTTTTTGATGATGTCAAAACCTATCTTGTTACAAACATATAACCTATACTCGGGGTTTGTTTTTTCCTATTACAAGAATGGTAAATCTCTAATCAATTTAAATCATTCAATGATTTCTTCAAGAATGAATCTTTCCTAAATAGATCATTACTAAATACTTAAGCAATTTCTCCCATAGCATCATATAGTTTCCCTTTTATATGAGCATACAATCAGATCAGAGACATTCAATCAGGCATATCAACATAAAAGACATGTAAAAAAGATAATGAGGTATTATCTTTGAGCATAAAGATAAAAGTTTCATTGATTGTATGTTATCGATTCTGATTACAATGAACTTATCAAAGAAATAAAGAAAAAAAAACATAAAGAATTACAAGTCTTGATTTTGGTCTTGATCTTACATCTTGAATTTCGGCTCCTCATTCTTCTTCAATGAACCTTGTGCGATCGGGTATATCGACACTCATCCGACCGAGTTCGGTTTCTTTCCGACTTCGGACATCTTGACCCTCGTGTCTTTTGACCTATCTTGAGTCTCGATTTTACTTTACTTACTGAGTCTCAGATCACTTTACCCAAGCTATCTGATTTCTTCTTTGCCTGATCTGATTAGCTCGACTAATCAGATCAACACATCTTTAGATCAACATAGCATCAGGTCATTATATCAGGTTAGCATATCAGGTTTATCATATCTGATCTTGATCACGTCTGATCTCGATCAGTTTTCATCTGCTCATTATCATATCTGATCTCGATCACGTCTGATCTTGATCAGTCTCTTTTGCTCATCTTCTGATTTGCAACCTTCTCTTCTGATTTGCTGGTTTTAGCTTTTCTTCACTTCTGGTTTTTGCACAGCTCATCATTTGAACTCATCTAACTTATTTGATCTCGACCAGTCTTGTCTGCAGCCATGTCTTGATCTTGATCATCTACTTTTGATTCTGTGAGTTCCCCCTCAAGTTGAAGTTCCCTTTTCAACTGATATAGACCGATATATCTGATTTGGTGAAGTTTTCAAACTCAGCTGATTTTCTTCATTAGATCAGCTTTGTATGTAATCAGATTTTTGTTGACCTAATCTGATTCTCCTCAGATTAAGCCAATTCTTGGAAAGTGTTACTGCCAAAACTTAGTCTAGAGTAGTAGCCTCTATTCCCTAAGTTGGTGCGATTTGACATGCGTAAATATCGTCTGACACTCTTGATATGTCAATCCGCCGTAACTTTATCCAATTATCGGTCGCGTGATTTCTACACGCTGTCCTTGTGATGCAAATTTTTCTAAAAAGGCTTTGAGAACTCAAATTTGCATCTGCACCCTTGCTTGGCCTCTATAAATTGGACCAATATTTTACACGACATAACTCATTCACCATACTTATCTTCTTTGAAGAATCATGTATCCTGGTGAACCCTTGTTTCCGGTGAGACTTCCGGCAAACACTTTTACCCCCTTTTCCATGATTTCATCTTCTCAAATCAACCCTGTGTGTCCCTTTTTGCGGTTCTCGTCGTCATCAAAGATTTCTCATACAATCGTTGCTAAGCTTCTCTACCATCAGGGTGGCGGATCTGCTGTCGCAACTGAGAAGACACTTCTCCTAATTGTATGCACCTTGTGTGTCTTTCTGGATGACGTAACCAGCATTAGCAGACTCAGTCTGAAAATGAACGTGAGTTTGATATTCGATCTTGATCAGACAACAGCTGATCTTCTTATATCAACTCACCATTTAACAGCTGGAGAGCCCACTGACTCTTTCTTAGGGCTCCTGGCTTAAAAATCCTATCAAGGCCGCTCTCACTCCATTGGAGAGTCCATCAGTTTGCGGCATAGGATTACCTTTCAAGCCTCCCTCACCCTGTTAAGTGGGGGAAAATGAGAGCATGAGATCTTAAAATCTCTCTCTTTCCTCCTCTTAATCACCACCCTGTAGATCGGGTTTGGGTTTGGATGAAGGTTTAGGGTTATGGCTTAAAGGTTTAGGGTTTAGAGTTATGTATTGACCTCCGGGTTCTCTTGCATTTGTAACTTGTAATGTAACCTGACCCTCGGGTTTTTATCAATGAAAAGTTCTATTATTCCATTGTTGTGTAAAACTTTCTGTTTCCTTGATACCACTTGTTGGTATCAGATCAGAGACAGGTTTAAAAAAAATAGATCTGCTCAGGCGATTACATTGAAGAAGTAATCTTTTGAGCACCTGCTCTGATACCACTTGTTGGTCCCGGTGGAAAACCTATTTTGCGCGTGCGGAAGCAAAACGTTTCTGTTCGGTGCATATAAAACAGGGGTGAGGGCAGAGTGATTCCAATTTTTGCCTTTTAAGCTCATGTGTTGTGTTTTGCTTATAGCTAGATGCATATGACAAGTATAAACATAAAGCAGTAAACAACACAGCAATATATAGTGGTTCGGACAACCAGTCCTACATCCACTCTCCCTCTCTAGGGAAATTCCTTCAACGGGACTTATCACCCTCCACGGGATTGCCTATAGATATTTACCGAGCTCACACTCGAACTGGACTTATAACCCTCTCTCGGGTTCGCCTCGGGACTTATCACCCTCCACGGGATTGCCTACAGATGTTTAACGAGTTCACACTCCAACGGGACTTATCACCCTCCACGGGATTTCCTAACAACTACCTCACTTCACCATGGGGTTTGGATTTGGTGTTGTCTCCAACTATGGTGAGATTTTCCCTTACAATGATTTAGCCTCAATGCTAAGGTTGGGAAAATCTCTCTAAGCTTATGATACATCGTGGGTTGCTTAGGTTGGGTTCTAGAACACTCTTTGAATATATTTGTATATCTACAGACTTGTGTTCTAGGGTGGGAATGCTTTGACTATAACGCTCTTTGGCTTTGTAGCATTTTGTGCATAATCTCCACGCATCCACACACGATAATGAAGGAAGAACTTGTATTTATAGTGTGGATTTGAATGTTACCGTTGGAGAGAATCACATTCAAATCCATACTATTCTTTGTATGTTCTGCAGCTTTTTCAGGCTGGTTGTCTTCCTCTCGTTGGTCCACGTCAGCTGGATTCCAACGGCTATATTCTCGACTTGATTGCCTCGGAACATTCAGGATATACTGAGCATTCAGTACATTACTGAGTCTTCAGTAATTACTGTGCCTTGATATTTCTCACGAGTCTTGAGTTCTCTCGAGTCTTGAGTTCTCTCGAGTCTTGAGTTCTCTGAGTCTTGGTTTCTCGAAGTCTTGAGGTTTCTCTCGAGCCTTGGTTTTCTCGAGCCTTGAGGTTTCAAGATCCATCGAGTCTTGATATCTCGGTTTCTTCTTGAGTCTTCTTAAACTAACTTTGTTCTATATCGCCAACTATACATGGTGCGAGATAATATCCGAACACTCTAAAACCTGAATCGACTCATCTATCAAGATCATCTGAACATGTCATACTCGGGGTTTTGGGATCTAATCAAAATCCTCTTTATTAAATTCATTTCCCAACAAATCACATATCGGTTTTATACGCGAGATTAGTTCATCGATTAGCATATTAGGTTAGCATATCGAGGTTAACACATCCGGTCTCAATCACGTCCGATCTTGACCATCCGCTCATCTTCATATCGATCTCGATCACGTCGATCTCGTCAGTCTCATCTCGCTCCTCTTCCGATCGCAACCTTCTCTTCGATCCGGTCATCGATCTGGTCTCCGATCGGGTGGCTTAGCTTATCTTCTCTTACGATTTTGCCTGACTCACCGGTTTAACCGGAACTCATCTTACTCATCGATCTCGATCGGTCTAAATCTCATGACCTCGTCTAATCTCGATCATCTACTTCCGATTCTGTGAGTTCCCCCTCAATTTGTTCTTTCGTTCCCCCTCAACTTGTTATCTGTAAATTAGCGTCAATAACACAAGTTGATAATGTTTTGTCAAATTCATCAAAACTAAAATATCCCAACAATTTCCCCCTTTTTGATAATGACGCCAAAACATTAGAATATATGCATTTTTAAAGAAACGGGTTTTCTTTTAAAAGATCAGTTTAGGTGGTTACTTTGAAATCAGTGAACCGTTTGAACACCTGCTATGATACCACTTGTAGGTCCCGAACGGGTTTTGTGAGGGCAGAAGTCTAGAGGGGAGGGGTGAATAGACTTCTGAAAAGTTTTTGTGCAGATCAGGTGTGATGGCGATTAGCTTTGATCAGAGTCTTGAGTGAATCGGTTTGGGCTGATAACCAACTTACTAATCGCCTGAAGGCAGATCAGTTCGGTAACTATCAGTTTAACTGATGTGTGCGGAAGCTTAAGTTTTACTCGTGAAAAACCAGTTTTTATAAATCAGATTCCAAAGTTAGTCTTTTAACCAGTTGACTGAAGTGTCAAGCTTGATCAGATCAGAAGCTTGGTGCTAGCTGATCTCAACTTAGAATATGTATGCGCTTTAAAGGTTGTGTGCAATTGTGTAGACAATTAATCAAAGCGGTAAAGGCACACAAGATTTATAGTGGTTCGGACAAACCCATTCCCCACGCCCACTCTTCCCTATCACAAGGGGCACCAACTTAACCAATGGACTTAGTTTTATGTGTTAGTCCAACACAGTACACCGACAGATATTTAAGGAGTTCTCACTCAACCGATCCCAGATATCAAAACTAGAAACCCTAATCTGAAATCTTGCTAAACAACTTAACCTAACTTGGGTTTGGATAAGATTGTTTTGGTTCCAACTATGAAATCTTTTCTAGTGTTTAAGGTAGCCTATCATTTAGATGAAAAGATTTCTATGCTAAGAACTTATGGGATGAACACTTAATATAATAATCTTCTTGATCGTGTTCTTCGCGGAAACTGTAATTGCTTGAGCTTCTTGATTGTTCGGTGTTCCGTGTTTTCACTCACGAAGTGTGATCCCATATTTATAGATCTTGAAATCAAAGAGCCGTTGGAGAGCAATTTGAATTTCGGGCTATATTAGGTAGGTTTGCGAGGATTGATGTGGCGTCTTGAACGGCATGGCCGAAAAGCGTGAACTTGTATTTTATAGCCGTTAGAGAGAGCAGCATCAAACCCCTTAATTGTCGGCTCCGATCATACGTGTCTTGTTCTTATTGGTTAACAGACACACTTTTCAGTGTTGTTCTTCCAACTAAGGTTGACATTCTTCTTGTTCGGATCATAGGCGTATGACTTAGGTGAAACATCACACACGGTGAGCTATCCCGATCATCGAATCGATCGGTCTACCGATGGAGTCTTCGGTGCTTGGGTTGACTTAGCTTCAACTAGCAGACTTCGGTGATGTAGGTCTTACCGTCCGATCTTCGGAAGTCATCGATCTTCAAGTATTCGAGTTTGAGCTTTATGACTTCAAATTTGAGATATCGACTAGATCGGATCGATCCGATCTTCTCGTTCTTCTCTAGCATTCCGCCACATGGGATATCACCGTTCTTTGGATCTTGGATCGACTTATACATATTGAGGTTCCCCTCAATATGTGACCTATCTATTACATCAGTTGTTCTATACAGTAATTATCAACTGGTATTCTATAAACGGTAATATAAACATCAGTCAGCTAACAGGTCTGACTGGTCCTATTACATGTGTTTCTGGAACTTTTATCAAAACTATAAATTTCCCAACACATATCATCATGAAGACGATGGATAAGATCACAAGAGAGAAGATCAAATATCTCAAGACTGCGAAGCAGATGTGGGATACTCTAGCTGAGATATGCGAAGAAAACGATCAGATCAAGGACAGCAGATTATAGGCCGAACTGGTTAAGTTCGAGAAACTCAAGATGCTGCCCAACGAGACGATCAACCAGCTAGATGTAAGGATTACCATGTTAATCAACAAGCTCAGAGAGTTAGGACGAGAAATGACCGACAAAGACATCAATTACAAGATTCTGAGATCTTTAATGAAGAAATGGGATATGAAGGTTACTATAATCAAGGACTGCCAAGATATAGCGAAGATGAAGCCAAGCAGTTTGTTCTTAAATCTGAAAGCCGATGAATTCGACCTGATTGAGAGAGGGCAAGAGGAAGATGATGAGTCATCTGCCGAAACCACACCTGCAACAACAAAAGCAGTAACATTCAAAGCAGGCGGCAGTTGCTCAAAATCTTCTGAGCCTATTGGAAATATTGTTAGTCAAGCTGAACAGATTGCTCTACTCACCAGAAAGCTTGAAAGATCAAACATTCAATTGGGAAAGTATAGAAGATTCTTCAAAGATTATCAGAACAACAGAGGAAGAGTAAGAAGATCGTCTGACAGATCACAAGAAAGAAACAGATCTGATGACAGAAGAGACGACCAAAGAGAAAAGAAAAGAGATGAACGTGCAGAAGATCACAAATCAGAAAGAAGAAATTCAGATCAAAGGCAAACCGGGAAGTCACCTGACAAATCATACAGAAGACATGACTCACCTGCTAGAAGAAGTTCAGTGGAGAGAGGAGTCTGCTTCAACTGCCAGAAATCGGGTCACTACAGTGCAGACTGTCCTGACCTGAAGCCAATAGAAAGAGAAGATAAGATGAACAAAAGAGAGCAACGATACAGAGACAGAAAAGCTATGGTTGCTGACACTACAGGAATAGATGACTCTTATCTGCTATCAGAAGATTCTGGTTACTCATCTGTGGAAGACTTCTGCCTGATGAGCAATGCTGATGATTTCAACGATTTTGATGATCTGATGTTCTCATCTGATGATGATATCTGCCTCATGGCAAAGGAAGAAGATCAATCTGAGGTATCTTCTAAACCATCTGTGTTTTCTATTTCCACACCAGCTGTGCTGAGCACACCTACTGGAGAGATTGACCTGCAGCTCTACAGTGAGTAATTGCTTGATGATCTCTCCAATGCAGTAGACACTTATATTATAGTGGAAGCTGAGAACGACAAGCTAAGGATAGAGAACATTCAGCTTGTTAAAGAAAATGCTGCAAGAAAAGCTGCTGAACTGAAATCAGCTGAAACTGTTCAGAAGATGACTACAAAACTGGAGGTTCTGAAAGTCAGTTCTTCTGATCAGGATAAAATGATTAAGGAACAACTAGTCATTAACAAACAACAAGCTGATGATCTCAAAATCCTTCAAGCTAAGTTTGATGAACTCTTCCGACTGCATGAGAGTCTAAAAGTTACTGAGGATAGTTTGCGTAAGAAAATAGAGGTCTTTACAAAATCATCTAAGACCGTTCAAGATCTTAACAACTATTTTCGTACGTCAACTAATAAGAAGTAAATTGGGTATGAACACCCTTCTGCATCCTCAAAAGCCCCGTCTGGTTCACTTCAGAAAAGTGTAATCAAATGAGTTTCTGATCAAGATACACAAAAAGCAAAATCTGTATCAGATAAGGGAAAAGGATATGTTGACCAAGCAAGGCAAGTGTCTGATTAGAAAGGGAACATAAATGGACCCCAACTGATCAAGCATTAGTCGAGGAATCAACAGAAGAATCCAGTTCTTCTGAAGAAACCTCAACTTGATCAGCAGATTAGGAATCAGAAAAGACAACCTCTCAAATGGAAATCTGATATGATACCTAATCAGGTCAAGCTGCCTAACAAGGAAGCTAAGGGTAAACTGCTAAGACCATCTATGCAAAAAAGATATGAATCTTTTAATGGTAGCAGTCGTACCTACCCTTACAATCAGAAACCTAGGGCTGCTGCACCTGAGCCCCACTGGATTAAAAGAAGACAAATATCAATGAAAAATCCCAAGTCTTCTGATTCATCCAAGGCTCACACTCATGATCATACTGACCAGATTGCATATGAAGAGACGTATGATTATGTAGATGTTTATGGGAGACAAATCAAGCCCTCTGTTTTAAACAAATGTGCCAGATATGTTTGGATCCCGAAAGTTATTTCTAACCCGCCAGGACCCGATTCTACTGGGGTACCTAAAGCCTGATTTGATTGCAGGTTCGCGTGGGTTTGGCCAATAAAGGAGGTGTACAAGCAACTATCTGGTACATCGATAGTGGATGCTCAAGGCACATGACTGGAAGCAAACATCTCCTTAGTTCATACACAAAACAAGAAGGCCCTCGTGTACTCTTTGGTGATGATAACTTTGGTTTTACCAGAGGATTCGGAACCATAGAGAATGATGATGTACAGGTTACAGGAGTCTCGTATGTCGAAGGTTTGAAGCATAACCTGTTATCGGTTTCATAATTCTGCGACAACGGATTCAATGTTGAGCTCTCGACTGATTAGTGCACTATCAAGAATCGAGCTACTCAACAGATTTTGTTAACTAGTTCAAGGAAAGGAACGATCTACACTGCAGATTGGAACAATTGTCTAAGAAATGCATGCCTGATTGTTAAGAGTTCCAAAAGCAGCAGTTGGCTCTGGCATAAGAGAATGAGCCATCTGAACTTTAAAACTCTTAACAAGATAGCAAGGATGTCTCTGGTTGAGGGTCTTCCGAATTAGGTATTCTCTAAGGATCAGACATATGTCGCATGTCAGAAGGGAAAACAGGTAAAAGCCTCATTCAAGGGAATCCCAGGACCAACATCCAGCAGAATACTGCAACTACTCCATATGGATTTATTTGGACCAGTTACACCACTTAGTCTCAGCGGACGCAAGTACACTATGGTGATCGTGGATGATTATTCCAAGTTTACCTGGGTGGTTTTCTTATATAAGAAGAATGAGACAACAACAAAGATACCCGAGCTGCTCAAGAAATTACAGAATGAGAAGGGTGTCAGTATTGTGAAAATCAGATCCGATAAAGGTACATAATTTCTGAACTCCTTTATTACTGACTTTTGCACTAAGTTTGGAATACAACATGAAACATCAATTGCAAGAACACCACAACAGAATGAAGTAGCAGAATGGAGAAACAGAACACTCAAAGAAGCTGCTCGTACTATGTTAGCTAAACATGCCACTCCAAACCGTTTCTGGGCAGAAGCTATCAATACTGCATGCCACACTCAGAACATATGTTCTCTGACTAAGGCTCACTTCAAAACACCTTATAAACTGTGGAAGGGCAGAAAACCTCGTGTTTCTTACTTCCATGTTTTTGGGTCCAAGTGTTTCATACACAATAATGGGAAGAGCCAGTTGTAAACCTTTGAGGCCAAGTCAGATGAGGGTATATTCTTAAGATATTCCTCAACTAGCAAGACTTTCAGGGTGTTCAACAGGCGAACCTTAGTTGTGGAAGAAACACCTCATGTGGTCTTTGATGAGACATCTTCTGAACAAGAGAAATCTGCCTCAGAACCAACAGTACCAGATCAACCGGTACCTGATGAACAGAAAATGGATCAGCTAAGTATTAAGGAAAAAAGATCAGATCACGTAACAGTGTATGTTCCAAAACTTGATCTTACTGATTCACCAGGTCAATCAGACCCAAAGGTACGTACAACTGTCAATGAAGAAGCTGGTACAGCTGAGACAGTAGCAACTGAACCATCTGGTTCAAGGGGAACACCAGATGTTCCTACGGACAGACATCAACATATGATGATTCCAACATCAACTGAGACTTGTCCATGTCAAGTGGATCCTATTATTGCACCACTCCCAACTACTAGTGACTCAATATCAGATGAGGATGATGACATCCAAACTGATATACATAAAAAAAGAAGGACTTGGTTATCTGACCATCCAACTGATCTGATAATTGACAATCCGAATGCCCGAGTCCAGACTAGACATCAGGTTGGTGAAAGTGTCATGTATTGTTGTTATCTGTCTTTGAAGGAACCAACCACCATAGAAGAAGCTCTACAGGATGCTAACTGGATTCTGGCTATGCAAGAAGAATCAGAGCAGTTTGAAAGGAATCAAGTGTGGAAACTGGTGGACAGGCCAACTCATCAAGATGTGATAGGCACAAAGTGGGTATTCAAGAACAAGAGAGATGAGAATAATGTGATAAGCATAAATAAGGTAAGACTTGTTGCTAAGGGGTACTCACAATCAGAAGGAATTGATTATGATGAGACCTTTACACCAGTCGCTCGCCTGGAAGCCATTCGGCTGTTTCTGGCATATGCTACCCACAGAGGGTTTATTGTGTATCAAATGGATGTAAAGAGTGCATTCTTAAACGGGGTACTAGCTGAGGAAGTTTATGTTGAACAACCTCTAGGCTTTGAAAGAGGCAACCAGGTGTACCGTTTAAGAAAAGCTCTTTATGGCCTGAAACAAGCTTCTCGAGCTTGGTATGATACACTATCTCAGTTCTTGATAGACAGTAGATTCACTAATGGAACAGTGGATAGAACCTTATTCAGAATAGAAGATGGTGAAGATATTCTGATGGTTCAGATCTATGTGGACGATATCATTTTCAGATCTCCCAACAAGATTTTATGTGAAAGATTCAGCAAACTGATGCAAGGGAAGTTCGAGATGTCTATGATGGGTCAGATGAATTACTTTCTGGGTCTTCAAGTTAAGCAGAGTACAGAAGGGATATTCATCTGCCAGACAAAGTACACTAGGAATTTGTTGGCTAAGTTTGGAATTCAGAATAGTAAGGAAGCCAAAATTCCTATGATGACTGGATTCAAGATGGATCCAGATGAGAATGGTCAGAAAACTAATCAGAAAGAATACAGGGCTCTCATTGGATCTCTACTATACCTGACTGCCAGCAGACCAGATATAACTTTTGCAGTAGGTGTATGTGCCAGATTTCAGGCAAATCCAATGCAAAGCCACCTAGAAGCAACTAAGCGGATTCTTAAGTATCTGAAGGGGACAATAAACCTTGGTTTATTCTACCCATCAGATGATAATCTAGAGCTTAGTGGGTATTCTGATTCTGATTATGGAGGTTGCAGAATAGACAAAAAAATCAACCTCAGGTACATGTCAGTTCTTAGGAAGTAAATTGATCTCTTGGTTTTCAAAGAAACAAACATCTGTTGCAACATCTACTACTGAAGCAGAATATATGGCTGCAGGAAGCTGTTGTTCCCAACTGCTCTGGCTTGGTCAGCAGCTGTGGGATTACAACATTATAGCTACGAACGTACCTATATTCTGTGACAGTAATAGTGTTATTGTAATTACTCAGAATCCTGTTCTACATACAAGATACAAACATGTGGATGTCAGACATCACTTTATAAGAGATCATGTTGAAAAGAAGAACATCAGAATGGAAAAGATTCATACTGATAAGAAGAGAGCTGATATCTTAACCAAGCCACTAGCTGAAGTCAGATTCAGAGAACTCTGTAATGAGCTAGGACTTCTGGACCTTGGAGAAAGTGCACCAGAAATGTTTGGTGGACTGGTCTCCAGAACCAGTTGGTTAAGAGACTGACCAGATAGGAAGAATAAGTTGAGTAAGGTACCTCAACTGATCAGATCTGATCAGAAAAGGGAATATCAGATGAAGGGGGAACTAGGCAAAAATCACATAATGAAATCAAGTAAACACAATGGAATTAAAAGAGAATTTCATTGATAAAGACCCGGAGGTCAAAATTTTCATTACAATAGACCCGGAGGTCGAAAGATAAACCCTAAACCCTATACCATAAACACGATGAGACTTTCCGCTTTAAATGAACACGAGCGTCATACATGAACACGAGTGTCATACATGTGGTGCAAAACATTCAAGGGATTGTGAAGAGCATTTTGGCTTGATCAAGTTCGCATATACAATACTAAATCCATATTACATGTCAGAAGTTTCTCATCGTCATTAACCACATCATCTCGATCGGAGCCCAAGGCATAGACGACCACCTCCATGTTGGCTGCGGCAGATCCGTCACCCGGGGGGCAGTGAAGCTTGGCAATGGCCGTATGGTCATCCACCGATGAAGACGAGATTAGAAATGGGGGAAGCTCAGGGATGGACTGAGAACTGGAAGTCATTTGTGTAGAGTAGAAGAAGCTTATTCCCGGAGGATGCCTTGAAATTGAGGACTCGCCGGAATTCTTTTCGCCGGAATTTTCCATGTGCAAGCTTGAGAAGATAAGTGTGGGGAGAGAGTATATTGGGTTGTATGTCTAAAACCCTGTCCCATTTATAGAGGAAAAGCGGGGGTGAGAACGTAAAAATTTGAAATTTTGAGGACCTCCCAAATAAATTGGCATCGCAAGTGGTAGCGCGTAAGTGATATGCGACTGCTAGTTGGGTTAGTTCATATCGTATGACATCACAAAGTGTCCAGACCATCATTGCGGGACTGTCACACATCACGCCGATTCAGGAAATCAAGGCGACCGTTCAACTCCCCGAGGATGAGGTTTTGGCGGGAGCGCACATCCCAAGACCTGACTTGATCAGATTGGATCAGCAGAAATCTGATCAGCAGATTGGATTAGCAGAAATCTGATCATCAGATTGGATCAGCAGATTGGATCAGCAGAAATCTGATCATCAGATTGGATCAGCAGAAATCTAATCATCAGATTGGATCAGCAGAAATCTGATCAGCAGATTGGATCATTAGAAATCTGATCAGATAAGTGGGACATTGTTGAGAAATACTAAGGGATAGGCTACCATCAGTAAGGCCAACAGTAATCAGGACAACCAGATCAGAACGCAGTGGTAACTGTCTGATTACAATATCAGTCAGTCAGATACGTTTTCTGATTTATCTTTATACTTATTCTATGTTAGCTATTACTGTTCACATTACTTTATGACGTCAAGCCTGCAAGCATTAAATGCAGACGTGGGATTTTTGTGTTAAATGCATTTATTGCAAAATTTTAAGTCCAAAAGTCTACCGGTTTTAATCCCTGACCGCACGATTTCATTACTTTTCACCGACTTGATCTTAATCGTCCGATCAAGTCAAGGACACTCAAGTATTTTCAAATCTTTCGTGCAAAACTTTATTTTCCCTCTCACTTATATAAACTCTAATTTACCATTTCCAGAACCTTTTCACATTCTCTCACACAAACACGCAATTGTTTCTAGAAATTCTTCTAACACTCAAACTTTCGAAGCGATCTTTTCTAGCTTTTGCAATTCTTTCAAATCGCTTTTCTGGTAATTTGCGCACCTTCTATGTGATATAACATATCTAGCTCTTACTAGGGTTATTGATTATATTCTTATGGTAGTCTTATGTGTCTGTTCATATTGTGTTCATAACTCAATCTCTGAACTGATGCATTTTTTTTTTTTGGGATCTTATTTATGAACAAACAACACACTTTCTAAAGCATGTTGCACGAGTTAACACGAAAATAGGATATGAAAAATCTAATTTATTGTGCATATGTTTATGCTTTTCAGATACATACAAATGGAATCATCGATAGTCTCCGTGGAAAGTTGTGATTATGCCTCAATGATAAAGAACGTGATTGATGAAAAATATGTTCTTTTTCACATCTCTAATGATCCTGAATCTCTGGAAATTCTAGACTATTTAAGGGCTTGTGGTCTTGAGCAATTCTGCTATCGCCACTTAAATAGTGTATGCATAATTGAGTCGCTGGAATTTCTGAGAAAGTTAAAGGAGACAGATAATAAGGAGTTATACTCATTCGGGGCGGTGGGAACAGAATCGATGTCACCAACGATGATCTAGGAAGGATCTTTGATCTTTCGATGGGCAGAAACTACCCTGATGAGTTTACCTCAAGGATGTCAGATAAAGAGTATCTTCAGAAAGTGTTGCTGAGGCCTGGGAACATATCAAACATTACAAATGTCAAGGTTCCCTACCTCCGAAGGAAATATAGGCTACTTTTCGAGATCGTCTCGAAGGTCATTCTGGGGATTGCCTTTAGCCCAGATGCCCTAACCCAGCAAAAGCAGCATGTGATGACTGCCATTATTGAGAAGGCCCCAGACATGAACTGGATGGGGTTGTTCAAGCATCGGCTGCTACAAGAATCAGCAAAGTTTGTGGTGAATGAGCAAAACCAGGTGGTGTTGATCAAAAATATATGCAACATTCAAAAGGTCAGCATCATCCTCGCCGATAAGATTCCTCACTACTCCTGGTCTGACATTGGGCGGAAGCCTTACCTGGAGAAATTCAAGGCTTTACTTTACAAGAATGAGGAGCTATCTGGGCAGCGTGATGATGACCCCGCCCCTTAAATGCCAAAACCTAAGCTGGCATCATCAGTACAGTCAGAAGCACGGGCTCAAACGAAGGCAAGGGTTCCCAAGAGAAAACAACCAGTGAGCAAGCCAGCACGAACTTCTGATCTTGTGGGTGAGAAACGTCAGAGAACACTCACCACAATGCTGCCAAAAGGGACTGGAATGCCCTGTGGGGGTCTGAGGGACAAGGATAGTGTTGGGATAACATATGCCAGGATCTATCGGGATGACCTCATAAACACAAATTTAAATTAATAATTATTACTAACATGAATTTACCTAAGTGAAATTCAAATAATAATTCATCCAACAACGACATGCAAATAATATTTCACGTAAAATATCCTAGCATGCGGAATTTCTAGGAGTTTACGTAAACGTACCCGTTGGAGAGACAATCTGAGACAGACAGGATCAAGTATCTGGATACCCACCAAAAGTCATTCTCAAGTATTCCCAAGTCCTCGTCCAATAACCCCGGTGGAAGGTTCTCCGATGAACGATTTATAAAACAAAGGAAAATAAAAATATTGTTGCACCACCTTTGTGAATTTCTAATATTTCCAACGCATGGAACAATTCACTCATAATTGAAATTTTTCGAAAATACACAGTCTGTCGACGTTTCAAAATATTTGATATTTTATTGAAGCTGATATTTTTCCGAAAAACCAATTTTCGTGTTCAGTTGGGGATGAAAAAATCATCCCCTATTTATAAGTGAGGGAGGGACGAAATTTGAGACCAATTAGGGCTTAGGAAAGATCTTTTCTTGATCTCCAAGAAATCTTGAATATATCTAATATATTCTTCTTTCCATGTGTATTTTTCCACAAAATCTCACACCCTTATTTAGCCTTAATTTTCGAAAATTACAAGAAGATTTGCAAGATTGGATCTTTCTTGAATTTATGAGATATTCTTGTATTCCAAGAATACATATCTTTCTCCATAAAATCTTTCCAAGAAAATCAAGAAAATCTTTCTTCCCTTTCTCTTTATATTATTTTCGAAAATTTCCTCTTAAAGAAGCCAAGTGGGAGTTTTCTTGAATTTATGGGATAATCTTGTATTCCAAGAATACTTATCTCCTTTCCACAAAATCTTTCCAAGAAAATCTTCTCCCTCTATTTCTTTAATATTTTCGAAAATTTCAAGGAAAAATAATGCAACAATAATTTATTTTATTTTAAGCACCTTTTATTTATTGGACTATAATTTGGGCTACTTGAAGGGCCTTTAGGAGAATTAAGATGGACCTTCCAATGGACTTCTGAATTCCAATATTGAGCCACAATATAATTCAGCCCATTAATATTAATTAATGTCACTATATAATTAATATTGCACTTTCCAATCTTAACCCATATTACGGTAATATGGCTCCCGGTCATTATTTCCCGTATTTAAGATTATTTAGTCCATTAATTAATTAAGCCACTGAAAAGCTTTATATTAATTAATATATGTAGGTCCCGAACGGGTTTTGTGAGGGCAGAAGTCTAGAGGGGAGGGGTGAATAGACTTCTGAAATTTTTTTCAAGAAGATCGGTGTGATGGCGGGTTGCTCGATCGAGTCTTGAGTGAATCGATTTGGATGATATCAACTTCTTGACGCTTCGATGGCGAGATCATTTCGGTGTCTATCAGTTTAACTGATGTGCGGAAGTTAGTTTATACCCGTGTGAAAAACCAGTTTTATCAAATCAGATTCTGAAGTCTGTTTTTAATCAGCTGACTGAATTGTCAAGCTGATAAGATCAGTTGCTTGATGCAAACTGATCCTAACTCAGAATATGTATGCAGTTTAAACAAAGTTGTGTGCATTAGTGTAAAGCAGTTAAGAGCAAGTAAATAAACACAAGATTTTATAGTGGTTCGGACAACCAGTTCTACGTCCACTCTTCCCTATCACAAGGGGCACCAACTTAACCAACTGGACTTAGTTTATTGTGTTAGTCCAACACATTACAACCAACAGATGTTTAGAGAGTTCTCACTCAACCGATCCCAGAAATCAGAACTAGAAACCCTAGTATGAAATCTTGCAAAACAAACTTAACCTAACTATTGGGTTTGGGTAAAGATTTGTTGTTGTTCCAACTGGAAATCTATCCTAGTGTTTATGTAGCCTAAAGCTAGAGGATGAGATTTCTATACTAAGAACTAATGGGATGAACACTTATAAAATAAACTTGAATATATGTTCTTCGTGCAGAAATTTGCTATAGCTTGAGCTTGATGATAATTTATGTGTCTTCACTATGAAGAGCAATCCCATATTTATAGACCTCGAAATCAAAGAGCCGTTGGAGAGCAATTTGAATTTCAGGCTATTTTTGGTAGGTTGCAGGATTGATTTGACGTGCTTCAGGAACGACATGGCCGAAAGCGTGTATATTTGTCCTTTATAGCTGTTTGACTTATGCAGCGCCGAATCCCGCATTGTCAGCTCCGTACGTACGTGTCACGTTCTCATTGGTTAACAAATACACTTTTAAGTGTTTGTTCTACCAACTAAAGTTGACATCCCTCTTGTCTGATAAACAATGTATGACCTGGTGTTCATCGATTAAACACAGAGTGGTGACTGATCGATAAAACCGATCGATCTACGATAGAATCTTCTGGTGAAAGTTGTCTTAGCTCAACTAGCAGACTCGACTGATGTAGGTCTTCTGGTTTTCTGGTCTTGATCTTCTGGCAGTCATCTGATCTTCAGGTCTTCTGAACTTGAGCTTTATATCTTCACCTGATCATCTGACTTGTCTTGTATTCTCACTCGACTTGTCTTCTAGCCTTCTGACCTCAGCTGGTCTTCAGATCTTCTGACCTCATCTGGTCTTCTGATCTTCTGACCTGACCTATCTATACATATTGAGTTCCCCCTCAATATGTGACCTATCCTTTACATCAGCTGTCTATATAATCAGCTGGTCATCCTATCTTTATACTAAGTCATCAGTCAGCTAACAGGTCTGACTGGTCCTATTACAAACTGTTTTGGAACTTCCATCAAAACTTAATACAAATTTCCCAACAATATCTTTATCCTTGGAATAAGGACAGCACAACTTTATTATCCATACCGGAAAATTAATTCCACTTGCAAGATTTGGTATGATAAAGGTTCCAGGCCCACCAAGGGGACCAATCAAGCAAGACATTGCAAGCACACGATTCTCTGTATTAATTTAGCAACTGTCGTGCAATTAATATTATTGCCCAAGATATAGGGTATTGAAGTCGCAATGATTCTCTTCCCATTTATAAGTCAAAGCAATAACTACTAATCACACACAGTCCTTATTAAGTGACAGAGATTAAGAAATCAACAACCACTGAGGTCTAACTCTTCATCCCTTAAGTCAGTGCGAATGAGTTTATCCTCTCTGTAGGTCCGCTTCAGCGCATCGAATGCACTATTGTAATCTCTTGGTCAAGACAAGCCAATCTGAGCCTTACACGTCAACTTCTACCAATAGATTGTTCGGATCTATCTATGTTGTGAAACACACACTCGTATACAAGGCACTGTTAACGTGATATTCTGTGATCTGGTATCACCACGTTAACTACAATGTAACGCGTGCTATGAACGGTTTGCAATAAATATATATAACATTCAATCATATTTAAAGCAACAGTGATAAACAATTTATTTCAGTAAATAAGTGTTTAATACATAGGTTATACAAAGTAAAAACATACTTTCACGTATAACCCCAACAGATAGTGTTGGGAGATGAATTTAATAAAAGATTATATGATTTTGATTAAGATCCCAAAACCCCTGAGTATGACATGTTCAGAATGATCTTGATAATTGAGTCAGGATTCAGTTTTAGAGTATTCAGGATGTTATCTGCAAAATATATAGTCAGCAGATATAGTTCAGGATAGGTTCTGAAGACTCTGAAGAACTCAGTATGTTTCTGAAGAAACTGAAGTTTCAGTATGAAACTAAAGACTCAAGACTCAAGATGAAAATCGAGATATCAAGACTCAAGATGAAATCGAGAACCGAAGATTCAAAGATGAAGACTCAAGATATCGGTCAAGATAAAATCAAGATTCAAAGATGAAGACTCAAGATATCGGTCAAGATAAAATCAAGACTCAAAGATGAAGACTCAAGATGAAGACTCGAAGATATCGGTCAATATAAACTCGAAGACTCGAAGAAGACCTCAAGACTCGAGAAGACTCAAGACGCAAGATCAAGATCGAGAAATCGAAGGTCAAGAATATCGAAAGCACAAAGAATTATCAAGACTTCAAGAATGTATCAATACTCGAGATGAACTCGAATGTTCCGAGGCACTGAATATATCTATCTGAAGGATGTAATACTGAGAGAAACGCGATGCCTTAGAAAGATAGATATTGCCAAGACATTCAAATGTAGACAAAAGGAACTAAGTCAGAAGTGTTGTTAAGGTTATATCAAACTCAGAGTTTGTAACCAAAAGAGCCGTTGAAGGTGTCTACCTTTAACTGAAGACAAAAGTCAAAAAGAGGAAGACGATACCACTATACCGACATCGACAAAGGACAGTCAAAAAAAAAGATGTCGGATGTAACGAAAGTTCAGATTTGAAAAAAGTGAAGACCGGCTACATGAAAGGCTATTGCCTAAAACATGTTAGGGAGTTTCAAACCCTAAATATAGCCGTTTCTCACACACCATAAGAGGGAACTCACTAAGCTATCTTTCCAACGGATAGTTTTCAAGAGTGACCTTGGTGTATGCCTATAAATACTGGTGACCCTCTACTTTGTAAGGTGACGGGAAATTTATACGCAACTCAAGAGCTCAAACTTATTCTTGCAAAAGTTAAAGCACTCGAAATACCTTGAATTTCCCAAGTGCTTCTATATTGAAGAGAGCTCACTTTACTAAGCCTAGCTTGATAAGATTTATCCAAAGCTTAGTCGAGATATCCTAACCCTTTGCATTGTGCTTCATTGTAAAGGATATCTCATCCTAGTTGGAAACCAACCGAGAAACCCCAAACCCTTGAGAAGGTAGTTGGAGTGTGTTTTGTTGGTGAGTAGAGTTGTAAAGAGTTAGTAAACTACGCAGAGTAGTCAGAAAACTCTAGAGTAGAAGTTAGTAAGCTACAGGGGTAGTCTGAAAGCTTGTGTGTGATTGAGTAAGTAAACTACGGAGGTAGTCAGAAAACTCAAGGTCGGGTTGAGTAAGTAAACTACGTGGAGTAGTCAGAAAACTCAGGGCCGAGTTGAGTAAGTAAACTACGAGGTAGTCAGAAAGCTCAGAAGTTGATAGTGAATTTCTCTGAAGAGTCAGAGAGAGTGGATGTAGGAGCTTGAGTCTCTGAACCACTATAACTGCTGTGTTCTTTATTGCTTTCCTTATCTGTGCTTAACTGTTGCATTGACTTGATTTTGAAAGCATACTTTTCACTGATATTCAGTTGGAATCAATCCACTGAAGTTGCATAAGTGAATCACAGCCTAATCACTATTTCATAAAGGGAAGGTCTTTCAGCAAAGCTTAAAACGAGTATAATCTAAGGGCCAACCATTCCGCACGACTGAGTAGCTAGAACAGATAGTTATCAAACTGAACTCTCTTCTGAGGATTCAGTAAGCTAGTTATCTGATCCAAGCAACTCAGGATCTCTGACACTCAGGATTCAGTTGGGATTATCTGAGGTATCTGAAAGCAGCTCAGGATCACTGTCTCAGTAGACTTTGACTCAGAGCGATCTGTGCTTCTCAGAACCTAATCTTCAGGATTATCTGACCCAAGCTGACCTCAGTACGAAAAAGTTTTAAAATCACTGAACACGTGTATTCCCCCCCATACACGTGTAAGACTCGTTTACACCGGGACCAACAGATAGCGATGTTGAAATCCTCGAATCTGGGGGAGATAAGCATCTTGAGTTGGCTGGAGAAGAGACCGCTGTGAGCTCTGAACACACGGTCAGTACGGGGCACGAACTGGTAGTGTTGGAGGAGCCTGGTCAGAAAGAGACTGGTAGAGCTGCAGAAGAGAGTTTTAAAGAAGCCCAGGGCGAGTCTGAGCCATCTGACTCGGCACACCGGAGCTCCCTCTTCAAGGGTCACGAGTCCACTCACTATCCAAGATCCCCTACTCCAATATCCAAAACCCCTCTCCCACACCTCAGAAAACACCCTCACCTGAACCTCCTTCTTCTCATCCCTCTACACCCGCACCCTCACCTCCCACTCAACCATCTCTCTATACATCACCCCAACCTGAGCCTGCACCATCACCTCAACCTGAATCCTTCAGGGAAGCCACACCTGACATTCAGACTGCCCGACAGAAGGCTATTTTCGTTTATGTGGCTCATAACCCATTTAACACCAGGAAAGTCTTCGACTCTCCTGAGCCAGTAAAGCCTGTGATCAGATTCTTGAGGCAACGAGTGGACAATTTTCTGGAGTCCCACTATCCCAACCTGGTTGACCATCCTGGTGTTCGTCAACAGGTTGCTGACATTCTATTCTGGAGGGACGTCAGCCAACAAAATATTGAAGATTTTCTGATCGCATTGGAGGCCATTGGAAATGATGACTTTGTGGCCATGGAGCTCAAGATGAAACATCTGGCCGGAGTCACCAGCGCAGCAGAACTAGATTCTGATGGCGATGTTGCCTGGTTGATAAACAAGAAGATGGGTTTTTCTGAACTTAATGAGGAATTTGATGATGCTGCCGATGAGTCAGCTAAGGGTGGACCGGATGAGACCCTAGTTGAGGAGGCGCAAACATCCGCACCAATTGTGCTTATTCCGCCGGAGACCCTAGACCACATTTTGACGACTATTCTGGATGGGGTCAAGGCGTCGGTGGAAGCTCAGTTTACAAATCTTGCCACCGCTCTACTGAGTCAGATGGAGGAGCTTACTCAGAAAATTGTTGAGTCTGAGAGGAATCTAACAGCTGCCAAACTGGTGGAGATGCACTCACAAGTGGCGACATCTGAGATGCAGAGAGTGGAATTGTTGCTTGCGAAACTTGGACTCGAGGTCTCTATGCTTTCAGATGTTCGGGTACTGTTCGAGGAAGCCTACAAATCATTAATGCAAGCTGATTCCAGTTTTGAAGCTGCAGTTAAGAGATTTGAGACCTATGTATCTATTGCAAAGAAGGTGTTGGAAGATGTTGTGTCCAAAATGCTGGGTCCGACTCCTTCTGCATCGCATGTTCAGATCCAATCCTTGGAGGTCGATGAGCTCAAAAAAAAAATGTTGTATCAGTTCGCTAAGCTTGAGTCGACCATCCGCAAGCTTCTTGATGCAACCAAAAAGGGGGAAGGTCAGACATCAGAAAAACATGACGCCCCATCTGCTCAAATGATCATTTCTGCATCAAGACCTGAAGTCCAGGACACTGAGTTGGCTAAAATATTCACTAATGTTGAAGAACACACCAGGCAACTGGACTTGCAGGATAAGGCCATTAAGGAACAGAAAACTGAATTGGTTGATCTGACCACAAGGGTGGACAAGATCGAAGATTTCTCATTAACCATTCAGAAGAAGCAGTTGATAGAAGAAGAAGCCAGAAGCCTTGATCTGGCCAAAAGACTTGAAGAAGAAGAAGCAGCTGAGGCAGAGACAGAGAAGAAAAGCAAATTGAAGAGAAAACAACCTAAACGCCCTGCAACTCAGAAAATAATGGTCACCAGGTCAGAACCGTCGCTATCAAAGGACCAGATAAAAGAACAAGATGATCTGCAAAAGAGAAGAAAGATCATGGAAGAGGCTACCAAGAGAAAGAAGCTAAAAGAAGCAGCAGGCCTAGATCGTGCCTCCAGAAGGAAACAGAAGAAAAGGCTGCTGATGATACAGACGAGACCTGGGTAGAGAATGCTCTTCCAGCAAAGGTAAATGAGATACTGGTATGCAGAGAAGATTTCCATGACCCCTGGAGAATTATCAAGACAGACTGGTTATGTGATGTGTTCATGATTCAGCGAGTCCCAGAAGAACAAGATGACAATCTTTTCGATGAAATCTTTCTGGACTAGCTCGAAACCAAATATCCAGTCTTCTACAAGGAAGTCATGAGGGATGGACAGAAGATGACTTTGAGACCTTCTGCTCCGAGATTTGAGCATCTGATCCCTCCTCTGAAGAAGAATGGAGAATATGATCCAGTGGGCTTCAGGAAAGCTTATCTTGATGCACTGGAGAGAGGCAATATAATTGAAGAGGAACACCAGAAGGAAGTGCTGAGAAGAATGTATAATATATTCCAAGTTCTTGAAGGCTTGAGAGATTTGTAAGAAATCAGAAGATGTTCTCTTTTAGACTAGTTATTAGATAAATCTTGTACTTGTACTCCAAATCATTATCAATGAAACAAGTTATCTTTTTTTATCTTAAGACAACAACTCATTGTCTTTTGATTTATGTTGTTTATGTTTTTATATTTCACATGGTTATCTGTTTTTCTGATTAAGTGTTTTGGTTCCATCAAAAAGGGGGAAATTGTTGGGAAATTTGTATTAAGTTCTGATGGAAGTTCCAAAACAGTTTGTAATAGGACCAGTCAGACCTGTTAGCTGACTGATGACTTAGTATCAAGATAGGATGACCAGTTGAAATGTATAGACAGCTGATGTAAAGGATAGGTCACATATTGAGGGGGAACTCAATATGCATAGGTCAGATGAGGTCAGAAGATCAGAAGACCAGATCAGGTCAGAAGATCAGAAGACAAGTTAAGTCAGAAGACCAGACGAAGTCAGATGATCAGGTGACGACATGAAGCTCAAATTCAGAAGACCTGAAGATCAGATGGCTACCAGAAGACCAACATCAGCCGAGTCTGCTAGTTGAGCTAAGATAACTTGCACCAGAAGACTCTATCAGCTAGACTGATCAGTTTTATCTGATCAGGTCAGCTCACACCAGGTGTTAACTGATGTTACACCAGATCATACGTACTATCAGAACAAGAAGAATGTCAACTTTAGTTGGTAGAACAAACACTGAAAAAGTGTACTTGTTAACCAATGAGAACGAGACATGTACGTAGGGAGCTGACAATGCGGGATTCGGCGCTGCAAAGTCAAACGGCTATAAAGGACAAATATACACGCTTTCGGCCATGCCGTTCCTGAAGCACGTCAAATCAATCCTGAAACCTACCAAAAATAGCTTGAAATTCAAATTGCTCTCCAACGGCTCTTTGATTTCGAGGTCTATAAATATGGGATTGCTCTTCATAGTGAAGACACAGAAATTATCATCAAGCTCAAGCCATAAGTAAATTTCCGCACGAAGAACACAAAATTCAAGTTTATTTTATAAGTATTCATCCCATTAGTTCTTAGCATAGAATTCTTATCCTCTAGCTTTAGGCTACCTCAAAACTAGGATAGAATTCTAGTTGGAACAAACAACAAATCTTTACCCAAACTCAAAGTTAGGTTAAGTTTGTTTAGCAAGATTTCAGACTAGGGTTTCTTGTTCTGATTTCTGGGATCGGTTGAGTGAGAACTCTATAAACATCTGTTGGTTGTACTGTGTTGGACTAACACAATAAACTAAGTCCAGTTGGTTAAGTTGGTGCCCCTTGTGATAGGGAAGAGTGGACGTAGGACTGGTTGTCCGAACCACTATAAAAATCTTGTGTGTATTTACTTGCTATTAACTGCTTTACACTACTGCACACAACTTGGTTTAAACTGCATACATATTCTGAGCTAGGATCAGTCTGCATCAAGCAACTGATCTGATCAGCTTGACATTTCAGTCATCTGATTGAAAACAGACTTCAGAATCTGATCTTATAAAACTGGTTTTTCACACTGGTTAAAACTAGCTTTCGCACATCAGTTAAATTGATAGACACCGAACTAATTTTCCATCAGGCGATCAGTAAGTTGGATATCAGTCCAAACTGATTCACTCGCACTCTGATCAGGCAACTTTCCATCACACCTGATCTTGCACGAAAAGTTTTTCAGAAGTCTATTCACCCCTCCCCTCTAGACTTCTGCCCTCACAAAACCCGTTCGGGACCTACAAGTGGTATCAGAGCAGTGGTTCTACGGATTACTGGCTTTGAATATCATCAGTTCTTGAGGAAGAACCTTTGTGGTCACTTGAACAGATCTTGAAAAACCATTTTTAAAACTTCATCTGTTTTCAAAAATCACTAAGCATGGATAATACATCTGGTATGTATCATGATCTCAAATTTTCTATTGATGAGTATGCAGATTGGGTCATATTCATGAGCAATCATCTGGGAGCTATAAGCAGCAGAATGATGGAAGTTCTTGAACAAGGACCTATTATTATCTACCACAACAACCCAGCTGAAGGTGGTGATCCAGATTTTCCAGTTGGCGCTCGGATCAGAAAGAGCCCATCTCTGATGGATGCTGAAGAAAGAAAGCTATCAAATCTGGATACGGTTGTTAGACATATCATCATGAAGACGATGGATAAGATCACAAGAGATAAGATCAAATATCTCAAGACTGCGAAGCAGATGTGGGATACTCTAGCTGAGATATGCAAAGGAAACAATAAGATCAAGGACAACATATTACAGGCCGAACTGGTTAAGTTCGAAAAACTCAAGATGCTGCCCAATGAGATGATCAACCAGCTAGATGGAAGGATTACCGTTAATCAACAAGCTCAGAGAGTTATGACGAGAAATGACCGACAAAGACATCAACTACAAGATTCTGAGATCTTTAACGAAGAAATGGGATATGAAGGTTACTGTGATCAAGGACTGCCAAGATATAACGAAGATGAAGCCAAGCAGTTTGTTCTTAAATCTGAAAGCCCATGGATTCGACCTGATTTAGAGAGGGCAAGAGCAAGATGATAAGTCATCTGCCGAAACCACACCTGCAACAACAAAAGCAGCAACATTCAAAGCAGGCGGCAGTTGCTCAAAATCTTCTGAGCCAATTGGAAATATTGTTAGTCAAGCTGAACAGATTGCTCTACTCACCAGAAAGCTTGAAAGATCAAACATTCAACTGGGAAAGTATAGAAGATTCTACAAAGATTATCAGAACAGCAGAGGAAGAGAAAGAAGTTCGTCTGACAGATCGTTGGAAAGAAACAGATCTGATGACAGAAGAGACGACCAAAGAGAAAAGAAAAAAGATGAACGTGCAGAAGATCACAAATCAGAAAGAAGAAATTCAGATCAAAGGCAAACCGGGAAGTACAGAAGACATGACTCACCTGCCAGAAGAAGTTCAGTGGAGAGAGGAGTCTGCTTCAACTGCCACACACCGGGTCACTACAGTGCAGACTGTCCTGACATGACGCCAAGAGAAAGAGAAGATAAGAGGAACAGAAGAGAGTGATAGGTAGCAAAATGTGCATGTTTTTAATATGATAGAGTACAATTTATTGGGCTCGTTTATGTAAGAATGACATGTTAGATTACTTATATGTGATTTGATCGAACAATTCCGCACTAGATCGTTTTGTATGTTTCTAAGTGTCTTTAGGTGAAAGAATAATTGGGCCAAGTTGGTGTTGCAAAAGCCACACTAGTCGACCCAGTGCAGACCCATGTCCAGCAGCTGTAAGAAAGAGTCCAGCGTGTGATTTCTTGATATGGGAAAGATTTGGTCCAAGAAAGTGAATTGAAAAAAGATTTGGTCAAGATATTGGTGGGAAGATTTAATTGGATAATTAAGGTGGGGATATTTGGCAAAGTCAGCCAGCTTGAGTAAGAAGAAAAGAAGAGAGAAGTGGGCCGGCCCAAGATGAAAGAATAAAAAGAGAGATTGGAAGCCTTTATTGAGAGGAGATATATTACAAGTATTTAATTAAGAAGGGCACGGAGATATACCACATTCCAGAGAGCAGGCAGCAGCGCATTACTATTGGAGAGAAGAGAAGGCAGAAGGTTCGAAAGTTGCAGAAAAGACTAATCAAGTTTGTTTCATCGTTTTTATTTCTTCTGAATTAAAACTTACGTACGGTTAATTATGGTTGCTAGAGGCTAAATTCTTTTATCCCAACTCCGGGAATTTCTGAACCCATGTTCAATGTGATTATTTAATCGGAGACGTTTACGATATTTATTTTTGGAATTGTTTAATTTATCTGTTTCAACTTCTTGCGTATTGGAATTAATTGATTTAGACTGACCATCTAGATTAATTGTTTAAATATGTCTGTTAAGTCTAAGCATGTAATCCGTGTAATTGTTATATGTGGAGAGTCTTGGTAACAACTAGTGGATTCACTAGGGTGAATTAAATCAGGTTCTTACGGGTCGCGCTAAGTGTAATTGAGAATTTGTTTGCTCTCTATCCTAGGATTTAATGCTTTTAACTGGGTTAAATCTACGGGCTAACCTAGACTGCTTAGTTAAAAAGGTTTTCTTGAAGGGGCATCTTTTCACTTAAATAAACTTAAGGGATAGGACTGGGAAATCGAAGCGTTTTTGATTCCTGAGGGGCATTAATCTTGAAATCGAATAAAGTAAACGTTGAGGTTAAAGTAGCCGTGTTAACATGTGGGGTGAATGAACCGTGAGTTGGGGTATTTATTTCTCATTGATTTTATCCATTAAATCTTTAGTGCTATTATTTTTAATTGTTTCATCTTATTTAATTAGTTTGCTATTTTATTTTTCTCTTCGTTATAAAAATCCAAACCAACCCCCCCTTTTTTGTGTGTTATCTCATTAATTCATCAATTGGTATAAGTGCAATAATCCGTGCTCCCTGTGGATCGACCCCGTACTTATCACTTCTACAAGTTAGTAGGATAGTCCGGGTAATTATAATTTATTTTTGTCGCACCTCGACAATGCGGTCAAATTTTGGCGCCGTTGTCGGGGACACGGTGAAATTGTTTTTGTGCCCGTTGTTAGATATTTTTGAGATTTTATTTTCTGTTATATTTCTGAATTTCAGTGTGTTTCGTTGGTATTTTCTGGTCTCGGAAAATTCCAGTTCGTTTTCGTAAGTTGCAAGAAATTCTGCAGTCCACTGACACTGGGTGACCTAGTGTCGCTATTCAGCATTCTTTTTCTTTGCAATTCTACCTCGTGTTATTTTTCTTTTTCGTCTCTCTTATAAAGCTTCACGCCCTCTTTTCTGTTTTCTCCTCAGGATTCCCCCTAGTTTATGTTCACACGATCGAAGGGCAGCAAGGGTCTTTTATTCTGCCCCGAGATTACTAATTTGGAGCGAGACTTGAGAAAGCAAGCTAAAGAAGCGAGGAGATTATTTAAATTGTTTCCTTTTCCAGTTGAAAGTGAGTACAATGAGTCTAATTCCGAGGAGGAAGATATGGCTGAGCAGACGTTGAAGCAATTGGCGAGCCCGTAGCTTTTGCAGCAGCCGCTATGCATCGTTTATCCTACCGAGGGTACCGATTTCAAACTTAAGTCTGGTTTAATTCACTTGTTGCCTGCTTTTCATGGTAATGCAGGTGAGGACCCGCACAAATTTGTGAGGGAATTCCATGTGGTTTGCTCTCACATGCGACCGAAAGATGTGACGGAAGAGACGGTAAAACTGAAGGCGTTTACATTCGCTCTGAAGGATTCTGCAAAAGAGTGGCTTTACTACCTTCCATCTGCAAGTGTCACAACTTGGGTTGACATGGAAAGATTGTTCTTGCAGAAGTACTTCCCAGCTTCTCGGGTGCAAGTTTGCGAAAAGACATATGTGGTGTCAGGCAGATCACAGGGGAGACTCTTTACGTATTGGGAGCGTTTCAAGCAACTGGTGACAAGCTGTCCACAACATCAGATTTCCGAACAGCTTCTGATCTAGTACTTTTATGAAGGGTTGACTCTCAATGATAGAAGTTTGGTTGATGCTGCAAGTGGAGGGGCTCTCCCTGATCTTACTGTGACACAATCCCGAGAGCACATCTCAAACATGGCAGCAAACACTCAACAGTTCAATCTGAGGGGTGCACCTGCAACCCTGGTACAAACAGTAAGTGATTCCTCACTCAAAGATCAATTAACTGAACTAACTGCTTTTGTGAGACAACTTGCTACAGGTGGAGTTCCAACCCAGTGTACGGAACCGAACGAGGCACAAGCCAACGCCATTGGAAATTTCCAAGGGTGGAAGTTTGACCCTTTTTCGAATACGTACAACCCATGCTGGAGAGAGCATCCGAATCTTAGGTACGGGAATCAGCAGAACCCTCCAGCAGTGGAACACAATGTGCCACAATAGAAAAGGGGTCAATATCAGGTCAAGGCACCAATGGAAAGTTCCGGGCAATCCACAGAGGAGTTGATAAAACTTCTCACTACTCAGTCCTTGCAATTCCAACAACAGATGCAGCAGAGCATGACTCAACTCCAACAGAACACCTCTTCCACTGTCAAGAATTTGGAGGTGCAAATGAGTCAACTCGCTAGTGCCGTCAGTCATTTGGAAGCTCAAAACAGTGGGAAACTACCATCCCAACCCGAGGTTAATCCAAAAAAAGGGAACGATGTCATGTTGAGGAGTGGAAAGCAACTGGATGAAGTTAAGCAGCCTGATTCACTAATTCCAGCCGAAGAAACGGACGAAAAACAGTCTGGACAAACCGACACTGGGGTACCCAGTGTGAAGCAGAATTCTGGGCAGAAGGACACTGGGTCATCCAGTGTGGAGCAGAATCCAAAAATTGGTGATAAAAAGGTTATTGATTCAATTTATAAACCCGATTATACTCCTGTTTTGCCTTTTCCTTCAAGGGTTGAGCGAGCATTGAAGGCAGACAAGGAGAAACAGGTGCTTGACATCTTCAGGAAAGTGGAAATCAACATCCCGTTGCTTGATGCAATAGCTCAGATTCCGAGATACGCTAAATTTCTTAAGGAGCTTTGCACCAATAAGCGCAAATTGAAGGGAAATGAGAAAGTAGTGATGGGGGAAAACGTTTCAGCCCTATTTCAAAAGAGGCTTCCGGAGAAGCTTAAGGAACCAGGTACGTTCACTATCCCTTGTAAGATTGGAAATGTTAAGATTGCTCAAGCTTTGCTAGATCTAGGAGCTTCCATTAATGTTATGCTTCGTGCTGTTTTTGCTGTTTTGTATATTGGGTAATTGAAAGAAACAAATATTGAAATTTTGTTGGCTGATCGTAGTAGTGCACACCCCGATGGTGTGCTTGAAGATGTTTTAGTGCAAGTTGGTGATCTTATTTTTCCTGCTGATTTTTATGTGCTAGATATGCATGGGAATACTTCGGTTACTGTACATATCTTGTTAGGGAGGCCGTTCTTGAACACCGCCCAAACAAAGATAAATGTATCCGAAGGAACTCTCACGATGGAATTCGATGGAAAAATAATTCACTTTAATATCTTTGATGCTATGAGGCACCCTGATGATGTTTCTTCAATTTGTTCAGTTGATGTGATTGACCCTTTGGTTGTTGAGCTTTTTGAATCCAGTTACAGGAACGAGCTTGATAACACTCTCATGAGAGGAATCGAGGTCGGACGTGGTGAGCTCCAGCAAGTAACCGAGACTACCCACTTCGACTCAGGAATGAACCATCAGCTGCATGAGGTAAAATTCATTAAGTTTCCCAAGATTACTGATAAAATTCTACCTTATGTCGTACAGGCACCGAAACTCGAACTCAAGCCACTTCCTGCTCACCTCAAGTATGTATACTTGGGAGATGATCAAACCCTCCCGGTAATCTTCTCTTCCAAGTTAACTCAAGCACAGGAAGTGGCCTTGATCGAGGCTTTGAAGGTTCATAAGGAGGACATAGGATGGACGATAGCCGATTTGAAGGGAATCAGTCCCTCTCTATGCATTCATCGGATTCACATGGAGGAAAGTTTCAAGCCCTCACGAGAGCCTCAAAGACGATTGAATCCTGAAATGATGGAAGTTGTGAAGAAGGAGGTCATCAAACTCCTAGGCGTGGGGATGATCTATCCCATTTCAGACAGCAAGTGGGCCAGCCCCACTCAAGTGGTTCCCAAGAAGTCAGGAGTTACCGTGGTCGAGAATCAAGTTGGAGAGTTGGTGCCCACAAAAGTCCAAACCGGATGGCGAGTCTGCATTTATTACCGTAAGCTGAATACGATGACTCGGAAGGACCACTTCCCCCTTCCATTCATTGATCAAATGCTCGAGAGACTCGCCAGGCACAGGTTTTATTGTTTCTTGGATGGATTCTCGGGATACTTTCAGATAGCCATTGCTCCGGAGGATCAGGAGAAGACCACGTTCACATGCCCGTTTGGCACGTTCGCCTACAAGAGGATGCACTTTGGCCTTTGCAATGCACCAACGACTTTTCAACGGTGTATGGCAAGCATCTTTTCTGAGTATGTAGGTAATATTATCGAGGTCTTTATGGATGATTTCAGTGTTTATTGGGACTCGTTTGATCTTGGACTTGAAAATCTGGTTCTCATTTTGAAAAGATGCATTGAAACTAACCTTGTTTTGAATTGGGAAAAATGTCATTTTATGGTAGAAGAGGGTATAGTTTTGGGGCATGTTGTTTCATTAAGTGGTATAGAGGTCGATAAATCTAAGATTGAATTGATTTCTGCTTTGCCTTACCCCGTGAGTGTACGGGAAGTTCGTTCTTTTCTTGGTCATGCAGGTTTCTACAGGAGATTTATTAAGGATTTTTCCAAGATAGCATCACCGCTGTGTACGCTGTTGCAGAAAGAGAAGACGTTAGACTTCGATGAGAAGTGCAAGGTGGCGTTTGATAAGTTGAAAGAGTTGCTGACCACCCCACCTATCATCCAACCACCAAACTGGGAGTTACCTTTTGAGTTGATGTGTGATGCCAGCGATTATGCGGTTGGGGTTGTTTTGGGGAAACGAGTCGGACGAGCCGCACATGTGATCTATTATGCCTCGAGAACCTTGAACTCAGCACAAGCAAATTACTCTACCACCGAAAAGGAGTTTCTTGCTATCGTTTTCGCCTTAGAGAAATTTCGCTCATACTTGGTCGGGTCCAAGATCATCATGTTCTCAGATCATGCAGCCCTTCGTTACTTACTTGGCAAGAAGGATGCAAAGCCCCGGTTGATTCAATGGATTTTACTACTCCAAGAGTTCGATTTGGAGATCAGAGACAAGAAAGGCGCTGAGAATGTGGTGGCTGACCACCTCAGCAGATTGATAAGAGATGAGGAGAAGTTGCCCTTGTTGGAGAGTTTCCCGGATGACCAGCTTCTGGAAGTATCGAAAGAGGAAGCACAAGTTGTGGCACAGTGTCAGATCTTGCAAATTCTGGCACACAGGGTGACCCAGCATTTAATCCTGCAGAAAACCCCCCATGGTATGCTGATATTGCTAATTACATCGTTGCTAAGGTTTTTCCTGCAGGTCTGACTAAGGCACGAAGAGACAAGCTGAAGAGCTACGTTTAGGATGACCCGTATCTATGGAAGCACTACCCTGATCATGTGATTAGGCGATGTGTCCCAGATACGGAATTCAACTGAATCTTGTCGTTTTGCCACTCCTACGCCTGTGGAGGTCACTTTGGTTCGAAATGCACAACCCATAAGGTATTGGAGAGTGGCTTTTATTGTCCATCATTGTTTCGGGATTCCCATCTTTTCTGTAAGTCTTGTGACAGATGCCAAAGAACAGGTAACCTTTCCCGACGTAATGAAATGCCCCAAAACCCTATTATGAGCTGTGAAATTTTTGATATTTGGGGCATGGATTTTATGGGACCTTTTCCTTCTTCTTATGGTCATATGTACATCTTACTTGGTGTTGATTATGTGTCGAAGTGGGTGGAAGCAATGGCCACCCGAACTAATGATTCAAAGGTGGTTGCAGGTTTTGTGAAATCTAACATATTTGCCAGGTTTGGGATTCTGAAGGCCATCATTAGCGATCGAGGCACACACTTTTGCAATCGGACAATCGAGGCCCTGCTTAGAAAATATGGAGTGATGCATAAGTTGTCTACAGCTTATCATCCACAGACGAACTGGCAAGCTGAGACGTCCAACCTCGAGATCAAGTCAATTCTGGAAAAGACGGTGCAGCCGAATCGCAAAGATTAGAGTGTTAGGTTGGATGATGCTCTTTGGGCGTATCGAATGGCTTACAAAACGCCAATCGGTATGTCTCCATATCGTCTGGTCTATGGTAAGGCGTGCCACCACCCAGTTGAGATATAACATCGTGCATATTGGGCGATCAAGAAGTGCAATTGGAATTTCGATGAGGCCGGAGTGCAAAGGAAGCTACAGTTACAAGAGCTTGAGGAGATGCGCCTCGACGCGTATGAGAATGCGCTAATTTACAAGGAGAAGATGAGGATTTTTCATGATGACAGAATTACTAGGAAATGATTTAATGTCGAGGATAAAGTCCTATTTTATCACTCTCGACTTAAATTATTTCCTGGTAAATTGCGATCTCGTTGGATAGGCCAATTTCTGGTTACCGAGATATTCCCACATGGAGCTGTAGTGATTCAAAGGTTTGAGATGGGTAAGACATTTAAGGTGAACGGGCATCAACTCAAGCACTATTTCGAAGGATTCCAGCAAGATGATGTGGAGTGTGAGGTCATGAGCGACCCACCAGCTGTTTGAGAGAACATCCGTCGAGTTAACGACGTTAAACAACAGCGCTGTGCGGGAGGCAACCCGTATTTTATTTTTCCATTTTTCTATTTTTATTTTATTTTTTCATTCTGTTTTTTTTTTTTTTTTTCTGGCGTATTTGTTCACCCCTTCCTTGTTTGAGTCTTTAGCTGCAGATCACTCACAATCACTCACAACGGAAAACAATAAACACAAACAGAAAAAAGAGATAGATTTGGTGACCCGGTTCGTCAAATCTAACTACGTCCGGGGGCAATACCAAGCCAGGGAGCTTGGCAAAGTGCCTCCCCGGGTTCTGTTTCGGAGATTCCTATACCCACGGACTTCCAAGAGCGGGCTCCTCGTAAGGTCCATTCCTGTGGGGGTGTCGAGCATCTCCGTACTGATCTAATTTCCCTTGTCTCTCTTGCAGGTTTACACGTTGCTGATGAGAGCCAGCTGAACTGGGACTTCGAAAACTGCTCGCCGAATTGCTTTCGACCATCCTTGGGAGGAACGACACGTTGAGCTCTATAACTCTCCCTCTGAGAGGTTGTGGGGAGGGCTACAAACGTACCCTCGCGAGACCGGTCGCCTTTGTGAGTCTCTTACGGAAAACTTTTTTTGAACCCCCTTTAGGATTCCCCTTTTAAATGTTAAATGCGCTTTCCTGCAGCTCCTTGCATACCGTCCAAGTGATCGCCCCGACTACCGCACAAATGGCCTCCCGTCGGAATCCCACACTCAACTTCTCTAGGACTGGGTCCGCAGCGCGGCCCACATCCTCGTCCCACGGGGGCACGGTGGAGACAGGAGGGTCCTCCCGGGTGGACCGCTCGAAGGATAAAAGGAAGGCCAAGGAGGGGCGAGAAGGTGCTCGCTCATCCCGTTCGGAGGGATCCCCCACACGTAAGCGTGGCCGCACGGGCGACCATTCCCCTCGTGCCTCTGGGGGTGGGAATGCTTCCCAGCGGGAGCCCATCCTCGCCGCCCGTCCCCCACCATCGACTCCTCCTCCGCTGCCTGGCCGTCAGTTCTCTGGGGATCGCACGTTCATGGGATTCGACGTTGATCTTTCCGGGGCGTAAGTTTTCTTCGAATGCCTAACTCCTTTCATGTTTCCACAAATGTCTGACTTGCTCGAGTCTGACTTCCACCATCGAGCTCCGAACGTATGAACAATCACTCACAACAGAAAACAATAAACACAAATAGAAAAAAAAGATAGATTTGGTGACCCGGTTCGTCAAATCTGACTACATCCGGGGGCAATACCAAGCCAGGGATTTCACTAATATGTATCAGCCTAAGTTCTAAGTTTTCTCTCCCCCTTCTAATACGCATTACAATGTGTATTTATAGACCACAAAGTAGGTTAGCTTTCTTCATGGGCCGAGTGATCTCGGCCTTCTAGGGTTCCCGCTCACTGGATAACAAACTCCTTCCTTTTTGGCGCCAATCTCGTCCGTAGCTGGACTTTCCCTTGTTATGCCCGGAATATCTGCCTCCATAAATATAACGAGATCTTATCCCATAATTCAGCCCATTCTTTACGGGAAAGTCGTTGGACTGGGGCGACTAGGCATGGATGGTCGTTCCCGAGGTACTCGCTATAACTTGGTCGCCGACTTTGATGGTCGCCCTGGAGTGATCGCCTCGTCGTGGTGAGGCCACAACAATTGCCCTCCAGGTCACTAGCGAGATGGTCACTGGTCAACCTGGTTTGTACTTCGCGATCACCTAGGGCGACGTCCAGCTTGTGGGCCCGAGTAAGTTCAACCGTTGCCTCGAGAAGGCAGATAATGACGTGACTCATGCAGGTCATGATGGCGCGTAACCATCACGTCCCCACTATTCTCGGGATTTTAGCAGATTTGCCCCCTCTTATAAATATTTGCATTTGAGTCCCTGCCCCCTCTTATAAATAGATCTCTTCATCTTTGATTTTTGGGATTTTGCTTCTTCGAGTGTTTCTCTGCAAGCTTTCATCCTCCGGTGCTTTGTACGGCCAACTGGTAAGTGCAACCCTTCCTTCTCTTTTCTTCTACTTCTAGCACAATGTCTATGCCCTCCGGTGGCCATCTGCGTCAGGCGGGGGGGAGCCCTCCTTCACTGTTTCATCGGGGTTGGATTCCCCGGTGAGGGAGGTTTTATCGGCCGGAGAGTCGAGCGGTGGGGTTCAATCCAGTGGCATGGACCTTTCTCGTCCAGCCTGGGGAAACTCTTCGATTGATCTGGAGGTATTTGGTCCCCTTGAGGATTTGGTGGTTCTTACGCCGGAGCGGGGGGTGGGAGACCCTCGGGGCGGACCTCCTGATGAGCCGGAGACCTCTGCTCGCCGCGACCAAGACCATCCCGACTTTTTTGATTATCGAGCCTATCGGGACAGGTTCCACCTCTGTCTACCACTACGACCAAGTCCAGATTTTTCATAAATGACGAGAAATACCACTCCACAATGTCGGAGGCTGATCTGGACGCAGCTCATCGCCAATTTGAGACTCCGTGAGACGTGTTTTTCTATCGCCCAGATGAGTCCGAGAGGGCCGACCAGCTCCCAGAGGGTATGATCGCCATTCACGAGGCGGTCATGGATGCCGGACTTCGATTCCCACTCCACCCGACGATATCTCATCTACTGGCCACCTGGCACATTGCCTCGGCGTAAATTACTCCGAACGGGTGGAGTTACCTTCTGGTGACTCTGACGGTGCTCGACCAGGCTGGCCTTTATCGACTACCCACGCTAATGGAGGTGAACTACTTTTGGTCACTGGTCGCCCAACATGGCCAGAAGGGTCATTACGCATTGAAGAATCGACCTGGTCGGCGGATTGTGTGGGGGATAGTCAACAAGATAAAAAAGTGGCACCCCCGGTGGTGGTTTGTGCCGGGAGCTTGGCAAATCGCCTCCCCGGGTTCTGTTTCAGAGATTTTTATACCCACCGACTTCCAAGAGCGGGCTCCTTGTAAGGTCCATTCCTGTGGGAGTGTCGAGCATCTCCGTACTGATCTAATTTCCCTTGTATCTCTTGCAGGTTTACTCATTGCTGACGAGAGCCAGCTGAACTGGGACTTCGAGACTGCTCGCCGAATTACTTTTGACCATCCTTGGGAGGAACGACACATTGAGCTCTATAACTCTCCCTCCGAGAGGTTGTGGGGAGGGCTACAAACACTCGTTAGACCGGTCACCTTCGTGAGTCTCTTACGGAAAAATTTGTTTGAACCCCCTTTAGGATTCCCTTTTTAAATGTTAAATGCGCTTTCTTGCAGCTCCTTGCATACCCGTCCAAGTGATCTCCCCGACTGCCGCATAAATGGCCTCCCGTCGGAATCCCGCACTCAACTTCTCTAAGACTAGGTCCACGGCGTGGCCCACGTCCTCATCCTGCGGGGGCAAGGTGGAGATAGGAGGGTCCCGGGTGGACCGCTTGAAGGATAAAAGGAAAGCCAAGGAGGGGCGAGAAGGTGCTCGCCCGTCCCGTTCGAAGGGCTCCCCCACAGGTAAGCGTGGCCGAACGGGCGACCATTCCCCTTGCGCCTCTAGGAGTGGGAACGCTTCCCAGTGGGAGCCCAACCTCGCTGCCCGTCCCCCACCATCGACTCCTCCTCCGCTGCCTGGCCGCCAGTTCTCTGGGGATCACACGTTCGTGGGATTTGACGTTGATCTTTCCGGGGCGTAAGTCTTCCTCGAATGCCTAACTCCTTTCATGTTTTCACAAATGTCTGACTTGCTCTTGTCTTTACAGGTTTGTCAACTTCCCGCCGCCCGTGGCCGACTATCTTCGTTCGAAGATGCCCCCCATCATTGTGGTTTCGCCGGACTAAGCTCGATACATGTGGCACTCCGTGCGAGACGTGCCGCGGTGTTGGTCTCTGGATGACCACCAGGCCGCTTCTTCAAACAGCAAGGAGAACAACTTGTACACCGCTCTGATCTATTCTCAGAAAGCGGCCACGTTCCTCGAGCGGGTCATCAAGCAGAATGATCATGACTTAGAGACCTCCTGCTCGGCCCTCGACGAGCAGGAGAAGAAGTTGGAGGAGGCGGCCGCGGCTATGTCTTGAATGGAAGTCGACTTGAAGGCTGCGCAGGAGCGGTCGGCCGAGCTAGCCTTGCAGGTGGCAGAGGTGAACACGAAACGGCGCGTTGAAGTCGATTCGCACCGCCTCGAGCTGGTAACATTGCGGGGTTAGGTCGATCAACTTACTAGTCAGTTGGTTGAGTCTCACGCCCAGGCAGGTGGACTATGAAGCCAAGGTCGGAGAGCTCGAGCTCCAGATGTCGAAAGAGGCTTCCCTCCGTGCTGCCGCCACCGCCGCGCTGGGGATCTTCTCCTATATCAGTGCCTATGTTGATGTCCTCTGGGCCGTTTACCCTCATGATCCCTCCTCCGACCATTCCGTGCTTGTGGAGGATTTCAAGGCCTTTGTTGTCGATTGCCCGCCCGAGGTTGACTTGGTTCTCCCTGTGGCGGACTTGGCAGACTTTGGCATTGATCTGTCATTTCTAGCCCCGGAGAGCAGGTTGGTGCGGCCGGGTAGGGGTTCCGACCACGAGGGATTCCCCAGGGAGGTGCATGTCGACCTCGAGGCATCGCCCGTGCCCCCGGTGGAGACGGTTGTCGGCGATGGTGCGACGGAGGCCACACCGGGTGGCGAGGTGGTTGGGAGTGAGGATCGGGCGAGCAACCAGGCTGTGACGGATAGGTCGGGGGATGGTGTTTAGGATCCCCCTTTCTTTTTTGGAAGATGTTATTTTTCTTTTCTGTCTTTTCTTTTCTATTTTCACATGTATGATGTTCGGCCCTTCGGGGTATAATCTTTGTAAATGGCCCTTATGACTTTTTATTCTGATGAATGGATTTATCCTCTAAATTTGTCATTTCCGCACATTTACGTACTTGTTTCTTACTTTATTTCTTAGAAAGTTGGTCCTGCAAACTTGGACATGCACCGACGACTATGTGTCTTGCCTGTGTCCTAACCGCCGTTTGAATATGGTACGATGTTAATGGACTGTGTTTTGATCGTCTTATCTTATGCGATGTGTCTAAACTTTGGCTTAGTCATGTTATGGTGTTGTCTTTTAAAAAGACCGTCATGCCTTGGCAGGCGGCCAATGCAATGACGACTTTGTGGACGCGGGTTCCAAGTGATGCTTTCTGTCGTAGGTGGTCGACTTGGCGACCATGACAAACGACTTGACCTTTGTCGTCTATGTCGCTTCTGGGGCGGTTCTTAGATGACTTATTCTAAAAACTTGCGAGGAAATCCAAAAATGCAACTTCTTATAAAATATTTCGACTAAAAACTATCGAACTATTACAAAGTTTTGATAGGCAAACTAGTATGCGGGCTCTTAGCTGGCCCTTACTGATAGTACTTCTTGAGGTGGGCCGCGTTCCACGGGTATTGCGCCGGCGTGCCATCCGGGTCTTCGATCTCGTATGCCCCGCTCGCCAAGCACCTGGATATTCTGAACGGCCCCTCCCAGGTGGGGCCGAACGCTCCTTTGGGTACCCCGAGTACCTTTTTTAGCACGAGATCGCCTTTCTTGAACTGTCGGAGCTTGACCTTTGAGTTGTAGTATTTTTCACTCTGACGTTTGTAGCAGGCATTTCTCAGGTTAGCCTTTATCCTTTTCTCCTCCAGCAGGTCCAAACTAGTCTTCATAGCCATGTCATTGTCGTTTGAGGCTTTGTTGCTCGTTCAGTGGCTCGGTATGGCGACTTCTGCTGGTATTACTGCTTCTGCTCCGAATGCGAGGGAGTAAGGTGTTTCTCCTGTGGAAGTTCTGCAGGTTGTCCTGTAAGACCACAATACCTCGGGCAGTTCGCTTGCCCACCTGCCCTTTCCTCCTTCAAGTCGTGCTTTCAGTGTATGTTTGATAATTTTGTTGATCGCCTCGACTTGCCCGTTGGATTGAGGATGGTAAGGGGTGGAGAAGAGCTTTGTTATCTTCCATTTCCTGAAGAACGCATCGATCTTGAGTCCGTCGAATTTCTTTCGTTATCAGACATGATTGCTTGCGGGAGACCGAAGCGACAAATGATGTTTTTCCATATGAATTTTATCACGCTGTCTTGGTCGATCTTTGCGAGGGCTTCGGCTTGTGCCCACTTTGTGAAGTAATCGACTACAATGAGGGCGAACCGTACGGTACCATGGGCAGTGGACAGGGGCCCGATGATGTCGATCCCCCATTTTGCGAAAGGCCATGGACTTAGGATGCTGGTTAACTCTTCTGGGGACATCTTGATCGAGGGGGCTAATATTTGACATCGGTGGCATGTCTTTGCGTATTCGAGAGCGTCCCTCTTTAGAGTTGGCCAGAAATATCCCTGTCGGATGGTTTTGTGGGCTAGGGATTGGCCTCCCATGTGGTTTCCGCAGATGCCCTCGTGGATTTCTCTCAGGATGGTTTGCCCCTCAGCCCTTGTCACGCATTTGAGTAGCGGGATGCTGAAACCTCACTTGTACAAGTTGTCGTTGACCATAACATACCTTGCTGCTCTCATTTGCAATCACCGGGCGTCGACCCTATTGTCGGGCAGGTGTCCTGTCTTTAGATATTCGAGTATTGGTGTCCTCCAATCCTCATGGTCGATGTCTATCGGGTCGGTGAGGGTGACCAGGGAGTGTGTTGTGGATGGGGAGGTTAGTTTCGTGATGGTGATATCTCTCATATTCGCTGGCCCTTCTGATGTTGCTAGCCTGGCTAAAGCATCTGCCTGGGAATTTGCGTTCCTGGGTATCAGTTCCACGTAAACCTGGTCGAACCTTTCGAGTATGCTGCAGACAACTTCTTAGTATGCGGACATTTGCTCGCATCGAACCTCATACTCCCCTGACACTTGACATGCGACCAGTTGCGAGTCGATATGTATTTTCAGCCATCTTACTCCCATAGCCATCGCCATTTCCAGCCCTCCAATTATGGCTTCGTATTCTGCTTCATTGTTGGTGGCCTGAAAGTCGAACATGATGGCCGTCTGGAAGGAATGACCGTCTGGGCTAGTTAGGATTATTCCCGCCCCGGCTCGAGTTTGAGTGGCGGACTCGTCTACGTAGAGCTCCCATGGGGGCCCTACTAGAGCTTCCTGCGCGGCCATTGGAAAAGTGAGTTCCACCATGAAATCGGCCAAGGCTTGTGCCTTGATGGCCATTCGTGGGGCGTATGTGACACCGAACTGGCCAACTTCAATCGCCCACTTCATGCAGCACCCCGCCGTATTGGGGCGATGTAGCACGTTCCTTAGGGGCAATGAGGTCAATACTTCCACCTAGTGGTCGATAAAGTACGGCCGTAGCTTTCTTACGCTCATTATGAGGGCGTAAGCAAGCTTCTCGAGGGGAGGATACCTTCATTCTGCCTCATTGAGTGCCTAGCTTACATAGTAGATTGGCAGGTAGTCTTGCCCTTCGGCTCATACTAGGACCGAACTTAAGGTTGTTTCAGAGGCGGCCAGGTAAAGGAAGAGCTTCTCCCCGGGGACGGGTTTGGCCAGTATTTTTGGGTTGGCCAGGTACTTCTTGATACCGTCTAGGGCTGCCTGGGCCTCCTCTATCCACTGGAAATCGTTTTTTGCCTTCTTCAGTGTGTCGAAGAAGGGTTTGCACCTGTCTCCCATGCGAGATATGAACCTGCTGAGGGCTGCCAGGCTTCCCGCGAGCTTCTGGACTTCCTTTGGGTTTCGTGGGCTGCCCATCTCCAGTATCGCCTTATTTTTTGTTGGATTGGCCTCTATTCCCCTCTTGCTGACCAGGTGGCCAAGGAACTTGCCCGACTCCACGCCGAAGTTGCATTTCTTCGGGTTGAGCTTCATGTTGAACTTCCTCAAGTGCACGAGCGAGGTTGGCAAGATGATCTTCTTTTTTCAGACTCTTGACCACTATATCGTCTACGTATACCTCCATGGATTTCCCGATTTCCTCCGCGAACATTTGGTTTACTAATCGTTGGTACGTAGCCCTGACATTTTTGAGGCCGAATGGCATTCTTTTCCAACATTACATATTCTTCTCGGTGAGGTAGGAGGTATGATGTTGGTCATCTTTGTGCATGGATATTTGATGGTAACATGCGAATGCGTCCATGAAGGACATCATTTCGTGCCCGGCTATGTTATCGATCAGATGGTCGATGTGTGGCATGGGGAAGAAGTCTTTGGGACATGCTTCGTTCAAATCGGTGAAGTCGATGCATAGTCTCCATGTCCCGTTAGTTTTCTTGACCAGGACGGCATTGGACACCCATTGGGGTTGGTCGGCTTGGATGATTAACTCGATGTCGAGCAGTTTCTTCACTTCCTCGGCCAACGCGGCATATTTTTTGGGCCCAAATTTCCTCCTTTTTTGTGCGACCGGTTTTTTCCCAGGGTCGATGTTGAGTTGATGGCAGGCGACCTCGGGGTCGATTCCTACCATATCCTTATGGGACCATGCGAATACGTCTAGATTCCCTTTGAGGAAGTCGACCAGCTGTTCTCTTAACTCCGGCGAGATTCTAGAGCCGATTATGACTTCTAAATCCTATCGGGTTGGATCCATGTTGACTTTTTCGAGCCCCTCATCTGGTGTTGCTCGATGTTGGTCTCTCCTCGGATCATCGATTGTTCCTTGGACGATGAACTCGTGTGGTTCGGGTCCAAGTCTTGGTTCCAGATCCCCGCCTATTTGTTCATTCTGGTCGATTTCCATTGGGATTCTTTGATTATTTGCTATTTCTTGTATGCTATAATTTAAATGAGACCAGATATAAATTGAACATCCTCTTGCATCAAGTTGATCGCCCTTAACGGTGCCGACCACCCCATCTAAAGTGGGGAATTTTACACAGAAATAGTAAGTGGAGGACGCAGCCTCGAATTCATGCTCGAAAGGTCTGCCGAGGAAACCATTAAAGGTCGACGACAGGTCGATTACAAGGAAATCACAAAGTTTTGTGGCCCTATCTATAGTGGAGACTAGCTCTACCGCCAGCCGTATGATCCCGTGGGGCTTCACGGTGGCGTCGCCAAAATCCCTTACCAGATGTTCGCTTGGCTCGAGATAACCATGATAGTCGCCGAGGTCATCGAAATTTTTCTCAGTATGTTGCAAAAGGCTCCGCTGTCGACCAGAAGTTGTTTGACAGTCACCCCCATGATTTTGGCCAATATGACCAGGGGGTCGGCATTTGGGTATACGATGCCCGCCTTGTCCTGTTCGCCGAATTGGATCCGATTGCTTTCTTGTGCGGTGGCGTTGACTGGTAGGCACAACCGCACCGTGTTGGCCATTTCTCTCAGTTCGGCTTTCTGACGTCTCTTTGATAGCGAGGTAGACGCGGAGAGACCACCTACTGCCCCGAGTGGTGAAAAGGTATGGATTACCCTCTCGCTGCTATGTTCTGGCATGGGGGTGTTTGTCGACCAGTCTTCTGCTCTCCCTATTTCTTGGCGACCTCATGTTGCTGAGACTGTGCATTATCGCGAGTATGGTTGTCTTTGTGTTGAGGCCGCTGGATGTTTTCATGCAGCATTCCGTCCTCATAGAGTTTCCAGAGTTGTTTCAGGAGATCGCGACATTCGCTGGTGTTGTGACCGCCCATTTTGTGATAATGGCAATACTTCCCCTGGCTCTGCCTGTCGTCGCTCTTTTTGATGGGCCGGGGGTCTCCGAGCAGTCGTTTGTCCTTGATCTGAGTGAAGATGTATCAGGGGGATACACCGAAGGCCTCTATAAGTTTGACTGCCACTGGATCTTCAAACGACTTGAAATTACCTGGGGTCTTGTATTGCCCTGGTTTCTTGCTCGCCTTTGGGGGTGCAGATTTCTTTCCCTCTCCCATTCTGGCCCCCAAGAGTTCCATGGTGTTGAACGATGGTCGCTGGAGCTGAGCCGACTCAACGCTGAGATGCATGGTTCATTCCTGTATTCTTTTGATGGTAGCCCGCTTCGAACACGACCATCTGATGGTGTTGTAGGGAGAAATAACCCGACTTAGTGGAAGTCGGGAATTGGACCGTCCTATGGTTAGCACATTATCCGACCTTATCCAGCTGGAGCAAGACTTGAAGCGACTTCGGGAGATTGGTAAGTCGCTAGAGGTGTGGGAAGCCACGAAGGTCGCGGGCCGACTTGGGATGGCAAATAGGTCGTGAGGAAACTTGATAGAACCCAAAAGTCAGGACCGACTGAGTCCCGAGCTTAGTTGAAGATAAACATGGAAAAGATTCGAGTAGTTAAGGAGGCAGATTTCTCGGGATATAACCGGAGAATGTGTATCTGTAAGCACGACTTGCGGAACAAGAAAGGAAACCCTAGGTTGGTCCACGGGAAGAAGCCCACGAAGATTGTAACCCTAGATCCATGTCTATAAATATAACTTGTAATGTACTTTGTAAAGGATCAAAACCTTAGTATCCTAGGCAGAGATTATACAGTAAAATATTCTGGCTTGGTGCCCCCAGACGTAGTCTATTTCAAGGACGAACTGGGTAATAAAATTGTTTGTCATTTATTGCTTTTGCCATTACATTGATCGAAGCGTATCAAAATACTTGTTTGTCCACCGGTGATCAAACCGGGTACAACAATTGGCGTCGTCTGTGGGAACTATAATTCCTACGAAATCACTCTGTTCGAAGGAAAACCCATTTCATCTCTGATCAATACCGATGGCGAGCAATCAATTCAATCTGAACGGGCAAGGTCTGGACGCCCGCGATGGGCACGAGGCCTCCATAAGCTCTCAGCATACCGGCTCACATTACGCTCGCCAGCCAAACCCGGTGATGACTCCTGATTGGTGGAACCTGGTGCAGACGCCAGAGGACGAAAAGGCTGTAATGGCCGTTCTCAACAAAAAACGCCTCGCGTTCGATGACGAGGACGTGTAGCCTCCCCCCAAGAAAGCCACCAGGAGGTCGGACCCTTAAAAAATAAGGAACCACGGGCCCGAAAAGGGCATTCGGGTCAACTGGCCTATGATCCGTCCAGACACGCCTTGGTCTGCAATCGCTAGCTCCTCAGGAGGCCGGCAAGGTCGAACAATGTGTTCGACCGACTTGGCGACCTTGGGGTTCAGAAAGCCTCAGGGATTGTTGAGGATGAGGCACAATCTGAGCCTCGTCGAGCTGATCAGGTGGAGCGCGACCTTGCCCTTGCACTGAACCTCCACCATAATGACCTACCAAAGGGATCGACCGTGCATTGCGGTGACCCCTAGGTGGCAAAGACAACCCCTGACCATCGCGATGCTCAGGTCGCAGCACTGACCCAGACGATCAAATAACTGATGGAGTGCATGGAGAATCGGAGCGGTCCAGCGGGGTCAGACCTTTTCCTCGCTGTCCCGGACTCCCCACTCGGAACTCTGGTCACCTTGGCTGCTACCCAAAGGAAGATTAATGTCGTGACCTTGGATCGCTACAGTGGGAACACGGACCCAAGGGTCCATGTAGCAAAGTACAACTCATACATGGCCTCTATGGGCACCACTGATGCGACCAAATGTCGGATCTTTTCTCTGACCCTGAGCGACCAGGCTCACCAATGGTTCACCTCTCTACCAACCCTATCGGTGGACACTTTCGAGCAGCTCGCTCGCCTATTTCTGATGCACTTTACTGCCCTGGCACCCCGACCTGCGACCAGGCAGCGCCTAATGAACACCCAGCAGGGGGACACAGAATCTGATCGGTCCTATGTTGAGAGGATCGACAAGCTGATCTTGGAAGGGGACCCCATTGGAGATGAAGCAAAACTGATGGGGGCTGTCTCCGGCCTCAAGAAGGGGACCAAACTCTGGCGGCGCATGACGGCCAAATACCCAACTAGCTACGCTGACTTCTGAAGGCAGGCTAGCGACCTGATACACGCAGTGGAGCTCTTGGAATCCCGACTCTCCGAGGCTAAGGAGGTCGCTGAGCCCAAGAAGAGATCAAAGAAGGCCAACTCACAGTACAAGCCGCCCGGAAGCTTCAAGCCTTTTGAAGAAAGCATTCCGGTGAAGTTGATGGACGCCCTGGGCATGACCCCCGGGCACATTTTCACTCAGATCCGGGAATAGGAACTGCTACTCCCGCCTCACCCAGAGTATTGCCATTTTCACGAGCAAGTCGGGCACTATACCAGTGAGTGCAAAGATCTGCTGCCCTAGCTCTGGAGATTGTATGAAGACGGCCTCCTTGACGAGTTCGTCAAGCGACCTCAGAAGGATGGCGACCAGGCTCCGAGAGGTCCCCGACAAGGGGAGTGCGCCCACAGGAACAACAACCAGGGAGCGGGGCAAGGGGAGCGACCTATCCTGCCCATGCCCGAAAATGCGGGAGATCGGGTGATACACACTCTCTCTCCCCTAGGGACAGTCGCGGGGCTAGCCTCGAGCTCCTCCTCCAAGCGGAAGATGAAGGCCAAAATAAGGGAGATAGAGAACGACAGGAAGATGGTGTTACCCATCCTCGCCTTGGGGGAAGAGTCCAGCACGATCGAGTTCGGAGAAAAGGACAAGGCTGGAGTGGTTTACCCCAACGTCGACCCCCTGGTGATCCGGGCCAACATCATGGGAACTACAGTGTGCCTACTTCTGGTCGATGGGGGTGCCTTTTGCAACATCCTCTTCAAGAAAACCCTGGACCAGCTCGGGGAATATGATGCTTATATCACCACGTGTGACCACGTCATGAAGGGGTTTGGTGTCCCACCGGGATGATCTGAATGGTCGTCGAGCTGGTCTCCACACTGAATAGCAAAGTTAGGGCAACTAGGCTGTTAGATTTTCTAGTAGTCGACCTTCCCAGCTCCTATAAAAGGTTTCCTGGGAAGGCCTTTTGAGCATGAGTTCGAGGCTGCGTCCCCCACTTTCTACTTTTGTGTAAAATTCCCCATCAAGAGTGGGCTGGTCGGCACCGTTAAGGGTGATCAGGTCGATGCAAGAGGTTGTTTTATTTACTCTTCGTCTCTTTTCAATTCCGCACCTACACCTGTCAAACAAATATTTGTAATGGATAGCAATGAACAAGGGAATTAAATGAGAAAAGAACAAGCAGAAAAAGAACTCGCAGCGACCTTGATCCAAGGATAGGGTACGAGCCTGATGAATTCCTAATCGAGGCCGAAATCGATGATCCACGACAAGATGGCCCAAGAGCCATTCCGGGGGAAGAACTCGAGAAAGTCAGGGTATATCAAACTCGCCCGGATCTAGAAGTCATTATCGGCTCCAAGATACCGAGCGACCTGAAGGGGGAAGTCATCGACTTTCTTAAAAAGAACTTGGATGTCTTCGCCTTGTCACACAAGGACATGGTAGGGATCGACCCAAAAATCGCGTGTCACCGACTTCATATTGACCCATCTCGGAGGCCGGTTGGCCAGAAAAGGCGGAAATTTGGCCCCGAGAAATATGTTGCTTTAGCCGAAGAGGTGAAGAAGCTGCTGGATAACAACCTGATCATGCAGGCCGACCAGCCACAATGGGTGGCCAATGCAGTACTGGTGAAAATGTCCAACAGGACCTGGCGGTTGTGTATCGACTTTACCGACCTCAACGAGGCCTGCCCAAAAGATTTCTTTCCCATTCCGCACATCGACCACCTGATAGATAACACGGCCGGGCACGATATGATGTCGTTCATGGATGATTCCGTAGGTTATCACCAGATAGCCATGCACGAACCAGATTGGAAACACACATCCTTTCTGACCGAGAAAACCCTATACTGCTAGAAAAGGATATCGTTCGGCCTGAAGAACGCAGGGACAACCTACTAAAGGCTTGTCAATCATATGTTTGCTGATCAGATCGAGAAGTCGATAGAAGTCTATGTCGATGATATTGTCGTCAAGAGTTTAAAAGGGGAGGATCACCTGTCTTACCTCGCACAGACCTTCGATATCCTCAGAAAGTTCAATATGAGACTCAACCCCAAGAAGTGTAACTTCGGAGTGGAGTTTGGGAAGTTCTTGGGACATCTGGTCAGTAAGGGGGGGATCGAGGCGAATCCAGGGAAGGTTAAGGCCGTACTGGATATGGGGGCACCCCAAAGTGTGAAAGAAGTTCAGAAGCTCACGGGGTGCCTGGCCGCATTAAGCAGGTTCATATCTCGGATGGGGGACAAATGCAAGCCCATGTTCGACACGATCCGTAAGAAAGTAAAAGTTTGAATGGACACCCGAAAGCCAGGATGCTTTTGAAAAAATCAAAGCGTACCTGGAGGATGTGAGCATATTGTTCAAACCTGTCATGGGAGAGAAGTTGTTCCTGTATCTCGCGGCTTCGGAGACCGCCTTGAGCGCAGTACTAGTCTGAGCCGAGGGTAAGGTCTACCTGCCAATTTACTTTGTCAGCCAGACATTGAACGAGACGGAGCAATGCTACCCATCACTAGAGAAATTGGCATACGCATTAGTTATGAGTGCGAGGAAACTGAGACCTTACTTTTTCGATCACCAGGTCGAGGTTCTCACTTCCCTACCACTGCGGAATGTGCTCCACCGACCAGACATGTCAGGCCGATGTCTCAAATGGGCCATTTAGGTCGGGAAGTACGGTGTGACTTACGCGCCACGACCTACAGTTAAGGCCCAGGCACTTGCCGATTTCCTAGTGGAACTCACATTCCCTTCTGAAGCAGAGAGTTTGAGCAGTTTGCCGTGGGAGCTATTCGTAGATGGGTCGGCGACCTCTCACAAGTTGGGAGTCGGCCTTGTCTTAATGAGTCCTGAAGGTATCTCATTCCAGAACGCCATTACCTTTGATTTTCCCGCAACGAATAATGAGGCCGAATATGAGGCACTCATCAGCGGCTTAGAAATGGCAACTGCCATGGGCGTCAAGAGATTGCAGGTCCATACCGACTCCCAGCTCGTGGCCTGCCAAGTTTCGGGGGAGTACGAGGCTAGGGATGATAGGATGGATGTCTATCAGGAAATTGTAAAAACACTGCGCCTGAAGTTCGCACAGATCCATGTCAAGCTGATATTGAGAGAGAAGAACTCACGAGCTGATGCTCTGGCCCGGCTGGCGACCTCCGAGGGATCACTGGATATGAAGGTGTTGGGGAATGAGTATAATCCCAACAGAAGGATGTCACCATCACGACACTTTCCCACCCCTCCACCGCACAAACGATCATAACAACATTGGAGACCCCAGTGTCGAACTGGATGACACCCATCATGGAGTATTTGATAAGCGGCCTCCTGCCACCCGATCGCGTCCAGGCTTGGCAGTTGCAGTTACGGGCCGCACGATACACAATGATCAGCCGGGAGTTATACAAGCGAGGCTTCGGCATGCCCCTACTTCAATGTATTACGCCTGAACAAGGCCAAATCATTCTTCGAGAAATACACAAAAGGGGCATGCGGAAACCACACTGGGGGGGAGTCGCTGGCCCACAAGACCACAAGGCATGGATATTTTTGGCCAAACTTAAGGTTTGATGCCATCGTTTTTGCCTGCAAATGCCACAAATGTCAGATCTATGGTCCCTCCATCAAGGTCGCACCTGAAGAGCTCACAAGCATTCTCAGTCCTCGGCCTTTTGCGAAGTGGGGGATAAACATCATAGGGCCACTCCCAACGGCCCTAGGATCAGTCAAGTATGCCTTGGTAGCGGTGGATTACTTCATAAAATGGGCCGAGGCTGAGGCATTGGCAACCATAGACCAAGATCATGTCATCAGGTTCATATGGCGGAACATTATCTGCAGGTTTGGGTTGCCTCAGGCGATCATATCAGACAATGGAAAGCAGTTTGACGGTATTAAGGTCGACGCCTTCTTCAGAAAGTGGAAGATCACAAAGTTGTTCTCTACCCCATACCACCCTCAATCAAAAGGTCAGGTCGAGGCCGTGAACAAAATCATAAAGCACACGCTCAAGGCCAAGATCGAGGGGGGAAAAGGGAAATGGGCTAGCGAGCTCCCAGATGTGTTGTGGGCATACAGAACGACCTGCAGAAATTTAACGGGCGAAACCCCTTACTCGCTAGCCTTTTGAACTGAGGCGGTTGTTCCTATGGAAATCCACCTCCCGACCCTCCGAACTAGCCAGGTCGCTTTTGATCATAATGATGAGGCCTTGGAAAGAAACCTGGACCTACTCGAAGAAAAGCAGTTGGAGGCTAACATGAGAAATGCTAGATATAAGCAGAGGTCGGAGAGATATTACAACTCTAAGGTGCGACTTCGACGTTTCAAGGTCGGAGACCTAGTGCTGAAAAAGATACTCGGAGACTCAAAAGGTGCCCTCGGTCCAAACTGGGAGGGCCCATTCCAGATATCGAAAGTCCTACCGAACGGGGCATACGAGCTCGAGAAAGCGGATGGGACCAAGGCCCAATACCCATGGAATGCAACTCATCTGAAGATGTACTATCAATAGATTTACACCTTTGTACTGATCACATCGTTGTAAACAAATACTTTTGGTAACATTAATTCTCTATTTTGTTCAAAAGAAAAAATTCCTATGTGTAGAAACCAAGCGGGTCGCACGAAAAACATATTATCGAGGAAATGCATGCCACATGAAAGACATGATCGATAACATGCAGGTTGCATGAAAGACATGACCGATAATGTGTGAACCCAAGGTGTGACTTTAGAAATACTGGAGGCGAGATCGCCACCCCAGCAGTGCGGTCATCCCCCGACTTTATAAGACGACTACGTAAATGTCCAAGAAACAAGTCGCATAGAAAATAAGAAGACAAAGACTAAGCAAAAGTCGCATAAGGAAATCGAGTCAACACAAAAGGGAATTAAAAAGGAGAATTTCATTAATAAAGACCCGGAGGTCGGGGAGAACCCCATTACAATAGACCCGGAGGTCGGCAAAAGGAAGCATTCCAATACAATACAAACGACTTGGTCTATACTAGGGAGCTACTCGAGCTAGCGACTTGGTCTATACTACGGAGCTACTCGAGCTAGCGACTTGGTATATACTACGGAGCTACTCGAGCTAACGGCCCTCTGATACAAAGGAGGTCGCTGAGGAAGATGCTGCAAAACTATCAGAAAATGATGTTTTAACATCCGAGAAGTGTCAGATGCTGCAATGAGACCTCTCGCGTTAAATGAACACGAGTGTCAGACATGTGGTGCAAAAAATTCAAGGAATTGTGAAGGGTGTTTTGGCTTGATCGTATTTGCATATACAATACTAAATCCATGTATGTTAGAAAATGCCCATCACCACTAATCCAGTTATCACGGTCGGCGCCCAAAACACAGAGGGCCCGGGGCACCTCCATCATCGCGGCGGCAGAACCGCCACCCGGGTGGTAGCACAACTTGGCAATGGCCGTATGATCATCCTCCTATGAAGGCAAGATCAGAGCCGGGGGGAACTCAGGGATGGACTGAATGCCGAAAGCCGCGAGTATAGAGCAGAAGAAGCTGGTTGCTGGAGGGTGACCTGAAATAGGGGGTTCACCGGAATCTCCCATAACCAAAGCTTGGGGATGATAAGTGGGGAGATCAGAGGAGATAATGCGTGTTATACATCTTAAAATTCCGCAATATTTATAGAGGAAAGACGGGGGTCAAGTTGTAAATTTCGACTCTCGAGGGGCCCATAATGAAACCGGTGCCACGTGAGCAGCGCGTGGGCAGTACACGACTTCTGGTTTGTCTAACTTATGGTGCTCGACGCCACTAAATATCCTGGCCATCATTGCGGATCTATCACACGTCACGCCGATTCGGAGAATCGAGGCAACGATTCGCCTCCCCGAGGATGAGATTGTAGCGTAGGCACACTTCCCGAGTCCGACCTGTCAGAAGTTGATAAAAAATATGAGTTCAAGTCAATGCCCCAAGACGAGCTTGCGACCTCGACTTGGGGGGATGAAATATGGGAGTTTATTTTATAATAAGATAAACACCAAACACCAGACGAGATGAAAAATGAAATGACGACTTCCATTGATAAAAGACCCGAAGGTCGGGAGGTAGTACATCACAAATCAAAGCCCGAAGGCTGGTACAATTATAAAAAAAATAAAAAGTGAGTAGTAAGGCTACAGCTTCAATCTTTCTCGGTTGGGGCAGTTGAGGACGGGGTGCTGACCGTCCCAAAAGGAGGCTCCTGCTGGGTAACCTCCGGCGGATCAACCTCCGAGCTTGATATCTTCTCCTCAACGAGATCGGAAGGCATGTCGACAGCTGGGGGAACGACCTCCGACCTCAGCATCTCCTCCCCGATGGGCTCGGCGAGAGCGACAGCAGCGGGAGGAACGACCTCCGAGCTTGCCAATTCCTCCACCAAGGGCTCGAAAGATTTATCTATCGGAGAGTTGGGGAGAGGGCGCATGATCTGCCGTGGGTCTGGAAAGAACGAGAGATCAACGCCCATATCCTCCAGGTCTTGGATATCCAGCAAAACATCGGGGGCCAGAGGGTTGTCCCGGACGTAGTCCTTGAGGTCGGCGACTAGCCCAGTAAGGTCGCCAGAAGGGTTTGCCCGATGACAGATTCGGATGGCACCCACAAAGACCATCACGTACGAAAAATTAGAGTTCACCTCTTCGGCGACCTTGAACTGGGCCTCCCTGGTGTCCAGCTCCCTTTTCACTCCGGCCAGCTCCTCCCTCAGGCTGGCCTCCACTTCGGCCGCCCTCCTCTCCGCCTGGATCGTCTTTAGCTTCTCGGCCGCCAAAGCGGTCTCCACCCGGGCCGACTTCAGCCTCTCCTCAGCCAGCCCGCCCTCCAGCTCAGCCAGGCGACCCTCAAGGGTCGAGATCCACAGAAGGTGCTCAGATTTGACTTTCTCCAGCCCCTTTTGGGTCTCGGCTGCCGCCAAGATCACCTGGGCCTGATCAGCTACCCGAGCCTGCGACTCCCGGAGATGTCGGAGCTTGGTTTCAGCTTGGGCACTAGTCCTCTCCAAATAAAAGGCCACCTTTAGAGTGTGGACCATGGCAGAGTACATGTTGCCCGTCATCTTCTGGTGACGAGCGTTTGCGTGATCGGTGCACATCCTCGCCTAGGACAGGTTATGCACGCTACGGGAGATGTAGCCCGGCCACTTACTGGGAAGCTCGGCCGATTGGAGAGGAGGGCTCCTAAGGAAGCTAACCACCTCCAGGCAGAAGTCAGTGGGGCCGAGTTCAGGGATGCAAAAGAGAGCCGAGTCGTCAGAGCTATGAAAATAATATGAAAGAGGTCATGCAAATCATAGTGAGAACTTACTCGTTCACTCGCTCCTCCTCCCATCCTAAGAAGGAGTCATCATCGTCATGTCGACCTCTCCCTCGGGTTGGCAAGGCAGGCCGCGAACTGGCTGGCGGCGAGGTCGGGGGCGAAGTAGCCGACTGCGGTCGGGGGCAAACTCGATCTTTCTTCCCCAGGCCTCTGTTGATTTCAGACTCGTAGGTCGAAATCTCCTCCCTCACTTTCTTCCGAGCATGCCCAGAAGTCGGCGGAGTCGACCCCGTGGCCTTCCTCTTGCCTTTGTCGGCAGTAGAGGGACCAGTAGGGACAGATCTTGGAGGGGCGGCCTCAACAAGAGGCGGCCTCAGAGGCCACCAGTCGCCTCATTTTTCCCAGAACAGACTTCTTGCGGGAGGCCATGACGTCCGCAGGAGGCTTATGGTGGTAAACAGGGATGTTGGGAATTGCAGAAATGTTGGAAGAAAAGCCAATCAGCCAGGTCGACACCGAAAAGTGTAATAAGAACGAAGTATGGGAACTTACAGGGGATGTTCAAGTGGTGCGGGTAAGTATACAGGCCGGCGTTGAGTCGGTCAAGCTCAGTGTTCAAAGCGTTCACGTCTCGCCAGCTCAGTGGAGTGTCGCAAACGATATCAAATGCCTCTTTGATGTCCCAATAAAGGTCGGCAGTAGTGGGTGTGAAAACTGTAAAAGAAAAGGAGAATTAGATCAGTAAAAGTATCTAAGTCAGAAAGAAGGCGAAACTCACCATGGTCGACCCGATTGGCATAATCGGTTGGGACAATGATGGGAAATGTGCTCGAGGGGTCCACAGACTCCCTGTTGGGGAATTTAATTAATCCTATATTAATTCAAATAATAATTCAACAACCAATCATGCATATAAACAGTTCATATAAAACCTAAGCATGCGAAATTATTACGGGTTTACGTGAACTAACCTCTTGGAGTGACAACTGTTGAGAAGATGGATCTCGTTCACACGAACACACCAAAAGACCTTCTCAAGTATTCCCTATATCCTTGTTCAACAATCCGGTGGTAGGAACTCGCGAACAATTTAACAAAAAAGAAAAATAAAATTATGTTGCACCACCTTTGTGGATTTCTAATTTTTCCAACACATGGAATTGCTCTTGGGGATGAAAAATTCATCCCCTATTTATAATACTAGGTGGTGGACGATTTTTACCCTAGGAATAAGATGGGAAAATCTTTTTCTTGATCTCCAAGAAATCTTGAATATATCCAATATATTCTTTTCTCCATAATTAAAATATTCCATAAAAATCCCACCTCCTTATATTAAGGGGTTTTCGAAAATCTCCCAATAAATAGGGAAGAAATATGATCTTTGACTTTTCTTGAATTTATGGGATAATCTTGTATTTCAAGAATACATATTCCATAAAATCTTTCCAAGAAAATCAAGAAAATCTTTTCTCTTTCTTCCTTTATTATTTTCGAAATTTTTTGGAAAAATAAGCAACATTAATTTATTTTATTTTAAACACCTTTTTCAGTTATTGGACATTATGTTTGGGCTACTTGAGGGGCCTTAAGGAGAATTAAGATTGGATCTTCTAATGGACTTTGAATATCTAATATTGAGCCACAATATTATTCAAGCCCATAAATATTAATTAATCCCACTACATAATTAATATTGCACTATCCATCTTAACCCATATTACTGTTAATATGGCTCCCGGTTATTATTTCCCGTGTTTAAGATTATCCAGCCCATTAATTAATTCAAGCCACTAAAATAGCTTTCCTTTAATTAATATCTTTTGTCCTTGGTCAAGGAACAGTTCAACATTATTATCCATACCGGAAACAAATTCCACTTGCAAGATTTGGTATGATAAATCTTATGAACCTCCCAAGGGGGCAAATCAAACGAGCGTACTCGCACACGATTCTTCGTATTAAATTTTAGCAATCGCATGTGACCAGTAATATTGCCCAAGATATAAAGTATTGAATCTCATTGATTCTCTACCCGTCATAAGTCAAAACAATGATCACTAACCACACACGATCCTATTTAAGGGATGAAGATTAAGAAATAACGAGCCACTGAGGTTTAATTCTTCCTGGTTCAGTGCTGAAGAATTTATCCTCTTGTAGGTCATATTCAGTGCATCAGTCATGCACTAGTGTAATCTCTTGGTCAAGACAAGCCAATCTGAGCCTTACACTTCAACCTTTCACGATGGATTGTTTATTTCCATCTAGGTCTTGAACAGCGTACTTTTAGTTACAAGGGACTGTTAATTTAATCTTCTGTATCTGGTATCACTAAATTAACTACAATGTAACACGTACTATTTATTGAACAATTATGCAGGAAATATATGTAACATTCAATGATATTTAGTGATAAATAATTTATTTCAGTAAATAAGACAGAAATTCAGTTTGGTTATACAAAGTAAAAGCATACTTTCCAGTATAACCCCAATACTCCCACGCCCCCCCGACGAACCACCATTTATAATGCCACCCCTCAATCTTACTTGGGATCCCACTCACGAGCTCCTGACCTCTACGGAGTCGCACGACGTTATAGCCTCCGGCCTGATGGATGGGCGTCATCACATAGGCCACCTCACCTGGGGTTGGAAGTCGACGCAACCCAGCCTGCCCAAGAACGGTCATTGTAGAAAGAATGTAACTCCATCCATTAGGAGTGATCTGGGTCAGGCTCTGATTCCAAGCCGTCAGTAGGTGGGAGATCGCCTGGTGAAGCGGGAACCAGATCCCGGCCTCCATTGTTTGCTTTCGTCAGGGGCGCCACATGAAAATGCACGTCCCGGGGGACTTTGTAAAGGCGGCGGAGGGATTGCACATAGTCATCGGTGAGAACCGACCTGTTTTTGTCATGAGATGCCATGAAGTCCGACTTGACCGACTTCCAGAAGTCGTGGGCCGGTCTCTTGTAAGGGGCCTGGGCCACATAAGAGTGATAGTCAAAAGCCCGCTCATAGGTCCCATATTTCCGGGCCAGGTTAGAAGGCCCAAACCTCTCCTCCCTCGACGGGCCAGGCGAAGGGAACTCAGTTCCAGGGCAGGAATGTGTGTTATTTCTTCCAACTCCCTCAGGAGCTGGTCATCATCATCTCCATGGTCATCCCGGCTAGCGCCGGAGGTGCCATCGGTTGGAGGCATTGTGGGGTTAGGAGTGGCAGTCTCATTTTAGCTACGGCGGTACAATTCAGCGACCGCCGCGTTGTCATCGTCAAAAGGTGAAGAAACCATGAACGGAGGGGGCGCAGGGTCTGATCTGGAGCTGGATGCCATTGACGTGAAATGGGGAAAAAACGGTTACCTGGAAAGCAACTGGGTCTTTGAAGGATAGCCGGAATAACAGACGCAGAAGCTCGAATCTATGAGTTTTGGAAGCAAGAAAGAGGAAGGGCTTAAAGGGTGGAACCCTTGGCCTATTTATAGAGAAGGGCGGGGGGGGCGAAAATATAAATTCAAACTTTCGACTTCCCCCACAGAAATTAAAGCTGCGCGGGCAATGCGTAGGAAGCACGCGACCGCTGGTTGGGAGGATTCGCAGCTTGAAACGTCACCTGCCTGCCATACCATCATTACAATTCTGTCACTTATCGCGCCGAGTTGGGAAACCGAGGTGACCATACAACTCCCCAAGGACGAGGGTTTGACTCGGGTACAGGTCCCGAGATCGACTTTCCATAGGTCGGCAAATGTCAACGGTTCAAGACAAGATCCCAGAGCAAGCTTGCGACCTCATCTTGAGGGGCAATCTTTGTAGGGAGAAATAACTCGACTTGGTGGAAGCCGAGAATTGGACCGTCCTATGGTTTAGCACATTATCCGACCTTATCCAGCTGGAGCAAGACTTGAAGCGACTTCGGGAGATTGGTAAGTCGCTAGAGGTGTGGGAAGCCACAAAGGACGCGGGCTGACTTGGGATGGCAAATAGGTCGCGAGGCAACTTGATAGAACCCAGAAGTCGGGACCGACTGAGTCCCGAGCTTAGTTGAAGATAAACATGGAAAAGATTCGGGTAGTTAAGGAGGTGGATTTCTCGGGATATAACCGGGGAATGTGTATCTGTAAGCGCGACTTGCGGAACAAGAAAGAAAACCCTAGGTTGGTCTACGAGAAGAAGCCCACGAATATTGTAACCCTAGATCCATGTCTATAAAAAAAACTTGTAATGTACTTTGTAAAGGATCAAAACCTTAGTATCCTAGGCAGAGATTATACAGTAAAATATCCTGGCTTGGTGCCCCTAGACGTAGTCTATTTCAAGGACAAACTGGGTAATTAAATTGTTTGTTATTTATTGCTTTCGCCATTACATTGATCGGAGCTTATCAAAATACTTGTTTGTCCACCGGTGATTAAACTGGGTACAACAGATGGGAATCGGCCTCATCTTCTGTAGGGATGCATTTTTTCTGTGCTAGGTGTCCGCCCAAGCGATCGAAGACCGAGTTGGATGCCCGATTATCTCCTAGTCGGTGAAAAACTGAGACCTCTTGCCCGTCTGTGCGGCAGGCTCTGTTTGTCGCTCCTTTTGGGGGAGGGTTGGCCTTAGCGGCCGAGACAGTCTGGTTGAGACCAAGCTGCCCCCTAATTGGGTTTTTCCTCTGGTATTCCCTCCGGGGCGGGAGGCCTTGACGACAGGTTGCTGGCCATCATCCTCGTCAAAATCTAGGTTCTGCTTGCGTAAATATACCCAAGTGTTCTTCATCTCTTCGGGAGTTTTGAAGATTTGAGCCCAGTTTTGCTCATCAGCGACCTGCTTCTGTAGGGGCCTCGATTCTGAGGATAGGGATGCCTCCACCCCGTCGCGTGGATCGGTTTCGAGGTCGGTCATTGGAATATCATTTTACACCATTGTTCCTTGTGAGTTCTTTATTTCTCTGCGGATCCGGTTGCGTTAATGAGGTTCCCACATACGACACCAAATTGTTATAGCTGGAATCTTCCGAACGTATGAACAATCACTCACAATGGAAAACAATAAACATAAACAGAAAAAAGAGATAGATTTGGTGACCCGGTTCGTCAAATCTGACTACGTCCAGGGGCAATACCAAGCCAGGGATTTCACTAATATGTATCAGCCTAAGTTCTAAGTTTTCTCTCCCTCTTCTAATACGCATTACAATCTGTATTTATAGACTACGAAGTAGGTTAGCTTTCTTCACGGGCCGAGTGATCTCGGCCTTCTAGGGTTTCCCGCTCACTGGATAACAAACTCCTTCCTTTTCGGCGCCAATCTCGTCCGTAGCTGGACTTTCCCTTGTTATGCCCGGAATATCTGCCTCCATAAATATAACGCGATCTTATCCCATAATTCAGCCCATTCTTTACGGGAAAGTCATTAGACTGGGGCGACCAGGCATGGATGGTCGTTCCCGAGGTACTCGCTATAACTTGGTCGCCGACTCCGATGGTCGCCCTGGAGTGATCGCCTCGTTGTGGCGAGGCCACAACAATTTAAATTGTATGGAGTATGGGCCAGGTCATTTTTTTTAAACAGGGGAGTCGAATTGGGCTGTGGAAGAAATTGGATTAAAATGGGCCCAAGGTTGTTTTATTGGATATATGCAGCAGCCCAAGTTTGTTTTTATGGACAACTTCAGCAGCCCACATAAAAATTCAGCAGCCCACACTTAACATATTACCACGCAGTAAATTTTGGCCACTGATCAGGTCCCTTCTTCTCTTGTCTTGCATTTCCCCTTCGTTTGCTGTTTTGTTTATTTTTGCTTGGGGACAAGCATTGGTCTAAGTGTGGGGTGGGGGGGGGGGAATCGGGACATGAGTTGTGTTTTGTTTGTAAATATGTGGCTGATTTTGTGCTTTTTGCGTGCTGTTTTTGTTGTTTTCTTGTTAAGTTTGTGTGCCTTCTCGTTTTATCATGGTGTTCATGCTATTAAGTAGTATGGTGTGGTGGGTTTTTGATGTTGCTGTGGTATGACTATGTGTGAATGATTGAGTGGCAACGGAGATGTTGATTCGTGATGATGAGTCGAGTGTTATGTGTTTATATATGTGATAAGATAGCATGGTTGTATTTTGTGGAGCCTCGGTTAAAAATTTGCTTTGACTAATACATGTGAAGGTTGTGAATAGTTGAAGATTTCATGAGGGAATCCATTTGCGTCTATGATAGTAATTGGTGAGTTGATGAGTGGAGTGCTGAGTTGTGCTTTGACCATTTGTATTTGAAGTAGTCTAATTATGTTGTTCGATGAATGATGCATGCATAGTGTACCCCCTAAGGTTGGAACATTTTTGTGTGGAATGGAGAAATGGAGTAGTTGAAAATTTATGTGGAAAACAATAGGTCGGTACAGCTGCCCATTTTTAGGGGCTCGTTTCTGAAAAAAAAAACTTTTTGCGAGCTAAAACCTAACGATGGAGTTAAGTTGCGGTCTTGTGTTTTAAAATGAAAAAAAAAAGAGAAAAAAATGGGTGCTAAGACAGCTGCCTACTTTCGGGGGTTCGAACGTTCATAGTCGGAAATAATTAGAGCTAAAACCCAAAAAGTAGAGTGGTGCTGCAGACCTTGAGGAAAATAAGGGGATAGGGGGTGCACTAGGTTGTAGAGTTTGTCGGAACTACCTAAGTTAGATGGAGTGTGTAATGAGGGGGTCAAAGTATGGCGAGGGGCTGAATGAATCAATGAATTGAGGACATATCGTAGATAATTTTGGGACTTGAGTGAAAACCTTTGGAAATTCATGATTTCTAATTGTGATAGTCTTAGTCCGGAGTTCTGTGAGTACAACTTTGCTTGAGTATCATGTCTTGTGTGTTTAGAGGACCTGAGCGAAATTCTCGGCTTCTCCATTATTGCTCGGTTGATGTGTTTTATTTGAGGACAAGCAAAAGTTCAAGTGTGGGGGTATTTGATAGGTAGTAAAATGTGCATGTTTTTAATATGATAGAGTACAATTTATTGGGCTCGTTTATGTTAGAATGACATGTTAGATTACTTATATGTGATTTGATCGAACAATTTCGCACTTGATCGTTTTGTATGTTTCTAAGTGTCTTTAGGTGATTTTTGGGCAAAAGAATTATTGGGCCAAGTTGGTGTTGCAAAAGCCACACTGGCCGACCCAGTGCAGGCCCATGTCCAGCAGCTGTAAGAAAGAGTCCAGCGTGTGATTTCTTGATATGGGAAAGATTTGGTCCAAGAAATTGAATTGGAAGAAGATTTGGTCAAGATATTGGTGGGAAGATTTGATTGGATAATTAAGGTGGGGATATTTGGCAAAGTCAGCCAGCTTGAGTAAGAAGAAAAGAAGAGATAAGTGGGCCGGCCCAAGATGAAAGAAAAAAAAGAGCGATTGGAAGCCTTAATTGAGAGGAGATATATTACAAGTATTTAATTAAGAAGGGCACGGAGATATACCACATTCCAGAGAACAGGCAGCAGCACATTACTATTAGAGAGAAGAGAAGGCAGAAGGTTCGAAAGTTGCAGAAAAGACTAATCAAGTTTGTTTCATAGTTTTTATTTCTTCTGAATTAAAACTTACGCATGGTTAATTATGGTTGCTAGAGGCTAAATTCTTTATCCCAACTCCGGGAATTTCTGAACCCATATTTAATGTGATTATTTAATTCTAAGCGTTTACGATATTCGTTTTTTGGATTATTTAATTTATCTGTTTCAACTTCTTGCGTATTGGAATTAATTGATTTAAACTGGCCATCTAGGTTAATTGTTTAAATATATCTGCTAAGTCTAAGCATGTAATCCGTGTAATTGTTATATGTGGAGACTCTTGGTAACAACTAGTGGATTCACTAGGGTGAATTAAATCAGGTTCTTACGGGTCGCGCTAAGTGTACTTGGGAGTTTGTTTGCTCTCTATCCTAGGATTTAATGCTTTTAACTGGGTTAAATCTACGGGTTAACCTAGACTGCTTAGTTAAAAAGATTTTCTTGAAGGGGCATCTTTTCACTTAAATAAACTTAAGGGATAGGACCGGGAAATCGAAGCGCTTTTGATTCCTGAGGGGAGTTAATCTTGAAATCGAATAAAGTAAACATTGAGGTTAAAGTAGTCGTGTTAACATGGGGGGTGAATGAACCGTGAGTTGGGGTACCCAACTCACGGGGTGTTTCTCATTGATTTTATCCATTAAATCTTTAGTTCTATTATTTTTAATTGTTTCATCTTATTTAATTAGTTTGCTATTTTATTTTTCTCTTCGTTATAAAAATCCAAACCAACCCCCTCTTTTTTGTGTGTTATCTCATTAATTCATCAATTAGCATAAGTGCAATAATCCGCGCACCCTGTGGATCGACCCCGAACTTATCACTTCTACAAGTTAGTAGGATAGTCTGGGTAATTATAATTTATTTTTGTCGCACCTCGACAGTGAGGTCAGAGAGCAACGATACAGAGACAGAAAAGCTATGGTTGCTAACATTACAGGAATAGATGACTCTTATCTGCCATCAGAAGATTCTGGTTACTCATCTGTGGAAGACTTCTGCCTGATGAGCAATGCTGATGATTTCAACGATTTTGATGATCTGATGTTCTCATCTGATGATGATATCTGCCTCATGGCAAAGGAAGAAGATCAATCTGAGGTATCTTCTAAAACATCTGTGTTTTCTGTTTCCACACCAGCTCTGCTGAGCACACCTGCTGGAGAGATTGACCTGCAGCTCTATAGTGATCAATTGCTTGATGATCTCTTCCGACTGCATGAGAGTCTAAAAGTTACTGAGGATAGTTTGCGTAAGAAAATAGAGGTTTTTACAAAATCATCTAAGATCGTTCAAGATCTGAACAACTATTTTCGTACGTCAACTAATAAGAAGAGAATTGGGTATGAACACCCTTCTTCATCCTGAAAATCCCCGTCTGGTTCACTTCAGAAAAGTGTAATCAAACGAGTTTCTGATCAAGATAAACAAAAAGTAAAATTTGCATCAGATAAGGGAAAAGGATCAGCTGACCAGGCAAGGCAAGTGTCTGATCAGAAAGGGAACAGAAATGGACCCCAACTGATCAAGCATCAGCTGAGGAATCAACAGAAGAATCCAGTTCTTCTGAAGAAACCTCAACTTGATCAGCAGATTAGGAATCAGAAAAGACAACCTCTCAAAGGGAAATCTGATCTGATACCTAATCAGGTCAAGCTGCCTAACAAGAAAGCTAAGGGTAAACTGCTAAGACCATCTATGCCAAAAAGATATGAATCTTTTAATGGTAGCAGTCGTACCTACCCTTACAATCAGAAATCTAGGGTTGCTGCACCTGAGCCCCACTGGATTAAAAGAAGACAAATATCAATGAAAAATCCCAATTCTTCTGATTCATCCAAGGCTCACACTCATGATCATACTGACCAGATTGCATATGAAGAGACGTATGATTATGTAGATGTTTATGGGAGACAAATCAAGCCCTCTGTTTTCAACAAAGGTGCCAGATATGTTTGGATCCCGAAAGGTATTTCTAATCCCCCAGGACCCGATTCTACTTGGGGTACCTAAAGCCTGATCTGATTGTAGGTTCGCGTGGGTTTGACCAATAAAGGAGGTGTACAAGCAACTATCTGGTACATCGATAGTGGATGCTCAAGGCACATGACTGGAAGCAAACATCTCCTTAGTTCATACACAGAACAAGAAAGCCCACGTGTACTCTTTGGTGATGATAACTTTGGTTTTACCAGAGGATTCGGAACCTTAGAGAATGATAATGTACAGGTTACAGGAGTCTCGTATGTCGAAGGTTTGAAGCATAACCTGTTATTGGTTTTACAATTCTGCGACAACGGATTCAGTGTTAAGTTCTCGACTGATCAGTGCACTATCAAGAATCGAGCTACTCAATAGATTTTGTTAACTGGTTCAAGGAAATGAACGATCTACACTGCAGATTGGAACAGTTGTCCAAGAAATGCATGCCTGATTATTAAGAGTTCTAAAAGCAGCAGTTGGCTCTGGCATAAGAGAATGAGCCATCTGAACTTTAAAACTCTTAACAAGATAGCAAGGATGTCTCTGGTTTAGGATCTTCCGAATGAGGTATTTTCTAAGGATCAGACATGTGTCGCATGTCAGAAGGGAAAACAGGTAAAAGCCTAATTCAAGGGAATCCGGGACCAAAGATTCAAAGAGAATATCGCAAGAATCGCTCCATATGGATTTATTTGGACCAGTTACACCACTTAGTCTCAGCGGACGCAAGTACACTCTGGTGATCATGGATGATTATTCCAAGTTTACCTGGGTGGTTTTCTTATATAAGAAGAATGAGACGACAACAAAGATACCCGAGCTGCTCAAGAAATTACAGAATGAGAAGGGTGTCAGTATTGTGAAAATCAGATCCGATAAAGGTACATAATTTATGAACTCCTTTATTACTGACTTTTACACTAAGTTTGGAATACAACATGAAACATCAGCTGCAAGACACCACAACAGAATGGAGTAGCAGAACGGAGAAACAGAACACTCAAAGAAGCTGCTCGTACTATGTTAGCTGAACATGCCACTCCAAACCGTTTCGCGTGGTTATCAATCTTGATGCACACTCGTTCGACAGATGTTCTCTGACTAAGGCTCACTTCAAAACACCTTATGAACTGTGGAAGGGCAGAAAACCTCGTGTTTCTTACTTACATATTTTTAGGTGCAAGTGTTTCATACACAATAATGGGAAGAGCCAGTTGAAAACCTTTGAGGCCAAGTCAGATGAGGGTATATTCTTAGGATATTCCTCAACTAGCAAGGCTTTCAGGGTGTTCAACAGGCGAACCTTAGTTGTGGAAGAAACACCTCATGTGGTCTTTGATGAGACATCTTCTGAACAAGAGAAATCGCCCGAACCAAAGAAGCATTCAGATCAACCCACACGATGCACAAAAAATGGATCAGCTAAGTATTAAGGAAAAAGGATCAGATCACGTAACAGTGTATGTTCCAAAACTTTATCTTACTGATTCACCAGGTCAATCAGACCCAAAGGTACGTACAACTGTCAATGAAGAAGTTGGTACAGCTGAGATAGTAGCAATTAAACCATCTGGTTCAGGGGGAACACCAGATGTTCCTACGGACAGACATCAGCATATGATGATTCCAACATCAGCTGAGACTTGTCCATGTCAAGTGGATCCTATTATTGCACCACTCCCAACTACTAGTGACTCAATATCAGATTTTGGGCTGAAGCTGTCAACACTGCATGCTACTCTCAGAATAGATCCATGCTGACCAAGAGTCAAGGCAAAACACCCTATGAGCTTTGGAATGAAAGGAAACCTCTTGTTTCTTTCTTTCGTGTGTTTGGTTGCAAGTGTTTCATACACAATAATGGTAAAGATCAGTTGAAAACATTTGATAGTAAAGCTGATGAAGGAATATTCTTAAGATATTCTGAAGTCAGTAAAGCTTTCAGAGTTTACAACTGTAGGACTCTTATTGTGGAGGAAACACCTCATGTTGTTTTTGATGAATCTACTTGTGTTCAGAAGAAACAAGAACATGATGCAGATGAACTGACCAAGAGGATCACCAGATTAAGCCTAAAACAGAAAGATAAATCATCCACTGAACCTGAAAAGAAGAAGTCAGTCACTATCTATGATTGGAGTGACTCAGACTCAGATAAAGAAGTTCAGGATGGAAATCAGGATGGTGAGACTCAGGAAAACCAACACTCCAAAGGTGACCAATCTGAACAGACACCAGTTCAGACTCAGGTATGTAATGTCAATGAAGATGTGGTCACAGTTGAGGCAAATTCTAAATCTATCAACCAAAGGGGAACAAATGTCTCTGACAATGTTTCAATAAATTTCCCCGAGGAAGATGATTCCTTTCTCTGTTTTGTTGTTCCCTCGAAGTTTATTGATTTAATCGAACCTAACATTTCAAATGTTGAGGACACTATTGAAAACAGGGAACATCAAGAAGGAAATGGTTAGATAGTCATCCTACAAGTCGGATTGTGGGTGATCTAACCGAAGGTGTTAAAATAAGAAGGTTCCATGGTGAGAGTGCACTATTCTGGCGCTTCCTATCGAGAAAGAACCTCTTTCGAGATTGGTGAAGCTCTACAAGATTCTCATTGGATTCTTGCTATGCAAGATGAAGCTGAATCAATTCTCAAGAAATGAAGTATGGGAGCCTGGTAGATAGACCAGGAAAGGCACAATGTCATTGGAACCAAGTGGGTTTTAAGAATAAAAGAGATGAAAACAACAACATTGTAAGAAACAAGGCAAGGCTAGTCAAGACAAGGTTATTCCCAAGAAGAAGGCTTTGGATTATGATGAAACCTTTGCTTTTGTTGCAAGACTAGAAGCCATCAGATTGTTTCTTGCATATCTTTGCCCACATGAAGTTCACAGTCTATCAAATGGATGTGAAAAGTGCATTTTTGAGCGGTGTGCTTAAAGAAGAGGTTTATGTGGAACAACCTCACGGTTTCAAACAGAATGACCAAGTTTGAGACTCGGAAAAAGCTTTGTATGGTCTTAAGCAAGCACCCGAGCATGGTATAATACTCTTTTCTCGGTTTCTTCGACCATGGTTTTGTCAAAGGGACTATTGATAGAACTCGTTTCGGGATAGAGGATGGGGAGATATCTTACTAGTTCGGATATATGTTGATGACATCATTTTTGGATCTCAAACCATCAATTTTGTGTGAAAAGTTTTCAACACTGATGAAAGGCAAATTTGAGATGTCAATGATGGGAGAGATGAAACAATCAAAGGAAGGAATATTCATCAACCAGGCAAAATACACGTAGATCCGATTGCTAAATATGGTGTACATAATTGCAAATACGTTAGGATTCCCATGAATACTAACTACAAGATGGATCCGATTTCAAGGCAAATCGGTGAGCCCATCGATTATAGAGGAATCATTGGATCATTGCTCTATCTCACGACAAAAGGCGGGATATAACATTTCTTTGTTGGGATATGTGCAAGATACCAAGTTAATCCTAAAAGGCTAGTCACATGGAGGTCGCCAAAAAGATCTTGAAGTATCTTAAAGGCACAGTGAATAGAGGATTATGGTATCCAGCTGATGATAACCTTGAGTTAAGTGGTTACTCAGATGTTGATTATGGAGGTTGAAATTGATGAAAAGTCCACCTCGGGAACTTGTCAATTTCTAGGAAGTAAGTGATATCTTGGTTTTCGAAGAAAGCAGGACCTCATAGCAACAAGTACTGAAGGTTGAATATATGGTGCGGGAAAGTCGCTCTTTCAATTCTTTGGCTCGCACAACAATTAAGCGATTATAAAGTTGTAGCCAATGAAGTACCAATATTTTGTGACAATACTTGATTGCCATTGCTATTTCACAAAATCCGATTATTACACACCGGATGCAAGCATGTGGATATCGAGACATCACTTCATCGAGATCATGTCGAGAAGAAGGACATAAGGATGGAGAAAATTCATCTTCGATAAAGAGAGCCGATATCTTGACTAAACCTTTGGTCAATCAAGATTTGGTGAACTTTCGGTTGAATTAGGGATGTTAGAACGGTGTATAGAGTAAAAATCGAAAAATTGAAGGTTTTGAAGCATGAAGTTTTCTCGATTCTCTTGAGAAGCTTAGGATAAAATGGAAATCTTGAATCGGAGTCTCGGGAAACTCGAGTTCTTTGAAGGTCGAAGACTTCGATGAGAAAAATGTAACCATTTCAAGATTTCGATTATTATCTTGACGGTTTATCAAAGTCGAAGACTCAAGAAGACTGATAGAGGAAAATTAGTCTGAAGAAGTAATGACTCATGCAACTCATTTATTGCTTAAGTGAAGCTCAGAAATCATTCGCAATAAATACAAAACACCTGAGGAATGTTTTTGGGTGGGATCGTTTTAAATTTCGAAGAAGGTCAACAGTCATTTAATGCTCTGCTACATTAATGACCAATGAGGATGTTTTGGAGGCTTACTTTTTCGGAGATCGTCGGTCAGATACCCGATTAATGGGAGATTAATCTCAACCGTTGTTTTTCACCTAACCAACACGATTCCCCACGATCTCAAAGCTATATATACCCTAAAAAGCCTTTCAAGCCAAAATTTTATTAAACCCTTCGTTCCAAATCCTCTGCAAATAAAAATCCCCTTACCCAGAAATTCCTAAACCCTAAAGCTTCACTTCTCAAATCAATCTCTAAAATGGCTCCAACCTTGTTCGAGAGATTAGTTTAAACTAACAAGCCGTGGTACGAGTTCGTTGTTTCACTCGAAAAGCACAACCAACTCAAAGCCGTAAGAGGAGGCTCTGATATGATTCGACCGCTAAACTCACCCAACTAATCGCAAACCGACGCACTGGGAGAGTTTTGCGAAAAGAGGTAATCAATTCATCTATAACTTGAAGGTAGATGAAGAGGATCAGATGCATTCTTCGACATCAGATCACACTTAGAGCATTCATCCAAATACGTCGATTTTGAAAGGGATTTGTACATAACCCAAAAAAATCTGAATGATGTTTTTGAGCTCGTGATAGAGGAGAGGATCCCACGATGTATATGTCGGGGTTTGAAGAGAGCAGAATACTTAGATAGGATTGCCGAGAATCTGTTAAGTTTGAGGCGACATTGCATTAGAGGCACCTAAAGCCACAATATCGTGTATTGATGGATATTGTGAGTAAATGCATCATGAGTCTTTAGGGGAGTTTTGAGCGATCAAGACCTAAGCTCGGGATCGATGGCGGCGATAGAGGCCTCACCCACCACCGACTTCAATCGGCTAAAATTTCTCGATTCAGACGGTGAGTGAAAGCAGATCAAAGTTTTGAAAGAAGGTTGATGGCGATCTCAATAAAAGGCAAGATCCACCATGCCACCAAAATTGCTTACATTTTGGAGATGTGTGAGAGAGGAGGAGGATATCTTCGCCAATTCGACCCCATTCCCTAAGTCCAAAATTCTCTTTAAACCCATTGCAAAAAAGCGGTCACCATGGGGAAGAGAGAAAAGAAGGTTGAATCACCGATTCTTGGTGAAAAAAGAGACTCAACAAACCGGGGGGAAGGTTTTGTTGGAGGCAAAGATTGAGCAGGAGCAAAGATGTTGAAACTAAAGGATCTTGCTCCAAAACGCAGAAGATTGGTGGTTCTCACCGATGAAGATGAAAGTGATTCTCGACGAGATTCAACCGAGCGCCTAAACCGCTCGAGTTCACCATTACAAGTATTGGCTCTCAGTTATCTCGAGGACACAGGATCGATCGGAAGCGTGTCTTCTCCGAGGTGCTCGAGACATCGCTCAGTTCGAGATAAAATTTTCAGAAATTTTTAAAGGATAGACCAGAGATACCTACCTACAAGAGAAGAGCTTTAAAGATTGCAGGCTCGAGATGTAAGGTCGATTCGAAGATGTGCCGAGCCGAGGAAGATTCAAAAGGATATAACTCGAAGGGCCGTAACCCTCTCGGATGCAAACCGAGGACTGACCAAGACAAACTTCGGGATCTTTGTTGAGGCTCAGGAGCGTAATATTCTTGATGAGCTCCCTCGAGTGATCTCTTCTTGATCCCGTGAGCGATGCTTTTGAACCGGAAGAGCCCAAGATGGAAGAAGGAGAAGTGAAGAAGGCGAGTGGAGGAGCAAGGGGGAACAGTTCATTCTTGACCGCACCCGAGCTCAAATTCATACCCCGATCTGCAAGATGTTTTCTTGATTAAGAGGCGGCAAGATTCATCCTCAATCGACTCTTCCCGAGATGCTTGATAATGCCGCATTCAAGGGAAGATCGTGGAATGAGGAGAGACCTTCCGGACCGACTTCTCGGGGTTCGGGGAGGACAAAGCTCAGGATGAAAAACTCCAATTTTGATGATTTGGTTCGAGAAGAAGTTGGTTGAACGGAGAGCAACCGAAGTTGGTGCCCGGAAAGCAGAGACAAATCTAAAGATGGAGATGGGGACCAACAGGAGATGTTGAGAAGCGGCCTCGGATGGAAAAGGAGACTTCATTGTCGATCAATCTGAAATTGGTCAACCTCGGACGGTTAGAACTCTCAGTACCTTTTGGCACCATTAACAATTATGCCAAAGTTCCGAAAGTCCAATCTTTAACTCAATTGTCGATAAACAGATCGAGGCTCGATTGGAGACCGGAGCTCAGGACGAAGCCGGGGCACAGATGATCGACAAAGACAGAGGTGCGTAAGATTCCGAGATTGATCTCACTCCCTTGATGGAGAAACTTGAGAAGGTTGAGCCAATGATGATCAAAATTGCTCAGATGGAAGAGACGTTGGCAATCAAGCTCAAAAGATGGAAAGTCTTAGTCACCTTCTTGAGGTGGTGCAAATTCAAAACACTCGACCACCCGGATGACCTCCATGGAAGAAAAGTGAATGAGAAGTCAAGGAAGTCAAGGCCGAGTTAAGTGATGAACCAAGGTAAACACCGTGAGAGTTCGATTTCTAGAGGTGAAACCGCGTAAAAGAATGAGGTGCCGATAAAGTCTCATTGTTGAGGAAATGAGCTCAATGCTCATGACCAAGATGACAGAGAGATGTTCAAAGAAGCACTCTTCTGGTCGGGCTTTTGCCCACTTATCTCAAGAATTTTTCGTGGCCAAGAACCATCTAAGCGATTTGGAAGATTTAACAAGATCGGGATAAGAGGAGAGATTCATTTGTGTGAGCAAAGAGCAATATCACATGGACACAGCACTCTCCAGACTTCTTCCAAATTACGGTGCCAAGAAGGGGGAAAAAGGAAGGTGAAGACCTCAAAAAGTTCATGGCACGTACTTTGGAGAAGAAGGCTCAAAAAGATGCTGAAATGTATAATTTAGCCAAAGCCTTAAAAGAAGTCGAAGCTTCTGAGAAGTTAAAGTTTGCTCAGGTGGAGAAGCCTGTCTACACTCGAGTTTCCAAGCAAACCTTGTTTGATGTGTCAAAAGAAAAACTGAGTGCTAGAGCAAAGGTTGGAACAAGCCAGGCTGCTGCTGAAATGCCTATGAAGAGGAAAGCCTCGGGTGTTGTTCAACCTGAAAGCAAGCGTGCAAAGGCTTCTAAGCCAATCCAGAGAAAGCTGATTCTGGATGATGAAGAGAAAGAAGAATCTGAGTCTCAACCTCAGATGAAAGTCTTCAATACTAGAAATGCTCTGAAGACACTCCAAATGGAACAAGCTAAGAAAGTTGCTGCTTCGGTCTCAGGAGCATCTGTGATCAGAAAGAAGATAGACGAAGAGCAGAAGCGAAGGAGTGAATTCAGGAAGTTTGCGAGCAAGAGGAAAGGAACATCAAAAGCGCTAAAGTGGCCCCACGTTGATAAATGGATGCCCATTAAACTCAACGATATGTGGGAAGAAGTCAAGAGAACCTTCTGGTTCAATTATGATGTTCTCGGGGAATGGAGAGGGGAAGGCTCAGATCAGAATGAAGCATTCATTGAGTATCTCCTTACCTTCTATCCAAAGTATCTACAGAGCTGGATTAACCTTGCGGATGAAGGAGAAGTACAGATAGTAGCCCCTGGTCCATATTCCTATTCTCCTCCAAGACTTGATAATGACTTGGTGAATGAGAAGGCCATTACTCAAGAGATTGCTCAGTATGCTGGTCAGTTGGGTCTAACAGGAAACAATCCGGACATCATCAAGGAAAGAAATGAGCTGAAGAAGAGATTTTTCGGAATGTTCGATCTGGAGGTGCCCACTGATGAAGTTGAGAATGAAGCAAATCAAGAGCGTAAGATCAAGAGCCAAATCAAGATCGGAGATCAAGACTCGAAGATTCTGTACTCTTTAAATTTTTTGTCTTTTTGATTTTGTTGATAAACTCATTGTAATCTGTAATGGTATACTCATCATCAATGAAGATTTATCATTATGCTCAAAAGATAATATCTCATTATCTTATTTACATGTCTTTTATTTTGATATGCCTGAATGCATGATGATATGGGGGATATTGTCTGAATTTGGAAAAATTGTTTAAGTATTTGGTAATGAACTATTTAAAGAGATTCATTCTGAAGAAATTATTTGAATGATTGAATCACGAGAAACTCTGAAATTGTTGGGAGATTCTCTGATTTAAGAAATTGTTGGGAGACAACCAATCTTGTAATAGGATAAACTGAAACCTGAGTATAGGTTATATGTTTGTAACAAGATAGGTTTTGGCATCATCAAAAAAGGGGAAATTGGGAGATGAATTTAATAAAGATATATGATTTTGATTAAGATCCCAAAACCCCTAAGTATGACATGTTAGAATGATCTTGATAGTTGAGTCGAGATTCGGTTTTAGAGTATTCGGGATGTTATCCGCAAAATGTATAGTCGCAGATATAGTTTAGATAGGTTTCAAGACTCAAGAACTCAAGATATGTTTAAAGTATCCGAAGTTTGAGGATGAAATCGATATCAAGACTCAAAAGATGATCTTGAGTAATCAAGACTCAAAGATTAAGACTCGAAGACATCGGTCCAAGATAAACTACAAAGATTGAAGACCTCAAGACTCGGAAGACCAAGACTCGAAGACTCAAGACTCGTAAGACTCAAGACACGGAAGATCAAGAATCAAGATCTCTTATCAAGGCACAAGATCATCAAGACTCAAGAATATCTTGAATGCTCAAGATGAACTCGAGTGTTCCGAGTAATCGATAATATCTATCGAAGGATGCACTCCATCGAGAAGATCGCGATTCCTTATGAAGTTAGATATTGCCAAGACATTCAAATGCGCATAAAAGGAACTAAGTCGGAAGTGTTGTTAAGGTTATATCAAACTCGAGTTTGTAACCAAAAAGAGATTGAAGGTGTCTACCTTTTAATGGAGACAAAAAAAAAAAAAGAGGAAGACGACATCGTACCATCTCGACGACCTTGCGGTGTGGTAAAAAAAAAATGTCAGATGTACAAAAGTTCCAGACTGCAAAAAGTGAAGACCGGCTACATGAAAAGTTATTGCCTAAAAACGTGTTAGGGAGTTTCAAACCCTAAATATAGCCGTTTCACACACCACAAGAGGGAACTCACGAAGATATCTCTCCAACGGATAGTTTTCAAAAGTGACCTTGGTGTATGCCTATAAATCTTTGGTGACCCTCTACATTGTAAGGTTACGGAAATTTATACGCAACTCAAGAGCTCAAACTTATTCTTGCAAAAGTGAAAGCACTCGAAAAACTTAGAATTTCCCAAGTGCTTCTATATTGAAGAGAGCTCACTATACTAAGCCTAGCTTGATAAGATTTATCCAAAGCTTAGTCGAGATATCCTAACCCTTTGCATTGTGCTTCATTGTAAAGGATATCTCATCCTAGTTGGAAAGAACCGAGAAAACCCCCAAAACCCTTGAGAGAAGGTAGTTTGGAGTGTGTTTGTTGGTGAGAAAGAGTTGTAAAGAGTTAGTAAACACTGGCGGAGTAGTCAAAATACTCTAGAGGAGAAGTTAGTAAGCTTCTGGGTAATCGAAAAGCTTGTGTGTGATTGAGTAAGTAAACTACGGAGGTAGTGTAAAGCTCAAGGTCGGGTTGAGTAAGTAAACCACGTGGAGTAGTCGTAAACTTCGAGGGCGAGTTGAGTAAGTAAACTATGAGGTAGTCGGAAAGCTCGAAGTTGGTAGTGAATTTCTCTGAAGAGTCAGGGAGAGTGGACGTAGGAGCTTGAGTCTCTGAACCACTATAATTGTTGTGTTCTTTATTGCTTTCCTTATCTGTACTTAACTGTTGAATTGACTTGTTTTGAAAGCATACTTTTCACTGATATTCAGTTGGAATCAATCCACTAAAGTTGCATAAGTGAATCTGACCTAATCACTATTTCATAAAGGGAAGGTTTTCAAAGAAAGCTTAAAAAACGAGTATAATCTAAAGGGCCAACCATTCAAGACGATCGAGTAAATTTAGAACAGATAGTTATCAAACCGAACTCTCTTCCGAGGATTTGATAAGTTAGTTATCGATCCAAGCAACTCGGGATCTCGACACTCGGGACTCGGTTGGGATTATCTCGAGGTATATCTGTAAATTTCGGGATCACCGTCTCGATAGACTTTGACTCGAGAGCGATCTGTGCTTCTTTTAACCTAATCTTGTGACTATCGACCCAAGTGACCTCGAGAAGAAAAAAGTTTTAAAAACACTGAACACGTGTATTCCCCCCCCATACACGTGTAAGACTCGTTTGCACCGGGACCAACAAATACTAATCAATATACAAATATAAATATTTTTTATATAAAATAATATTTTTCATTATATAATTTCTTTTTTTTTGGTGGGGGCATCGAGCATATCATAAGCACATCCAATTTTTTTGTGTCGATTTATATATTTGAATATGAAATATTGAAATACTGAAATACTTCTCTACTAGGATGCATGGGTACTCGGAATTTTTGAATAATGCAGTGTCGAATACTTCGTGGGTACTTAGGTATGCGGATGCGGGTGAGATACGCACCCGATACGCCACGTGGCGTGTCCCAATTAAAAATGTTAATAATAATTTTGGGTACCGTGTCGGACACGGCTGATCAGCGTGTCGGATACGGATAGGGTACATGTGGGGTCAAATTTGTAAAATTTATTTTATTTTTTGCCTTGAAATAAATTTATTTTATATTTAATTAACCTAAAATAGCCCACAAACATTAAAAAAATTTGACTGTTTCTATATTGCTCACACGGTCACACCACAGTCAAAGTGTTAGTCGTTCACATATTTTATTATGATGTTCATCTCGTTTTGATTTTATATTTGTTTAGGTGTTAAAAAATTGCGTAGGTTACAAAGACACATATTTTTTTTTAAATGTGGAATTATTTATATATACAATAAAAATATAAAATAATTTGAAAAATTATAATCGTACCCAGACCGTATCTTACCCAATTATTTTTAAAAATATGCGTCCTAGTACCCGCATCGTATCGTAGCCATATTGCCGTACCCGTATTCGTGTAACCTAGCTTCTCTCAAATCAAATTTGAGTTAAAATTTAAATTCGAACTTTAAATAAATATATATACATATTTAATTTGATTATTGACAACCTCGGTCCGTCATAAAACAAAGTTCATTGATAGGCTAAATTATTTGCACTTCTACTTTTTTTTTTCGACCAAATTTGCACTTCTACTTAAAACTGTTTTGAGTGAATTATCTCTTGAAATTTTGGAAACATACCGATCATGCAACAAAATCAATATATTACTTTGTTTCTCAAACTGTATTTTAAAATTTGAATTCATTTGAAATTACTTTCTTACACATTTGTCCCTTAATATTTTTAAGATGCAACCTCAAGAATTTAAAACAATTAATTTGGTGAGTGGCAATAATTATTGTATTTCAAGGTTTATCAAGCCTTAAATTCATGTCTATCCAGAGACTAATCAAAAAGCAAAAGAGCTGCTCACTCTTTCTTGAACTTATCTACGGAAAAAACAAGATGGAGAGAGAGAAGAAAATAAATACATTTATAATCTTCATAATTATTAGAGGTAAAGGTGGACCTGAGATTAACTCTATCCATTAATACAAGTATTTGTGTCGATCTAGTTGAATAATTCAAGTGGTTATACATTACAAAATTTTCGGGTTTTACCGATGAATTTTTTCCGTCGGTAATAAAAAAAATTAGCATTTACCAATTGATTATCGATTGATTTTTTTCATCGAATTAACGCTCGTTGGTAAATTTACCAATGCAGGGAGTGTCTGTTAGAAACTATTACTGACAGATTACTGACGGATTACCGATGGATATTGAAAAATTAATGAATACGATAAATCCGTTTGTAATCTGTCGGTAAAATGGTTGGTAAACAAGATCCGTTGTAACTTGATGTGTTAATCCGTCAATAATCTGTCGGTAAAATGTTAGTAAATTCTGTCAGTAATCCGTCGTCGGCAGTCCGTCGGTAATATTTGGTAGTAATTTGTCGATAGTCCGTTGGTAAATACACCCGTCAGCAATCCATTGGTAAAGTTTGTTTGTAATTCGTCGGTAATCTGATGACAAAATTTTATTATAATTTTTAAAAAGTTTTCGTTTTATTTTTATCCCTATCGTAAATTCAAATGAGAGAGTGACTCTAAGATATAAAGTCACTCTCCAAGTAACTTTAAAATACATAGTAATTTTTTTGTGATCATAAGAATCAAAAATATAGAATGGAGAGACTTAACTACCCTTTCCTTTCTCCAATAAATTGTTCCCACCAATCCCCATCTCCTTACCCATAAATCGGTCCCCACCCACCCTCCCCATTTCCATATTTTTTGATCGATGCTTCTTACACAAAAAGGGCCCACCAACACTTTCCATTTTTGATCTTTTGACCCTTTCCCCTATTTTTAGGCTGCCCATTTTTTATCAAATCCTTTCATTCTCAAATTTAAAAAATCAACCGACCTATTTCTTCTATGTTGGGACCCCATTACAAATTAAATAAAAAATTAGATGTTGAATTAAATTGACTAAATTTAAAGGGTTGATTTTGAAGTGTATTTTTTAACCAAAAAAATACGCAATTTTCAGAAAATAAATTTTTTGAATTTCTACACTTTTGGACCGATTTTGGCGTACATATGTTTTAAAAAATTGAATTTTAGGCCAATTTTAGAGTACATTTAAAATATATATATATTTTTGAAGTGCATTTAAAAAAAATATTTTGGAGTGCATTAAAAAAAATATTTTAAGCCCTGGAGTGCATTTTTAAAAAATATTTTTTTGTATTTTAGGCCAATTTTGGAGTGCATTTTTTGTAAAAAAATTTATTTTGTAGTGTATTTTTTAAAAAAAAATTGTATTTTGAAGTGCATTTAAAAAAAAATTGTATTTTAAGCCAATTTTGAAGTGCATTTTTTAAAAAAAAAAATTGTATTTTGAGCCCTGGAATGCATTTTTAAAAAATATTTGTATTTTGGGCCCTAATTTAAACAGAAATCCTAATATGCAAATATAAACACCTAATTACAAATTAAACAAAAAAATATATACACAAAATCAACACAAAATTAAACAAATTAAAAAGAAAAATACTAATAAAAAATCTAGAGAAACCCTAAATTGTAAATTAAACAAATCTGCAAAAATAAAATCCTAAAAATTATACAAATCTACAAATCTGATGCCATCGTCTTCTACAAAAATACAAATCCTAAAAATACAAAGAAACTCTATAAATTAATGCAATAAAAAATACAAAAAATACACATATTAAAAAGCAAAACTTATACAAAATAAGTTGTCTTCTCCATCCGCCGCAATTTACTGAAATCTGCAAACAAAATTACAGAAATTACCAAAATTCAGAAAACCCAAATTCATAAACAAAGAGAAAGCCCAAATTTGCAGAAATTGACGCCGCCACTCTACCTCTGTCACCGGAATCTGATGGAAACACTATACATATCACACAAATCTGATCGAAAACCTTAATATTAAAAAAAAAAAATACAGAAATTACCAAAATTCAGAAATTAAAAAACACAGAAAAATAGAGAAAAATTACAGAAAATCTAAATGGTCCGTACCTTCGTCTTCACGGTGGTGGAGGGCGATGGTGCCCTCGGGTTGTTGGCGGCGGCAGCCTCCGCCTTCGTCGTCCGTCACCGCCGGGATAACACCCCAAACTAGATCCATCACCCTCCAACGCGGTTCCACCTCCGCATCCACCATCGTCAACCACCACCGCCTCTCCCCAAATTTCCGCCACAATCGGCGGATCCGCTAACTCCAACCACCACTTCAAAAATGCCGCCCATATTAGACAGAGAGCGAAAGGGAGAGAAGGCGGTAGAGTGAGAGGGAGAGATGAAAGAGTTTTTTTTTGGGCGGGGATGGGGGGTTTGTTTGAGAGAGAGAGAGAGAGAATGGAGTTCTGGGGGTGTTTGCAGAAATAGGTTTGTTGGGGGTATTCTTTTTGACGTTTTGGGGATTTGGGGGTGGGGGGAGGTATTTTTTTTAAATGAAATAATAAATACATACAAAAATGAGATGAGGGGTATATTTGATACAAATTGTATTATATAAATACTTTTAAAAGATCTTTTGTCTGTAGAGTCTTTTTTGTTAGAAACTTTCAGAATAGCGGAGAGTCATTAATTCAATTCAAATATCATGAATTCATGATGCAATCCAAAAAATATAATAAATTTAAGTGTATCACCACCAAGAATAAATACTAAAAACTGTTAGATTCATGAATATATGAATCCATTACTTATGAAAAGAGTGGATTGCGTAAATTTGGCCAGTCACTTGGTCAGTTTCCTTTCGGTATCATGTAAAAATTTCAACGGTGTCCGACAACAATGCTACGTGTCTTTATACTTTTTAACGGCGCCTGACTTCAAATATTTTTCTCTTTTTATTCTTTTTTTTTCTTTTTACTGTCCATTCTCAAATAAAGGTATTTAATTTGCTATTTGAGAAAGATATTTACCGATTCTTGGTTTTCTGATTCCGGTGGGTTTACGCTGTTGCTTTTTATTTTAATCTCGATCAAGTTGGGTTTCTTTTTTACCGTGTGGATTTGCATTACATGACTTAGTTTGCCCTAATTGGTATTTGAATTAACCTGTACGAATTGCATTCTTATTTTTAATTTGAAGTTTAATTGCCTTTGTGTAGTGAAACTGAGGAAAAACGTGGACTCCTATATACAATTTAAGCAAAAATAAGTGAAGTGGCTTCATCTTCAATAACAATAATGAACTATTAACGAACGAAGACATTTGTTTTCTCTTTGTCTGCTTATAAGAGACGTAAAAATAAATTTTAGAAAATGTATAGGTACGTTTTAATTCGTGCTCAAACTATTTTTGATGATTATATCACTATTGAGTATTATGTATAACCTTACAAAAAGTATGAACATATTAATTACCTTTAGTTTTAGTTTTCACCCCTGGCATATTTTTTAGATTGAAATAGTATTTTTCAAGGCTAAGGCACGCCATGTAAATCTCTGTTTTATGGTGTTGATTTTACATTGACCATGGATTAAGATGAGGTTCTGAAAATGTATGACAAAATGTGACCAAATATTTATAAAAAGGAAATTGAACATATATGTCATTGCATTGTTGGGGAATTAATTGTCCGGATTTATTCGGGATGAATATTTAAATACAAATTTAATTCTAACAATTATTACTAGCATGAATTAATCATATATTAATTCAAATAATAATTCAACAACAAATCATGCATATGAACATGTCACATAAATCTTGTTGGTCCCGGTGTAAACGAGTCTTACACGTGTATGGGGGGGAATACACGTGTTCAGTGTTTTTAAAACTTTTTCTTACTGAGGTCAGCTTGGGTCAGATAATCCTGAAGATTAGGTTTCGAGAAGACAGACGCTTTCGAGTCAAAGTCTCATCGAGACAATGATCCCGAAGCCGCTTTCAGATACCTCAGATAATCCCAACCGAGTCACGAAGTGTCAGAGATCCTGAGTTGCTTGGATCGATAACTAACTTCATGAATCCTCGTAAGAGAGTTCGGTTTGATAACTATCTGTTTCTAGCTTACAAACCGTCTTGCGGAATGGTTGACCCTTAGATTATACTCGTTTTAAGCTTTCCTTGAAAACCTTCCCTTTATGAAATAGTGATTAGGTGTGATTCACTTATGCAACTTCAGTGAATTGATTCCAACCTCAATATCGATTGAAAAGTATGCTTTCAAAACAAGTCAATGCAATAGTTAAAGCATGAGATAAGGAAAGCAATAAAGAACACAGCAATTATAGTGGTTCAGAGACTCAAGCTCCTACTCCCACTCTCCCTGACTCTTCAGAGAAATTCACTATCAACTTCTGAGCTTTCTGACTACCTCGTAGTTTACTTACTCAACTCGGCCCTGAGTTTTCTGACTACTCCACGTAGTTTACTTACTCAACCCGACCTTGAGTTTTCTGACTACCTCCGTAGTTTACTTACTCAATCACACACAAGCTTTGGACTACCCCGAGAGCTTACTAACTTCTCCTCTAGAGTTTTCTGACTACTCCGCGTAGTTTACTAACTCTTTACAACTCTTTCTCACCAACAAACACACTCCAACTACCTTCTCAAGGGTTTGGGGTTTCTAGGTTGGTTTCCAACTAGGATGAGATATCCTTTACAATAAAGCACAATGCAAAGGGTTAGGATATCTCGACTAAGCTTTGGATAAATCTTATCAAGCTAGGCTTAGTATAGTGAGCTCTCTTCAATATCGAAGCACTTGGGAAATTCTAAGTTTTTCGAGTGCTTTCACTTTTACAAGAATAAGTTTGAGCTCTTGAGTTGCGTATAAATTTCCCGTAACCTTACAATGTAGAGGGTCACCAGTATTTATAGGCATACACCAAGGTCACTTTTGAAAACTATCCGTTGGAGAGATAGCTTCGTGAGTTCCCTCTTGTGGTGTGTGAAACGACTATTTTTAGGGTTTGAAACTCCCTAACACGTTTTAGGTAATAGCTTTTCATGTAGCCGATCTTCACTTTTTGCAGTCTGGAACTTTTGTACATCTGACATCTTTTTTTTGACACATCCCACATCGATTGTCAAGATGGTACGATGTCGTCTTCTTCTTTTTGACTTTTGTCTCCGATTAAAGGTAGACACCTTCAACGGCTCTTTTGGTTACAAACTCTGAGTTTGATATAACCTTAACAACACTTCTGACTTAGTTCCTTTTGTCTGCATTTGAATGTCTTGGCAATATCTAACTTCTTAAGGAATCGCGATCTTCTCAGTATTGCATCCTTTAGATAGATATTATCAATGCCTCGGAACACTTTCGGAGTTCATATTGAGCATTCAAGATATTATCGAGTCTTGATAATTATTGTGCCTTCAATATTTTTGATCTTGATTCTTGATCTTACATCTTTGAGTCTTCGAGTCTTGTGGTCTTGAATCTTTGTAGTTTATATCGACCGATGTCTTTGAGTCTTCGTCTTTGAGTCTTGATTTTTCAAGATCATCATCGAAGTCTTGATATCTCGATTTTATCCTGAAACTTCGGATACTTTCAGAAACATACCGAGTTCTCCAGAGTCTTGAACCTATCCTAAACTATATCTGCTGACTATACATTTTGCAGATAACATCCTGATTACTCTAAAACTGAATCCTGACTCAACTATCAAGGTCATTCTGAATCATGTCATACTTAGGGGTTTTGGGATCTTAATCAAAATCATATATCTTTATTAAATTCATCTCCCAACAATTTCCCCCTTTTTGATGATGCCAAAACCTATCTTGTTACAAACATATAACCTATACTCGGGTTTGGTTTATCCTATTACAAGATTGGTTGTCTCCCAACAATTTCTTAAATCGTAGAGAATCTCCCAACAATTTGAGTTTTCTCGGCAGGTTTAATCATTCAGCAATTTCTTCAGTAATGAATCTCTTTAAATAGTTCATTACCAAATACTTAAACAATTTTTCAAAATTCAGACAATTTCCCCCATATCATCATACATTCAGGCATATCAAAATAAAAGACATGTAAATAAGATAATGAGATATTATCTTTTGAGCATAATGATAAATCTTCATTGATGATGAGTATATCATTTACAGATTACAATGAGTTTATCAAAAAAAAAAAAAGTCAAAAATTTAAAGATTATAGAATCTTATGAGTCTTCAATCTTCAGTCTTCAGATTTGGCTCTTCAGTTTGTTTCATTCTCAACTTCATCAGTGGGCACCTCCAGATCGAACATTCCGAAGAATCTCTTCTTCAGCTCATTTCTTTCCTTGATGATGTCTGGACTATTTCCTGTTAGACCCAACTGACCAGCATACTGAGCAATCTCTTGAGTAATGGCCTTCTCATTCACTAAGCCATTTTCAAGTCTTGGAGGAGAATAGGAATATGGACCAGGGGCTACTATCTGTACTTCTCCTTCATCCACAAGGTTAATCCAGCTCTGTAGATACTTTGGATAGAAGGTAACGAGATACTCAATGAATGCTTCATTCTGATCTGAGTCTTCCCCTCTCCATTCCCTGAGAACATCATAATTGAACCAGAAGGTTCTCTTGACTTCTTCCCACATATCGTTGAGTTTAATGGGCATCCATCTATCAACGTGGGGCCACTTTAGCGCTTTTGATGTTCCTTTCCTCTTGCTCGCAAACTTCCTGAATTCACTCCTTCGCTTCTGCTCTTCATCTACCTTCTTTCTGATCACAGATGCTCACGAGAAGCGTGACTTTCTTAGCTTGTTCCATTTGGAGTGTCTTCAGAGCATTTCTAGTATTGAAGACTTTCATCTGAGGTTGAGACTCAGATTCTTCTTTCTCTTCATCATCCAGAATTAGCTTTCTCTGGATTGTCTTAGAAGCCTTTGCACGCTTTTCGGGTTGATCAACACCGGGCTTTTTTTTTTTCCTCTTCATAGGCATTTCAAATAGTTGAACTGGCTTGTTCCAACTTTTGCTCTAGCTTTTCGGTTTTTTCTTTTGACACATCAAGCATGGTTTGCTTAGAAACTCGAGTGTAGACAGGCTTCTCCACCTGAGCAAACTTTAACTTCTCAGAAGCTTCGACTTCTTTTAGGGCTTTGGCTAAATTATACATTTCAACATCTTTTTGAGCCTTCTTTTCCAAAGCACGTGCCATGAACTTTGAGATCTTTTGGCTTCCTTTTCCCCTTCTTGGCACCGTAATTTGGAAGAAGTCCGGAGAGTCTTTGTGTCCATGTGATATTGCTCTTTTGCTCACACAGTGAATCTCTCCCGCTATCTCGATCTGTTTCGTCTTCCGGCCTCCTTAGATGGTTCTTGGCCACGAAAAATTCTTGAGATAAGGGCTTAACCGCCAAAGAGTGCTTCCTTGAACATCTCTGTCATCTTGGTCATGAGTATTGAGCTCATTTCCTCAATGGCCAGACTTGATCAAGACCTCATTCTTTTCTGCGGTTTCACCTCTAGAAATCGAGAACTCTCCCCGGTGTTTACGCTTGGTTCATCACTTAACTCATCCTTGACTCCCTCCAGCTTCTCATTCAGCTTTTCTTCCATGGAGGTCATCTGGGTGGTCGAGTGTTTTGAATTTGCACCGGCTACGAAGAGTGACTAAGACTTTCCATCTTTTGAGCTTGATTGGCCAACGTCTCTTCCATCGAGCAATTTTGATCATCATTGGCTCAACCTTCTCAAGTTTCTCCATCAAGAGAGTGAGATCAATCTCAGGAATCTTCTGCACCTCCTGTGCTTTCTGATCATCTGTGCCTCGGCTTTGTCCGAGCTCCGGTCTCAACCGAGCCTCGATCGTTTATCAAACACTTTGAGTTAAAGATAGGACTTCAAAGTAACTTTGGCATAATTGTTAATAGTGCGAAAAAGGTACTGAAAGAGTTCTAACCGATCCGAGTTGACTAATTCGGGTTGATCGACAAGAATGAAGTCTCCTTTTCCATCGAGGCGCTTCTCAACATCTCCATGTTGGTCCCCATCTCCATCTTTAGATTTGTCTCCTTTGCTTTCGGGGCACCAACCCGGTTGCTCTCCTTTCGGCCAACTTCTTACGAACTAGCTCATCAAAATAGGAGTTTTTCATCACGAGCTTTGTCCTCCACGAACCTTGAGAAGTCGGTCGGGAAGTTTTGTCTCCTCATTCCATCGGTCTTCCCTCCGAATGCGGCAATATCAAGCATCTCGGGAAGAGTCGATTGAGAATGAACACTGATCGTCCTTAATCGAAGAAAAAACATCTTGCGGATCGGGGTATGAGATTTCGAGGTAGCGATCAAAGAATGAACCGTTCCCCTTTGCTCCTCCTCGCCGCCTTCTTCTCCTTCTTCCATCTTGGGCTTTACGGTTCGGTTGAGCGTCGGCTAAGGGATCAAGCGATAGATCACTTTCGGGGAGCTCATCAAGAATATTACGCTCACGAGCCTGCGACATCTGAAGTTTGTCGCGGTCGGTCCTCGGTTGCATCTCGAGAGGGTTACGAGGCTGAGTTGGCATATCCTCGGTTTGAATCGAGTTGGCTCATCCATCTGTCGAGCACTGCACATCTTGATTGACTTCGGTGGCTCTTGTGTAACGGAACTGCACATGTGAGGTAGGTACCTCGAGGTCGAGCTCCTTCAAAAATTTCTTGAGAAATTTTATCTGAACTGAGCGATGTCTCGAGCACCTCAGAGAAGACCTGCTCCTCAGTCTGATCGTGTGTCCTCGAGATAACCTGAGCCAACACTTGTAATGGTGAACTGTGAGTGGTTTGGCGCTCCTGTTGAATCTCGTCAGAATCACTTTCATCTTCATCGGTGAGAACCACCAATCTTCTGCGTTTTGGAGAAAGATCCTTTAGTTTCAACATCTTTGCTCCCTGCTCCATCTTTGCCTCCAACAAAACCTTCCCCCTGGTTTGTTGAGTCTCTTTTTCAGCAGCCGCAGAAGGTGATTCAACCTTCTTTTCTCTCTTCCCCCTGATGACTTGCTTCTTTGCAGCAATGGGTTTAAAGAGGATTTTGGACTTAGGAAATGGGGTCGAATTGGCGAAGATATCCTCCTCCTCTCTGCACATCTCCAAAATGTAAGCAATTTTGGTGGCATGGTGGATCTTGCCTTTTATTGAGATTGCCCCGTCAACCTTCTTCAAAATTTTGGTGCCTTTCATTCGCAGTGCTGAATCGAAATTTGGCCCGGTTGAAGTCGGTGGTGGGTGAGACCTCTATATCGCCACCATCACGAGCTTGGGAGTCTTGATCGCTCAAAACTCCCCACAAGACTCATGATGCATTTACTCACAATATCCATCAATACACGATATTGTGGCTTTAGGTGCCTCTTATGCAATGTCGCCTCAAACTTAACAGGATTCTCAGCAATCCTATCTAAGTATTCCTGCTCTCTACCCGACATATACATCGTAGGATCCTCTCCTCTATCACAGAGCACAAAAACATCATTCATATTTTTCGGGGTTATGTACAAATCCCTTTCAAAATCGACATATTTGGACGAATGCTCTAAGTGTGATACAGTAATCGAAGAATGCATACAGTCCTCTTCATCTACCTTCAAGTTATAGATGAATTCGATTACCTCTTTCGCAAATTCTGGTGCGGGTGGGTTTGCGATTAGTTGGGGTGAGTTTAGCTTGATCGAATCATATCGCAGAGCCTCCTCTTACGGCTTTGAGTTGGTTGTGCTTTGAGTGAAACAACGAACTCGTACCACGGCTTGTTGGTTTCAACTAATAACTGTCGAACAAGGTTGGAGCCATTTTAGAGATGATTTGAGAAATGAAGCTTTAGGGTTTAGGAATTTTCGGGCAAGGATTTATTTGCAGAGGATTTGGAGCGAAGGGTTTAATAAAATTTTGGCTTGAAAGGCTTCTCGGGAGGGGTATATATAGCTTTGAGATCGTGGGGAATCGTGTTGGTTAGGTGAAAAACAACGGTTGAGATTAATCTCCGATTAATCGAGTATATCTGAACAAACGATCTCCGAAAAGTAAGCCGCCAAAACATCCTCATTGGTCATTAATGTAGCAGAGCATTAAATGATTATTGACCTTCTTCGAATTTAAACGATCCCGCTAAAAAAACATTCCTCGGTGTTTTGTATTTATTGCGAATGATTTTTTGAGTTTTACTTAAGCAATAAATGAGTTTCATGAGTCATTACTTCTTGGACTAATTTTCCTCTATCGGTCTTCTTGAGTAATCGACCTTGATAAAATGTCAAGATAATATCGAAAGTACTAAAATGGTTACATTTTGCTCTCGAGCATCGACCTTGAAGAAATGAAGAGTTTCGAGACTCAATTCAGTATTTCCATTTTATCCTAAGCTTCTCAGTAGAATCTGAGAAAACTTCATGCTTCTGAAAACCTTCAATTTTTTAGATTTTTCTATACACCTAGTTCTAACATCCCTAATTCAAATTTGAAAGTTCACGAAATCTTGATTGACCAAAGGTTTAGTCAAGATATCGACTCTCTGCTTATCGTATGAATTTTCTCCATCCTTATGTCCTTCTTCTCAACATGATCTCTGATGAAGTGATGTCTGATATCCACATGCTTGCATCTGGTGTGCAATACCGGATTTTGTGAAATAGCAATGACACTATTATTGTCACAAAATATTGGTACTTCATTGGCTACAACTTTATAATCCCTTAATTGTTTATGCGAGGCAAAGAATGAAAGCAATGACTTTCCTGCTGACCATATATTAAATTTTCGGTGAGTACTTTCGTTACTCGAGGTCGTTTCTTTGAAAACCAAGATATATCCTTACTTCCTAGAAATTGACAAGTTCCCGAGGTGGACTTCGTCAATTTCGCAACCTCCATAATCGAAGAGATCGAGTAACCACTTAACTCAAGGTTATCATCAGCTGGATACCATAATCCTCTATTCACTGTGCCTTTAAGATACTTCAGTATCTTTTTGACAGCCTCCATGTGACTAGCCTTAGGATTAGCTTGGTATCTTGTACATATCCCAACAACAAATGTTATATATCCGCCTACTTTTTTGTGAGATAGAGCAATGATCCAATGATTCCTCTATAATCAAGTATGGCTCACCGATTTGCCTTGTAATCGGGATCCATCTTGTAGTTAGTATTCATGGGAATCCTAAGCGTGTTGCAATTGCATACACCATATTTAGCAATCAGATCTCTGGTGTATTTTGCCTGGTTGATGAATATTTCGTCCTTTGATTGTTTAACTTGAAGACCTAGAAAGAAATTCATCTCTCCCATCATTGACATCTCAAATTTGCCTTTCATCAGTGTTGAAAACTTTTCACACAGCTGATGGTTTGGAGATCCAAAAATGATGTCATCAACATATATCTGAACTAGTAAGATATCTCCCCCATCCTCTATCCTGAACGAGTTCTATCAATGATCCTTTGACAAAACCATGGTCAGTAAGAAACTGAGAAAGAGTATCATACCATGCTCTGGGTGCTTGCTTAAGACCGTACAAAGCTTTTCTGAGCCTGTAAACTTGGTCATTCTGTTTGAAACCAGGAGGTTGTTCCACATAAACCTCTTCTTTTCAGGTTCAGTGAATGATTTATCTTTCTGTTTCAGGCTTAATCTGGTGATCCTCTTGGTCAGTTCATTTGCATCATGTTCCTGTTTCTTCTGAACACAAGTAGATTCATCAAAAACAACATGAGGTGTTTCCTCCACAATAAGAGTCCTACGGTTGTAAACTCGAAGTTTTTCTTGACTTGAGAATATCCTAAGAATATTCCTTCATCGACTTTACTATCAAATGTTTTCAACCGATCTTTACCATTATTGTGTATGAAAACACTTGCAACCAAACACACGAAAAGAAAAAAAACAAGAGGCTTCCTTTCATTCCAAAGCTCATAGGGTGTTTTGCCTTGACTCTTGGTCAAGATGGATCTATTCTCGAGAGTAGCATGCGTTGTTGTTGTTTGAAAAAAAATTTCAAAATCTTTTAGGAATAAAACCTTTTATCATTGTCCTTGCAGAACTCTTTTTCGAGTTAGTTTTCTTCTTTCAAAGAACACCATTTTGTTGAGGGGTCCTTGCAGCTGATGTTTCATGTAAAATTCCATTCTCTGCACAATAATAAGATATGATATGATTTATAAACTCAGTTCCTTTGTCAGATCTGATTTTGACCACACTCAATTTTTTCTCATTACTGAGCCTTTTCGATGATTTCGGCGACTTTTTATTCGAGTCTCTTTCTTACTGAGTAAGAATATGACCCAAGTATATCTTGAGTAGTCATCAACTACTACCAATGTGTATTTCCTGCCATTAGTGCTCACAGGTGTTATAGGACCAAAGAGATCCATATGCAATAACTGAAGTATTCTTTCAGTAGAAACTTCAACTTTGCTTTTAAATGATGCTTTAACTTGTTTTCCTTTCTGGCACGCATCACAAATGTGTTCCTTACTGAACACTTCATTAGGAAACCCTCTCACAAGAGCTAATCTTGCAAGCTTGTTCAGGGTTTTGAAGTTTAGGTGATTCATTCTTTTATGCCATAACCAACTGGTATCTGTGGAACTTTTAGCAACTAAACATGTATCTTTAGGAGTTGAACTCCAATCAGCAAGATACACATTCCCTTTTCTTGTACGGTCAAGAATACTTTATGTGATGTATCATCTTTCACAAAACATAAGTTCTTGGAGAACTCAACATTGAAACCCTTATCACATAATTGGCTAATTGACAGCAAGTTATGCTTCAATCTAGATACATATGAAACACCATGGATATGAACTGAGTCGATTTCCAAAGTTCCATATCCTCCAGTCTATCCCTTGGAGTTATCTCCAAAAGTGATCTGTGGGCCTCTTTGTTCAACATAGTCATTTGAAAGCATCTTCTTGAATCTGTCATATGTCTTGAGCATCGTTTGTCAAGATATCATACATCGAGCTTTTTTTTCGTCTCTGCTCATCGATTGCCATGTGATCTTTCATCGACTTAGTGCCCTTGTTTTCCTCCCGAAAAAAGCAGATCAATTCTTAGGTACCCAATTTGTGTAGGGTCCTACGAGGGTTAAATTGTACCTTCGAAATCCAAATCTGCCTGACAACTCTAATCACTTTAGAGTGGCTAATTTGTCTTCCATAAATATCAACATATACATCCACTACTATGGGTGCCTTAGCAGTTTTCTGTATATGTGTGCTAGCTTTAGCATGAACATGGGCTTTTGAATTCTTCTTTGGTTCAGGCCTTCATTCGGATGCTTAGGCTTTTTGTGTTGGTCTAAATCTTTGTTGACTTGGGTTCGGATAACCTTTACCCTTAGGCAAGTGAGGTTCGGGTTATGCATCTTTGAAATCTGGTCTTTCGATTGTCTTGAGGACTTGGTCTCTTGATTGAGAATGTCTCTCATTGAAAGTGTTTCTCATCCGAGGATTCCTCTCGATGGTTGATGTGGAGCCTTTCGGGTTTGCATTCTTAGCCCGAGGCTTTGAAGTACTTGCTCGAAACTTTCCAATCGATTGCTCGGGTTTTCTAGCCTTCACCGAGGTTTGGGCTTTTAACCCGATCATTCGGTTTCTTGAGACCATAGGTCCTTTTCCTTGTCTACAACCTTGGGCATTACTCCAGCTTGAAGTGTAGGTGCCACTGGTTTTACAAAGATAGTCTTCTTGCTACTAGATGCAGCATTCAGATGACCTTGTGAGGTTCCCCCTGGAATGTATCCCAAACCAGATTTTATAGTGGCAGATCTCTGATAACTCTGAATTTCATCTATTACATTAGATGCTTTATTCAATAGAGTTAACTTCTTATGTGCACTATCCTCACAGTTCTATAGAGTTTTATGCTTCTCAGAGAGGTCATTGAACTTCGGTTACGATTATTTGAATCTCTTGATGGATTTCTCTAGCTTTTCAGTTAGGGACATTATCATCTTCTCTTTCTCTGAGAGTTGTACTTCCAGAACATCCAGTTCATCAGTAGCTCCCATTAATTGAGAAGTGATTTCAATATTGCTAGAGTCGTTCCATTTTAGATTTTGACTTTCGATTCTTATTCTACGCTCTTGAGTTCTATTTAGATCCTTGCAAAAACAAAGATAGTCCTTCATCGATTCTCAAAAGAATCCATTAGGTCAAAATGACTGTTTTCAGTGGAACTTGAAAACTCTTGTACTAGTGTAGGAGCAACAACAGAGAAAGAAGAGCTTACCTCCTCAATGGTCATCAGACAGATGTCATCACTTTCACTGTCTGAGAATATCTCATCTGAAGAGCTAGATCCTTCCTCAGAGTGTTCTTCTTCTGCAACCATGGCCTTTTTGCTAGAGAACTTCTGATCTCTTTTAGCTTGCCTTTCTCTTCTCTCCTTAGCACTCAAATCTGGACAATCATACTGGAAGTGACCTTTCTTCTGGCAATTATAGCATCTGTTGGCATCATCATCCTGATCATTTTCTTCTGTGGACTTGGAGCCCTTTCTCTTGGATGAGATCCTTCAGCTTTCAGGTCTTTCTTCTTCTCAGTTGATCTGTCCTCAGGTTTCTTCTGGTACCTGTGGTTCCTGTAATAGTTTTTATATTTTCCAAATCTACTATTAAGTCTGTCAAACCTCCTTGCCATTAGTGCTAGCTTTTCCTCAAGCTCATCCTGATTTTTGGCATGGGGGTTCTCAGACTTTCTAGTTTTACAAGTTTTATCTTTGGCTTTTAAAGCCACATTCTTACTCGATGAAGAATCATCTTTGCTGTCAGCCTTTTTGGATTTCTTATCAATTACAAATTCATAGGCTTTTAGCTCAGAGAAGACTTGTTGGTAAGGCATTGAGTTAATGTTCTTGGTGTTTTCAATCACCACTGCATGAATATCCCATTTCTTAGACAGACCTCTAAGAATTTTCAATGCAACTTCTCTCTGTGGATATTTCTTTCCAAGTGCATTTAGATCATTCATGATGCTAGTGAATCTGACTTCCAATTTGTCTATTGATTCACCATCATCCATTTCAAAACTATCAAACTTTCCAATTGCCACTGAGAGTTTGTTTTCTTTTATTTGATTTGTGCCTTGGCACATAACAGCTAGTGTATCCCAAATTTCTTTAGCAGTATTACAGTGAGAGATCATTCCCATCACACCATCATCAATTGTACTGTATAGTGTGTCTTTTGCAATGTAGTCTAGATTGACTAACTTTCTCTCCTCAGGAGTCAGTTGGTCATCAGACTTAGGAAATTCTGCTCTAGGATCAATTCTCTCATCTTATGTTCCTCTGGGATTCACCACAGTAAACTGGAATGGTCCTTGAGAGACCACTCTCCACATACGCTCATGTTTGGAATACAGATGAGCCTGCATTCTCACAGCAGGTGGTCAAGTTGAACCACTAGCTCTGATAACACTTGTTGGTCCCGGTGTAAACGAGTCTTACACGTGTATGGGGGGGAATACACGTGTTCAGTGTTTTTAAAACTTTTTCTTACTGAGGTCAGCTTGGGTCAGATAATCCTGAAGATTAGGTTCTGAGAATCACAGATCGCTCTGAGTCAAAGTCTACTGAGACAATGATCCTGAGCTGCTTTCAGATACCTCAGATAATCCCAACTGAGTCCTGAGTGTCAGAGATCCTGAGTTGCTTGGATCAGATAACTAACTTACTGAATCCTCAGAAGAGAGTTCAGTTTGATAACTATATGTTCTAGCTACTTAGTCGTGTGGAATGGTTGGCCCTTAGATTATACTCGTTTTAAGCTTTGCTGAAAACCTTCCCTTTATGAAATAGTGATTAGGCTGTGATTCACTTATGCAACTTCAGTGAATTGATTCCAACTGAATATCAGTGAAAAGTATGCTTTCAAAACAAGTTAATGCAACAGTTAAGTACAGATAAGGAAAGCAATAAAGAACACAACAATTATAGTGGTTCAGAGACTCAAGCTCCTACGTCCACTCTCCCTGACTCTTCAGAGAAATTCACTAGCCTTCTGACTACCTCGTAGTTTACTTACTCAACTCGGCCCTGAGTTTTCTGACTACTCCACGTGGTTTACTTACTCAACCCGATCTTGAGTTTTCTGACTACCTTCGTAGTTTACTTACTCAATCACACACAAGCTTTCAGACTACCCCTGTAGCTTACTAACTTCTCCTCTAGAGTTTTCTGACTACTCCGCGTAGTTTACTAACTCTTTACAACTCTTTCTCACCAACAAACACACTCCAACTACCTTCTCAAGGGTTTGGGGTTTCTCGGTTGGTTTCCAACTAGGATGAGATATCCTTTACAATAAAGCACAATGCAAAGGGTTAGGATATATCGACTAAGCTTTGGATAAATCTTATCAAGCTAGGCTTAGTATAGTGAGCTCTCTTCAATATCGAAGCACTTGGGAAATTCTAAGTTTTTCGAGTGCTTTCACTTTTACAAGAATAAGTTTGAGCTCTTGAGTTGCGTATAAATTTCCCGTAACCTTACAATGTAGAGGGTCACCAGTATTTATAGGCATACACCAAGGTCACTTTTGAAAACTATCCGTTGGAGAGATAGCTTCGTGAGTTCCCTCTTGTGGTGTGTGAAACGGCTATTTTTAGGGTTTGAAACTCCCTAACACGTTTTAGGTAATAGCTTTTCATGTAGCCGATCTTCACTTTTTGCAGTCTGGAACTTTTGTACATCTGACATCTTTTTCAGCGACCTGTCACTGTCAGTGTCAGTATGGTACAGTGTCGTCTTCTTCTTTTTGACTTTTGTCTCCAGTTAAAGGTAGACACCTTCAACGGCTCTTTTGGTTACAAACTCTGAGTTTGATATAACCTTAACAACATTCTGACTTAGTTCCTTTTGTCTGCATTTGATTGTCTTGGCAATATCTAACTTCTTAAGGAATCGCGATCTTCTCAGTATTGCATCCTTTAGATAGATATTATCAGTGCCTCGGAACACTCAGGTTCATACTGAGCATTCAGTATATTACTGAGTCTTCAGTAATTACTGTGCCTTCAGTACTTTTGATCTTCAGTTCTTCAGTCTTCTGTCTTCTATGTCTTCAGAGTCTTCTGAGTCTTCAGGGTCTTCTGAGTCTTCAGTGTCTTCTGAATCTTTGTAGTTTATACTGACTGATGTACTGAGTCTTCATGCTGAGTCTTCAGTTACTCAGTATCATACTGAGTCTTCAGTATCTCAGTTTTATCCTGAAACTTCGGATACTTTCAGAAACATACTGAGTTCTCCAGAGTCTTCAGAACCTATCCTAAACTATATCTGCTGACTATACATTTTGCAGATAACATCCTGATTACTCTAAAACTGAATCCTGACTCAACTATCAAGATCATTCTGAATCATGTCATACTTAGGGGTTTTTGGATCTTAATCAAAATCATATATCTTTATTAAATTCATCTCCTAATAAATCCTATGCATGCAGAATTGCTAGGAGTTTACGTGAACTAACCTCTTGGAGTGACAACCGTTGAGAAGATAGATATCATGTTCACACGAACAAACCCAAAGAGTCTTCTCAAGTATTCCCTCGTCCTTGTTCAACAATCCGGTGGAAGGATGCTCGCGAACAATTAACAAAAGGAAAAATAAAATTATGTTGCACCACCTTTGTGGATTTCTAATTTTTCCAACACATGGAATTGCTCTGGGGATGAAAAATTCACCCCCTATTTATACTAAGGGGGGACGAAAATTAGGGAGGAAATAATATGGGAAATTTTTTTTCTTGATCTCCAAGAAATCTCGAATATATCTCATATCTTATTTTCTCCATAATTAAAATATTCCACAAAAATCTCATCTCCTTAAATTATGGAATTTTCGAAAAAACAAGGAGTAGGGAATCCAAGATTTGGATCTTCTTGAATTTATGAGATATTCTTGTATTCCAAGAATACATATCTTCCATAATATCTTTTCAAGAAAATCAAGAAAATCTTTCCCTTCCTTATTTTTCAATAATTTTCGAAAACTACTTAATAAATAACCAAGTGGGAGATTTCTTGAATTTAATGAGATAATCTTGTACTCCAAGAATACTTATCTTCATTCCATAACAAAATTCAAAGAAAATCTTTTCTCCCCTTTTATTTATTATTTTTGAAATTTTCATAGGAAAATTAGACAACAACAAATTATTTTATTTCTAACACATTTTTCAGTTATTGGACTTTATCTTTGGGCTACTTGAGGGGTCTTTAGGAGAATTACGATTGAACCTTCCAATGGACCTTGAATTTCCAATTTTGAGCCACAATATTATTCAAGCCCATAAATATTAATTAATCCCACTACATAATTAATATTGCACTATCTATCTTAACTCATATTACTGTTAATATGGCTCCCGGTTATTATTTCCCGTGTTTAAGATTATCTAGTCCATTAATTAATTTAAGCCACGGAATAGCTTCATATTAATTAATATCATTTTCCTTGGAGTAAGGTCAGCTCAACATTATTATCCATACCGGAAACAAATTCCACTTGCAAGATTTGGTATGATAAAACTTCTGAGCCCACCAAGAGGACAAATCAAACAAGACGTACTTGCACACGATTCTCCGTATTAAATCTTAGCAATCGTCATGTAACTAATGATATTGCCCAAAACACAAATTATTGAATCGCATTAATTCTCTACCCAACATGAATCAAATCAATAATTATTAATTCCACACGATCCTATTTAAGGTACGGGGATTAAGAAATAACTAACCACTGAGGTCTAATTCTTTTATATTCAGTATTGAAGAATTTATTCTCCTGTAAGTCCTATTCAGCGCATCATAATGCACTAGTGTAATCTCTTGGTCAAGACAAACCAATTTGAGCCTTACACTTCAACCTTTCACGATGGATTGTTCATTTCCATCTAGGTTGTGAATTTTGTACTTTGTTAAAGGAACTGCTAATTTAATCTTCTGTGATCTGGTATCACTAAATTAACTACAATGTAACGCGCACTATTTATTGAACAGGTATGCAGTAAATATATGTAACATTCAATCATATTTAGAGCATCAGTGATAAATAATTTATTTCAGCAAATAATACAGAAATTCAGTTTAGTTATACAAAGTAAAAACATACTTTCCAGTATAACTCCAACATGCATCCAAGCCAAGGTGATTAGGAATAGGTCCTTATCCTTCCAATAGTAAAGGACAATATTGTGGTCTTGAGATGACTGGCGACCACCGCCCGATGATGTGGCACTCGAGTCGCAATCAGGCCTCTACCTCGGAATTGAAGGGGATGTGGTCGACCATGGAGAGGTGACCTCCCAGTGGGCGGCCTCCGCTAGCATGGTCGCTATCCACGAGCTTGGGCATCATCTCATGGCGACCATCCCAGGTCGCGCAACGATAAAAGAAGAACAGATCCGGCCTAAGTAAGGAAGCAGATATTGAGGGTTTAACCAAGGAAAACACACCAGACTTCGGGAGTCACGGCCCCGGAATCGTGGGATATGTGTACGAGAAACTTGTAAACCCTAAGGCCGAATCGGACAGGCCCATAGGGGCTTTTAACCTAGTTTTCAGTCTATAAATATATGATGTAAAGCTCATTGTGAAGGATTGAAACTTTAGCATTCTAGGCATATATTAGTGAAATATTCCTGGATTGGTACTGCCCCCGGACGTAGTTATTCGATAGCGAACAGGGTCAACAAATCATGTGTGATTCTTACTTTTGTTATTCGTTTTCATTCTTTGATTGTTTGTACGTCGAGATTATATTTCGTCTAAAACAATTTGGCACCGTCTGTGGGAAACCTCTTCCCAAATCTTACTAAAATTCTATGAAACTTATGAAAAAGCAATGGCACAAAGTAAGAATCAGGTCGTCGGCACCCCCACGATGGAAGAGAGGCCTCCCGATCCTCTGAATCGAGGCCCGTTGGCGCGGATGGACAGGACTGGGGGGAAATCTTCAAGGCCCCAGAGGAGATGAAGAATGCTTGGGCATACTTGCGCAAGCGCAAACTGAACTTCGACGAGGAAGATGGTCAACAATCGCCCGTCAAGGCCGCCCACGCGGATGCAGCAACCAAGGGAAAAGCTCAACTGGGGGGGGCAAGTAGCCCTCAGCCAGGCCATGGCCATCTCGAAGGTCCATCACCTTCCAAGGGACGGAGCGAATAGGATCCGCCTCCTGTTGGGGAATTATTTGCCCGGATCTATTCGGGATGAATATTTAAATACAAATTTAATTCTAACAATTATTACTAGCATGAATTAATCCTATATTAATTCAAATAATAATTCAACAACAAATCATGCATATAAACAAGTCACATAAATCCTACACATGCAGAATTACTAGGAGTTTACGTGAACTAACCTCTTGAAGAGACAACCGTTGAGAAGATGGATACCCGTTCACACGAACAAACCCAAAGAGCCTTTTCAAGTATTCTCTCGTCCTTGTTCAATAATCCGGTGGTAGGATGCTCACAAACAATTAACAAAAGGAAAAATAAAATTATGTTGCACCACCTTTGTGGATTTCTAATTTTTTCAACACATGGAATTGAATTGGGAATGAAAAAATTCTTCCCCTATTTATAATAGATGGGGAACGAAAATTTTAGGGTTTATGGGTCATTGGGAAATTTCCTTGCTTCTTCTCCAAGAAACAATCTTGAATATATCCAATATATTCTATTTCCCAAAATAAATCCCAACAAAATCTTCTCCTCCTTATTATCTTGAAATTTTCAAAAAATTTCTAATTAAAATAGGGAAGAAATAAGATCTTTGACTTTTCTTGAATTTATGGGATAACCTTTTATCCCAAGAATACTTATTCCATAAAAATTTTTCCAAGAAAATCAAGAAAATTTTTTCTCCTTCTTCCTTTAATTATTTCGAAAATATTGAAAAAATAGGCAACAATATTTTATTTTATTTTAAACACCTTTTTCAGTTATTGGACTTTATCTTTGGGCTACTTGAGGGGTCTTTTGGAGAATTAAGATTGGACCTTCCAATGGACCTTGAATTATCAATATTGAGCCACAATATTATTCAAGCCCATAAATATTAATTAATCCCACTACAAAATTAATATTGCACTATCCATCTTAACCCATATTATTGTTAATATGGCTCCCAGTTATTATTTCCCGCGTTTAAGATTATCTAGTCCATTAATTAATTTAAGCCACTGAATAACTTCATATTAATTAATATATTTTTCGTTGGAGTAAGGTTAGCTCAACATTATTATTCATACCGGAAACAAGTTCCACTTGCAAGATTTGGTATGATAAAACTTCTGAGCCCACCAAGGGGACAAATCAAGCAAGATGTACTTGCACACGATTCTCCGTATTAAATCTTAGCAATCATCATGTAATTAATAATATTGCCCCAAGATATAAAGTATTGAATCACATTGATTCTCTACCCATCATAATTCAAAGCAATAGTTATTAATTCCACACGATCCTATTTAAGGGACGGGGATTAAGAAATAACGAACCACTGAGGTCTAATTCTTCTATATTCAGTACTGAAGAATTTATCCTCCTGTAGGTCCTATTCAGCGCATCATAATGCACTAGTGCAATCTCTTGGTCAAGACAAGCTAATCTGAGCCTTACACTTCAACCTTTCACGATGGATTGTTCATTTCCATCTGGGTTGTGAATTATGTACTTTGTTACAAGGAACTGTTAACTTAATCTTCTGTGATCTGGTATCACTAAATTAACTACAATGTAATACGTACTATTTATTGAACAAGTATGCAGTAAATATATGTAACATTCAATCATATTTAAAACATCAGTGATAAATAATTTATTTCAGCAAATAAGACAGAAATTCAGTTTGGTTATACAAAGTAAAAGCATACTTTCCAGTATAACCCCCCCAACAATCTCCTACTTATACTCAAAGTCTGCTTTTAAGTATACTACATCATATCTCATGTTCTACGTGACATCTAATGTCACCTACATGAACCTAATAATATCTCTCACACTTATACTCAAAGCAGATTGACAACGCTCTTGACACCCATTCCTTCCACATGTCTCTCGAATGTATTTTGAGGCAGACCCTTTGTGAATGGATCTGCTAGGTTGTCTTCTGACGCGATCTTTGCCACCTCTATATCTCATCTCTTAACGATTTCTCGTATAAGATGGTATTTTCTTTCAATGTGTTTGCTGGCCTTGTGGGCTTTTGGTTCCCTTGAATTTGCAACTGCTCCGGCATTATCACAATAAATTGTGATGGTCCTGGGCAAATCCGGAACTACGTCCAAGTCCACTAGGAAGTTCTTGAGCCAAACTGCTTCTTTCGCTGCTTCACAAGCAGGTTCATATTCGACTTCCATGGTAGAATCTGCGATGCATTTCTGTTTAACGCTTCTCCATGTCATGGCTCCTCCCCCCATGCAAAACACACTACCCGAGGTAGATTTTCTGGAATCTAAGTCTGATTGGAAATTTGAGTCCGTGTAACCGATGTGAATCAGACTGTCTGATTGATAAACCAACATTCTATCCCGAGTTCTCTTCAGATACTTCAGAATGTTTTTAACTGCAGTCCAATGTTCTTTCCCTGGGTTACTCTGATATCTTGCTACCATGCCAACGACAAAGCAGATATCTGGTCTCGTGCACAACATTGCATACATAAGGCTTCCGACAACCGAAGCATAGGGAACACCTTTCATGTCATATATCTCCTTATGTCTTAGGGCACATATCTTTGGATAGATGGATTCCATGTCTGAAGGGTACAAAACCTTTCTTGGAATCTTGCATGCTGAATCACTTCAAGACAATATCTATATATGAAGCTTGCGATAAGCCTATCATCATTTTTTTCCGATCTCGAGTGATCTTGATCCCAAGGATGTGATCGGCCTCCCATAAGTCCTTCATATCAAACTATTTGGATAACCATGCCCTTACGTCCGACAACACCATTACATCGTCTCCAATGAGCAGAATGTCGTCCACGTATAGTACTAAGAATACCAAGGTAGTTCCGCACGCTTTCTATTCACACAACTCTCGAATTCATTTTGATCAAAACCGTAAGACTTTATTACTTGATCAAAACATTGGTTCCAAGTACGGGATGCTTGCTTCAGTCCATAGATGGACTTCTTGAGCTTGCAAACTAGATGCTCTTGGCCTTTTTCAACAAAGCCTTCGGGTTGTTGCATATAGATATCTTCTTCAAGACTTCCGTTGAGGAAAGCTGTCTTGACATCCATTTGCCAGATCTAAAAATTGAGATGTGCAGTTATCGACAAGAGAATACGGATGGACTTAAGCATACCTACAGGCGTAAAGGTTTCCTCATAATCGATCCCTTCTTTCTGAGTGTACCCTTTTGCCACAAGTCTAGCCTTGAAGGTCTCAACCTTCTCGCTCGATCCTCTTTTCCTCTTGTATACCCACTTGGTATGTCAACTTGTACAGTTGGCATTGAGGTAACCCCTCTTAGCTCGTCTAAGGTAATCTCACTTCTTGGTTTTCTATCGTTCATATAGTCTTCTTCCAAAAATCTAAAGTGTGTACTGATTACCACCTTTTGATCTTTGGGACCATAGAACATGCACCCTTTTGTTCCTTCGGGGTACCTTATAAACAACCTAATTCTAATCGTGAATCCAATTTACCGACATCCTTGTCCAACACGTATGCCGGACACCCCAGATTCTCATGTGTCTTAAACTGGGCTTGCGCCCGGTCCACAACTCTTTAGGGGTTTTTGGAACCGATTTGGATATCACCAGGTTTAGAATGTAAGCCGTTGTTTCCAAGGCGTGACCGCAAAATGATTTGGGTAGATCCGCATAACTCATCATTGATCTGACCATTTCTAAAAGAGCTTTGTTTCTTCTTTATGCAACCCCATTTTGTTGAGGGGTTCCAGGTGTAGTTAACTGGGATACAATCCCTTCGTCTGACAAGTAGTTCAAAAATTCATCGCTGAGGTATTCGCCTCCACGATCAAATCGTAGAGACTTGATACTATTTTCCCTATGATTCTTTGCTTGTGCCTTAAATTCTTTGAATTTATCAAAGGTCTCAGATTTATGCTACATAAGGTAAATGTATCCATATTTTGAGTAATCATCGATAAAAGTAACGAAATACTCATAACCTCCTCTTGATTTTATTGACATTGGACCACATACGTTAGTGTGAACGATCTCTAACACTTCTTTGGCTCTATTCCCCTTGGCTCCAAATGCCCTCTAGTCATTTTACCCTCCAAACATGATTCGCAGGTTGGAAATGGTTCAACCTGGAGTGACTCCAATGAACCATCTTGAACCAACCTTTGGATCCTCTTTGGATTAATATGACCTAGTCTCAGATGCCATAGAAGTGTTTCATTCACATCTGCTGAACGTTTTCTTTTATTACTTGAAACAATCGATGTGTTATAGGATGCATTTCGTGAGTGGTGTGCATAGTTAATTGTATAGAGATTATTCGACAATGTTCCATGATAGATAAACTCATTATTTAGAGCAATGGTAACAACTTTATTAAAAGTAACCGAATATCCATCAAGAAATAGTTTAGAAACTGAAATTAAATTCTTTCTAAAACTCGGAACGTAAATAACATCTCTTAAAATTAAAAGTATGTCTTCAAAAGACAGCTGCACTTCTCTCACTGCTTCAGCTGCCACTCTCATAACATCGCCCAGTGTGATGAGGATCTCACTCCCACTAAGTTGTTGGGTCCGCTTAAACCCCTGTAAAGTGAAACAAATATGATCAGTGGATCCCGTATCCACTACCCATAAATTGGAAGCATACACCGCTAAATAAGTTTCAACAACTAGTGCATGAGAAATATCTTTCTTTCCATTCCGCTTGGGTTTGGAACAGGCCGACCTCCAATGTCTTTTCTCACCGCAGTTAAAACATTTTCCCTTAGCTGGCTTCTTGGCTCCTCCATCTCCTTTCACCTTTCTTTTGCCCTTGGCAAAGCTTGAGTTCACTTAGCTTTGGCCCTTTACCTTCTTCTTGTTCTTACCACCCCTTGGCCTAGAAGAAGAAGAAGGACCGTTTGCCACAAAGGCTTGACTCTGTTGCCCCAATATCATCTTTACCGAGACCAAAGCTTGCAATAAATCAGGCAACGTGAACTTTTAATTGTTCATTTGGTAGTTCAGCCTGAACTGTTCAAAACTTTTCGGCAGAGAGTGGAGTATGAAATCGATCTGGGTCTCGATGTCATATTCAGGGCCAAGTACGTCAAGTTTATTTAGGTGAGCCATCATCTAGAGAACGTGCTCCCTTACGAGCATTCCCTCCACCATTTTAATGGAGAGAAATTCTCTCATGGTGATCTGACGAGCCACACGGTTTTGATGTTGGAACATCGCTTTAAGACTTTTCATGATGTCTGCAGTAGTTTCAAAGTGTTGATGCTAATGTTGCAACACATCTGACATATAAACCAGCATGGTGCACTTAGCCATCTCATTTGAACGCTCCCAGTCAGCATAATCTTTCTTATCCATTTTGCTGGACTCATCAGTTGGCTTTTCGAGTTTAGGAACAACAAGAACCCAGTTATGATGTTGTGCAGTAAGGACAATGGTAAGTTTTTGATTCCAATCAACGAAGTTTTTACCAGTAAGAAAATTGTCTTTAAGTATATTGAACAGTGGATTAAAAGGTTGCGACATGTTTAGACTGAAAATAAACATACATTTTGTGTCAATATCCAGATTAACATAAATAAATCACATAATTCGATCACATGAATCATATTAAAATCTCAAAAAAATATGAACATGCATCAGCCAACATCTCAAAACAACTTAAATAAGCCACGTGGGGTAGGTCATTATTTAAAGACATTCAAGCAGGTTACAAACAAAAAAGCAGTTACAAACCTTTAATTTCCAAATTAATAGTTGGCTCCCACTTGACCAATATAAAATTGAAAGGGACTTCGGGGAAGTATATGCATATCAATTTTATAACTAAGTAATAACCATGATTAAATACATAATTATTATTTCATTTTGAATGAGCCTCGTGGGGAGGGTCATCGTCGCCACTAATAATAATTCACAATCATCCTATGGTATTTATTCATGTGAAAGCTCTCTTTTGGCCGTCCCGTGGGGGAATTTCTCCAAAAGAATTCACAAATAAATAAATAAATCATGGAGGTAAAAATTTATTCAATTTTATTATCCGAAATAAATTTGTCAATTAATTATTTAAGCATACTTAATAATTTTTGAGAGTGAGATTTTTCAAAATAATTTCTCATGCAACGCATATTCATACAAATTAAATAAGCATGAAAAATAAAGCAAACATCAAAATAAAAATTAAACACATTGGGCACATATATCCAATTGTCACAGTTAATTTTTGTCATGTCTTGATCTTGAGAAATCGTCTTCATAGCCTTCATCGTCCGTCTCAAAAGGCTCCCACTCAACCGCAACATACTCTTTAAAAGGTCCTCCGTCAAGGTTCTAGACGACGTCCGACAATGATTAGATCATGGCCCAGAACGCGTATTCGCATGCACCAAGGCGCACATCCGCATCCGAATTGGCCATCCCGCGCCCGTCGCCCAATAGCTTGGCCCGCGTGCGCGTCGCATGGGCAGATCCGCGCGCGCCCGTGCGCGCGCCTGCCTCACACCTCGCCCGCGTGTGCATTTCTTTGCGCAGCAGCGCGCGCCAACGTCCATCCTCCATTCACCCGCCTGCATCCGTGCACCCACGTCCCCGCACGCGCCAAAGCGTGCGCTCGTGCGCTTACGTGGCTGTTTCGCCCGACGCCAAGGTCCGCCTGGCGCGCCTATGCGCGTCCAGTCCTCGCCCCGTCCGCGACTGCCTGGCATTGCACGCGGTCGCTAGGCCTCCGGCCTAGCTCGCGTGAACTTCTTGGCTCGCGTACGTCCAGGCATTTGGTCGTCCGTCTTTAATTCTTCATCTCTGTCCCGTTCGCGATCCGGTTACAATTTATTTACAAAAAAAAAAACCTAGATCCAGACTAGTCTATTACATTGAACGAATCAAACAAATCCTAATCTACTCATTGATTTTCTCAAGAGAAAAAACGAATTCGAACTTATCGAATTAAAAACCACAATTACATGCATGCATAATTTAACATTCATCAAATACCATGACAATTTGTAGGCCCCGAACGGGTTTCGTGAGGGCAGAAGTCTAGAGAGGAGGGGTGAATAGACTTCTGAAAAACTTTTCGTGCAATATCTGTTGGTGTATACTGTAAAGCAAACTTTTAGTGAACTTTTGTGGATGTATATTCAATTTCCTTATTATCTGAAATAATTTTTTTTTCACATTATTGCATTCTTATAAATTGCTTATGTGTCTGCTTATCTTATATTGTAGACTATGTGGTGGGTTTGTAGTCACACAGAAGATCACATTGTCAAGTTCCTTATAAGATATAAACAGTATTCACAACTGAGATAGTTCTGGACATAACTATTGGTTTAAGTTGTAGTATAAACTTGTTGGTGGCTTGTCTTGGCCATTAGTTTATACTAGTGCACTATGTCGTATTGAATGGGTCACAGATAAGACATGTTCTTCTATTCTGGCTGTTATGAAGAACTAGAGGTCTTGGTGACTTTTGTAATTCTCAACCCTAAGTGTGGTATTTAGATATGTGGGGTGCTTGTTCACTGCTTTGATTTACTATAGGTGAGAATCTTGGTAGATCTCTCACACTTCGTATTTTGGGTAGTGACATCGCTCGCATGATATCTATTTATTGTCATTGGGGCACCGTGTCCTGGACATCCAGGATGGTGACGTCCCCTTGAGGAAACTCATAAAGGATTGTCGTATTAAACCCTGCAGGTGGATTTAATCCGTACGACAACAAGGTTGAGTGGTACTACTCAAGGAATAATAGATATTAATTAATTAAAGCAGTCGGAAGCTTTAATAATTAATGGACGTGCAATATCTTTAACACGGTGAATTATAAAGTCTAATAGAAGCCCTGATTCGGTTCGGGATAGGACGGGAGTGCAACATTAATTCTCTAGTGGGATGAATTAATGTTCTCGGGCCAAATTAATGTTCTGGGCTGAACATAAGAATATTTGGGTCCTGAAGAAGCCCAAACCCTATACCTTCTAGTGGATCCCTAGTCTGGCCCACGAAAACCTATGGAGTATATAAAAAGGGCCTTGTTTCATCCAGAACCCTAAGGCACGCGCAATCAGATCTGAAAAATGTACCAACCAGCAAACTAGGGTTTTGGGAGACGAAATCGCAGGCCATTCTCCACGTTCGATAGACTGCTGTCCACCCGGCATTCGAACGAGGTTGGGAAACAGATTAGAAGATCTGCAGTGGAATCAATACCTCGATCTTCAAGGGTAACGAAATCTAAACTTTTTCTCTAGTCACATGTTTAGGTTTTATTATCTGTTACGTATTCGTTTTGGCATCCAATATCGATCCTGGCAACGAACCGCCCTCACCGGCGTGTTCCATCAATATCAGGTGTGATGGTAGGTTGCCTGATCAGAGTGCGAGTGAATCAGTTTGGACTAATATCCAACTTACTGATCGCCTGATGGCAAATCAGTTCTGTGTCTATCAGTTTAACTGATGTGCGGAAGCTAGTTTTAACCAGTGTGAAGTCTGTTTTCAATCAGATGACTGAAATGTCAAGCTGATCAAATTAGTTGCTTGATGCAGACTGATCCTAACTCAAAATATGTATGCAGTTTAAACCAAGTTGTGTGCAGTAGTGTAAAGCAGTTAATAACAAGAAAATACACACAAGATTTTTATAGTGGTTCGGACAACCAGTCCTACGTCCATTCTTCCCTATCACAAGGGTCACCAACTTAACCAACTGGACTTAGTTTATTGTGTTAGTCCAACACAGTACAACCAACATATGTTTATAGAGTTCTCACTCAACCGATCCCATAAATCAGAACTAGAAACCCTAGTCTGAAATCTTGCTAAACAAACTTAACCTAACTTTGAGTTTGGGTAAAGATTTGTTGTTTGTTCCAACTGGAATTCTATCTTAGTTTTGAGGTAGCCTAAAGCTAGAGGATAAGAATTCTATGCTAAGAACTAATGGGATGAACACTTAAAAATAAACTTGAATTTTGTGTTCTTCGTGCGGAAATTTGCTTATGGCTTGAGCTTGATGATAATTTCCGTGTCTTCACTATGAAGAGCAATCCCATATTTATAGACCTCGAAATTAAAGAGCCATTGGAGAGTAATTTGAATTTCAGGCTATTTTTGGTAGGTTGCAGGATTGATTTGACGTGCTTCAGGAACGGCATGGCTAAAAGCATGTATATTTGTCCTTTATAGCCATTTGACTTTGCAGCGCCGAATCCCGCATTGTCAGCTCCGTACGTACGTGTCTCGTTCTCATTGGTTAACAAGTACACTTTTTCAGTGTTTGTTCTACCAACTAAAGTTGGCATTCTTCTTGTTCTGATAGTACGTATGATCTGGTGTAACATCAGTTGACACCTGGTGTGAGCTGACCTGATCAGATAAAACTTGTCAGTCTACCTGATAGAGTCTTCTGGTGCAAGTTGTCTTAGCTCAACTAGCAGACTCGGCTGATGTAGGTCTTCTGGTCTTGATCTTCTGGTAGCCATCTGATCTTCAAGTCTTCTGAATTTGAGCTTCATGTCTTCATCTGATCATCTGACTTCGTCTGGTCTTCTGACTTGACTTGTCTTCTGACCTGACTTGTCTTCTGACCTCATCTGGTTTTCTGATCTTTTGACCTGATCTGGTCTTCTGATCTTCTGACCTCATCTGACCTATGCATATTGAGTTCCCCCTCGATATGTGACCTATCCTTTACATCAGTTGTCTATACATTTCAGCTGGTCATCCTATCCTGATACTAAGTCATCAGTCAGCTAACAGGTCTGACTGGTCCTATTACAAACTATTTTGGAACTTCCATCAAAACTTAATACAAATTTCCCAACAATTTCCCCCTTTTTGATGGAACCAAAACACTTAATCAGAAAAACAGATAACCATGCGAAATATAAAAACATAAACAACAGAAATCAGAAGACAATGAGTTGTTGTATTTGTTGGGGAATGCGTTGCACAGATCTATTCGGGGAGAATATTTAAATACAAAATTAATTTATTAATTATTACTAGCATGAATTAATCCTATATTAATTCAAATAATAATTGCAACAACATATCATGCATATAAAAAGCCACGTAAAACCTACGCATGCGGAATCTACGGGTTTACGTGAGCGTACCTCTCGGGATGGCAGTGACTTCGGTCGGACGGACTAACCAAAAGGACTTCCCAAGTATTCCCTTAGCCCTTGCTCAACTATCCGGTGGAAGGACACTTGTCGAACAATTAACAAAAGGAAAAAAATAAACTTTGTTGCACCACTTTCGTGGATTTGCTAATATTTCCAGCACATGGAATTGTACTTGGGAATGAACTAATCATCCCCTATTTATAGGAGAGGAGGGGTCGAAAATTTTAGTAGAAAATCAATGTGGGAAAAGACTTTTCTTGGTCACCAAGAAATCTTGAATATATCTTCTATATTCTTTTTCCCATAATTAAAATATTTCACAAAAATCCCACCTCCTCAATTATGGATATTTTCGAAAATTATGTGTGCAAGAATCCAAGATTTAGATCTTCTTGAATTTATGAGATATTCTTGTATTTCAAGAAATACATATCTTCCATAATATCCTTTCAAGAAAATCAAGAAAATCTTTCTTGCCCGTTATATTTTCTATAATTCGAAAATTTCAATATAGATAAGCTAGTGGGAGATTTCTTGAATTTAATGAGATAATCTTGTATTCCAAGAATACATATCTTCATTCCATAACAAAATTCAAAGCAAATCTGTCTCCCAACATATCTATAAATTTCAAAATATTACTTGGAAAATTAAGCAACAATATTTATTTTATTTTAATCATCTTTTTCAGTTATTGGACTATTTGTTGGGCTACTCAGGGGGCCTTTAGGAGAATTAAGATTGGACCTTCTAATGGACCTTGAATATCTAATATTGAGCCACAATATAATTCAAGCCCATAAATATTAATTAATCCCACTACATAATTAATATTGCACTATCCATCTTAACCCATATTACAGTCAATATGGCTCCCGGTCATTATTTCCCGTGTTTAAGATTATCTAGCTCATTAATTAATTCAAGCCACTGAAATAACTTTCCGTTAATTAATATCTTTTGTCCTTGGTCGAGAACGGTTCAACATTATTATCCATACCGAAAACTAATTCCACTTGCAAGATTTGGTATGATAAAGCTTATGAACCTCCCAAGGGGGCAAATCGAACAAGCGTACTTGCACACGTTTCTTCGTATTAAATCTTAGCAATCACATGTGACCAATAATATTGCGCAAGATAAAAAGTATTGAATCTCTCTTTGATTCGCTACCCATGATAAGTCAAAGCAATAGTTACCAATCCCACGTGATCCTATTTAAGGGACGAAGGTTAAGAAATAATGAACCACTGAGGTCTAATTCTTCCTCGTTCAGTTCTGAAGAATTTATCCTCCTGTAGGTCCTATTCAGTGCATCAGTCATGCACTAGTGTAATCTCTTGGTCAAGACAAACCAATCCGAGCCTTACACCTCAACCTTTCGTGATGGGTTGTTCATTTCCATCTAGGTCGTGAATGACGTACTTTTAGTTACAAGGGACTGTTAATTTAATCTTCTGTGATATGGTATCACTAAATTAACTACAATGTAACACGTACTAATTATTGAACAGTTATGCAGTAAATATATGTAACATTCAATCATATTTAAAGCATCAGTGATAAACAATTTATTTCAGTAAATAAGTCTGGAAATTCAGTTTCGATTGTACAAAGTAAAAGCATACTTTCCAGTATAATCCCAACAGTCTTAAGATCAGAAAGATAACTTGTTTCATTGATAATGATTTGGAGTACAAGTACAAGATTTATCTAATACCTTATCTAAAAGAGAACATCTTCTGATTTCTTACAAATCTCTCAAGCCTTCAAGAACTTGGAATATATTATACATTCTTCTCAGCACTTCCTTCTGGCATTCCTCTTCAATTATATTGCCTCTCTCCAGTGCATCAAGATAAGCTTTCCTGAAGCCCACTGGATCATATTCTCCATTCTTCTTCAGAGGAGGGTTCAGATGCTCAAATCTCGGAGCAAAAGGTCTCAAAGTCATCTTCCGTTCTTCCCTCATGACTTCCTTGTAGAAGACTGGATATTTGGTTTCGAGCCAGTCCAGAAAGATTTCATCGAAAAGATTGTCATCTTGTTCTTCTAGGACTCGCTGGATCATGAATACATCGCATAACCAGTCTGTCTTGATAATTCTCCAGGGGTCATGGAGATCTTCTCTGCATACCAGTATCTCATTTACCTTTGCTGGAAGAGAATTCTCTACCCAGGTCTCGTCTGTATCATCAGCAGCCTTTTCTTTCTGTTTCCTTATGAAGGCACGATCTAGGCCTGCTGCTTCTTTCAGCTTTTTTCTCTTGGTAGCCTCTTCCATGATCTTTCTTCTCTTTTTTAGATCCTCTTGTTCTTTTATCTGGTCCTTTGATAGTGACAGTTCTGACCTGGTGACCATTATTTTCTGAGTTGCACGACGTATAGGTTATTTTCTCTTCATTTTGCTTTTCTTCTCTGCCTCTGCCTCAGCTGCTTCTTCTTCTTCAAGTCTTTTGGCCAGATCAAGGCTTCTGGCTTCTTCTTCTATCAGCTGCTTCTTCTGAATGGTTGATGAGAAATCTTCGATCTTGTCCACCCTTGCGGTCAGATCAACCAATTCAGCTTTCTGTTCCTTAATGGCCTTATCCTGAAAGTCCAGTTGCCTGGTGTGTTCTTCAACATTAGTGAATATTTCAGCCAACTCAGTGTCCTGGACTTCAGGTCTTGATGCAGAAATGATCATTTGAGCAGATGGGGCGACATGTTTTTCTGATGTCTGACCTTCCTCCTTTTTGGTTGCATCAAGAAGCTTGCGGATGGTCGACTCAAGCTTGGCGAACTAATACAGCATTTCTGTTTTGAGCTCATCGACCTCCAAGGATTGGATCTGAACATGCGATGCAGAAGGAGTCGGACCCAACATTTTGGACACAACATCTTCCAACGCCTTCTTTGCAATAGATACACGGGTCTCGAATCTCTTAACTGCAGCTTCAAAATTGGAATCAACTTGCATTAATGATTTGTAGGCTTCCTCGAACAGTACCCGAACATCTGAAATCATAGAGACCTCCAGTCCAAGTTTCGCAAGCAACAGTTCCACTCTCTGCATCTCAGATGTCGCCACTTTTAAGTGCATCTCCACCAGTTTGGCAGTGTTGGGATTATACTGAAAAGTATGCTTTTTACTTTGTATAATCGAAACTGAATTTTCAGACTTATTTACTGAAATAAATTGTTTATCACTGATGCTTTAAATATGATTGAATGTTACATATATTTACTGCATAACTGTTCAATAATTAGTACGTGTTACATTGTAGTTAATTTAGTGATACCATATCACAGAAGATTAAATTAACAGTCCCTTGTAACTAAAAGTACGTCATTCACGACCTAGATGGAAATGAACAACCCATCACGAAAGGTTGAGGTGTAAGGCTCGGATTGGTTTGTCTTGACCAAGAGATTACACTAGTGCATGACTGATGCACTGAATAGGACCTACAGGAGGATAAATTCTTCAGAACTGAACGAGGAAGAATTAGACCTCAGTGGTTCATTATTTCTTAACCTTCGTCCCTTAAATAGGATCACGTGGGATTGGTAACTATTGCTTTGACTTATCATGGGTAGCGAATCAAAGAGAGATTCAATACTTTTTATCTTGCGCAATATTATTGGTCACATGTGATTGCTAAGATTTAATACGAAGAAACGTGTGCAAGTACGCTTGTTCGATTTGCCCCCTTGGGAGGTTCATAAGCTTTATCATACCAAATCTTGCAAGTGGAATTAGTTTCCGGTATGGATAATAATGTTGAACCGTTCCTCGACCAAGGACAAAAGATATTAATTAACGGAAAGTTATTTCAGTGGCTTGAATTAATTAATGAGCTAGATAATCTTAAACACGGGAAATAATGACCGGGAGCCATATTGACTGTAATATGGGTTAAGATGGATAGTGCAATATTAATTATGTAGTGGGATTAATTAATATTTATGGGCTTGAATTATATTGTGGCTCAATATTAGATATTCAAGGTCCATTAGAAGGTCCAATCTTAATTCTCCTAAAGGCCCCCTGAGTAGCCCAACAAATAGTCCATTAACTGAAAAAGGTGATTAAAATAAAATAAATTTTGTTGCTTATTTTTCCTCTAATTTTTTCGAAAATTATGAATAAGTTGGGAGAAAGATTTTCTTTGAATTTTGTTATGGAATGAAGATATTTATTCTTGGAATACAAGATTATCTCATTAAATTCAAGAAATCTCCCACTTGGTTATTTCATAATAGAATTTCTTAATATTTGAAAATATAGTGGGCAAGAAAGATTTTCTTGATTTTCTTGAAAATATATTATGGGAGATATGTATTTCTTGAAATACAAGAATATCTTATAAATTCAAGAAGATCCAAATCTTGGATTCTTGAACACTAAATTTTCGAAAATACCATATTATAGAGGATGTGGGATTTTTGTGGAATATTTTAATTATGGGAAAAAGAATATAGGAGATATATTCAAGATTTCTTGGTGATCAAGAAAAGTCTTTTCCCACATTGATTTTCTACTGAAAAATTCGACCACCTCCCTCCTATAAATAGGGGATGATTGTTTCATTCCCAAGAACAATTCCATGTGCTGGAAAAAATTAGCAAATCCACGAAAGTGGTGCAACAAAGTGTATTTTTTCCTTTTGTTAATTGTTCGCGAGTATCCTTCCACCGGATTGTCGAGCAAGGGCTAAGGGAATACTTGAGAAGTCCTTTTGGTTAGTCCGTCAACCAAATTCTTTGCCTATCGAGAGGAATGCGTTCACGTAAACCCATAGATTCCGCATGCGTAGGTTTTACATGGGTTTTTTATATGCATGATATGTTGTTGCAATTATTATTTGAATTAATATAGGATTAATTCATGTCAGTAATAATTAATGAATTAAATTTGTATTTAAATATTCACCCCGAATAGATCGTGCAACTCATTCCCCAACAAGCTGAGTATCGAGCCACGGTTTGAGACTCTGAATTTTTTAAATTGTAATTTAATTCGTGGACATTAAATTTGAAATTGGATAGTAGAATCGTTATATCTTTTTGCGTGTATCCAATTGTCATGGATTTTAATGTGTTTATTTATGCATTTATATAAAGCGTGGTTTTTAATTCGATTCCGTTCGATTTGTTTTTGCCTCGTGAGAAAATCCACGAGTAGACTAGGATTTGTTTGATTTGATCAATGTAATAGACTAGTCTAGATCTAGGTTTATTTATTTTTTTGTAAATAAATTGTAACCGGATCGGAACTAAGAGATTTAAGAATTAAAGGATGAAATCCGTAATCAGCGTGGAGCAAGGGCGCCTGCTCGTCAAGACGTGTGGTGTGGCAGGTCAAGCGGCCGAAACAGAGATTCTTGGCCCTGCGGCGGGCGTTAGGCGCCGACGCGGTACGTCGGCGGCGCTCGGCCGAAAGTGGGGATGGATGGACGCACGAGCCCGCAGCGGATACATGGTTTCCGGGCCGAGGTCGGCGAGGCGGAGGCGGAGTGTGTCGCCGCCGCCGAGATCTGCCGATACTGCTGACGAATGGCCGGGCGCGTGCCGGCGGGCGGTCGAGGGGTCGTCTAAGCAGTGGCCGGCGGATCGGCGTGCATCCATTGCCATGTTGCTTGGCGTGGCGTTTCGAGATGAAGTATTTTTCGAGACGAGCGAGTGGGAGAAATTCGAGACGTGTTTCTTCAAGATCAAGTCAAGAAAAATCAAACCATGACAATTGGATAATTTGTGCCCAATATGTTTATTTTTCTGTTATGCTTGATTAATTTGCACTATCTTATGCTTTATTTAATTTGTTTAAATGTGTTTGCATGAGGGTTGCCAAATGGAAAAATCTCACCTTCAAAATTACTAAGTATGTTTAAATAATTAATTGACAATTTTATTCCGGATAATAAAATTGAATTAATTTTGACCTCCATGATTTATTTATTTGTGAATTCTTTTGGAGAAATTCTCCCCACGGGACGGTCAAAAGGTAGCTTTCACATGAATGAATTCCAAACAGATGATTGTGGGTTATTACTAGTGGCGACGATGACCCTCCCCACGAGGCTCGATCAAAGTGAAATAGTAATCCTGTATTTAATCATGGTTATTACTTAGGTATAAAATTGATATGCATATACTTCCCCGAAGTCCCTGTCAATTTTATATTGGTCAAGTGGGAGCCAACTATTAATCTGGATATTAAAGGTTTGTAACTGTTCTTCTTTGTAACCTGCTTGAATGTGTTTAAATAATGACCCACCCCATGTGGCTTATTTAAACTGTTTTGAGATGTTGGCTGATGCATGTTCATATTTTTTTTGAGATTTTAAATATGATGCATGTGATCGAATCTTGTGATATACGTGTGCTATTGCAAATAGTTGTTTATTTCAGTTCAGCATGTCGTTACCTTTTAATCCACTGTTATTATACTAAAAGTCAATACAATATGTATGGAAACTATATTGGAAACGAAAAAATTATAATTGTCCTAACTGCACAAAAGCACAAGTGGATTCTTGACACACCAAAATCAGATGAGCCAACTGACGAGTCAAAACATGCGGGACTCGTCAGATCACCTTGCGAGAGATGTCGTCGCTGAAAATGGTGGAGGGCAAACCCGTAAGGGATTATGTCCTCAAAATAGATGGTCCATCTGAACAAACTTGAGATTCTGAGTGCAGATTATGATCTGGAGACTCAGATGAATTTGGTACTTCACTCTCTGCCCAAAAAGTTTTTGAGCATTTTGGCCTCGCTAGCTAATTTGTTGCAAGCTTTTGGTCTCGGCATAAATGATGATAAGGCACCAAACTCAAGCTTTGACGGCAAGTGGTCCGTCTTCATCTTCTAGGCCAAGGGTAGGCAAGATAAATAAGAGGACCAAAAGGCCATAAGCAATAAAACTCAAGCGTTGCCAAGGGCAATGGTAAGATGAGGAATGCTTGTTGTGTCAAGGAAAATCCAAAGAGGAAGTGCTTAAGATGCACGAAGAAGAGAGGACAATGGAGGTTTTTTCTGTTCCAACCCCAAAAAGGGACGGAAAGAAAGGTAATTCTCACGCTTTAGTTGTTGAAACTTGTTTAGCGGCGTATACTTCTCATTAGTGTGGGTGGTTGATACGAGATCCACTAATCATGTTGGCTTCACGGGTTCTAAATGATCCGGCAACTTAGTGGGAGTGAGATCCTCATCACACCGGGCAGCGTTATTTAAAGTAGAAGACATTGCAATCTTCGTACGTAAGTGGCGGATATTGCAATGCTCACGATAGTAACGATTATTGCAATACCACGCAAGTAGCGAGACATTGTAATGCTACATGAGTAGCGATTAAAGCGATGAGGAGAAGTGCACCTACCTTTGAAGATAAAGTTTTTTGAGATTATCTTTATGTTCCCAGTTTTAGAAAGAATTCACTTTCAGTTTCTAAAATTCGATTAAAGGACACTAAGTTTCTTCTAATAAGAATGACATCATTTTTGAAATGATGAGTGTATCTGTTACGGGACATTGATGGAAAATCTCTATACAATTAAAGCTGCACACCACTCATTTAAATGCATCCTATAACACATCAACTATTTCCGACAAAAGAAAACGTGAACGAAATACTTCTTTGGCATCTAAGACTAGGTCATATAAATCCAAAGAGGATCCAAAGGTTGGTGAAAGATGGTTCACTGGAGCGTCTCCAAGTTGAATCGATTCCAACCTGCGAATCATGTTTGGAGGGGAAAATGACCAAGAGGGCATTTGGAGCCAAGGGGAATAGAGCCAAAGAAGTGTTAGAGATCGTTCACACAGATGTATGTGGTCCAATGTCAACCAAAGCAAGAGGAGGTTATGAGTAATTTTATTGATGATTACTCAAGGTACATTTTCCTTATGAAGCATGAATATGAGACCTTTGAAAAATTCTAAGAATTTAAGACTCAAACAGAGAATCATAGGGAAAAACGTATCAAGTCTCTACGATCTGATCGTGGAGGCGAATACCTCAGCAATGAGTTTTTGAACTACTTATCTGATGAAGGGATTGTATCCCAGCTCACTGCACCCGAAACCCCTCAACAAAACGGGGTTGCAGAGCGAAGCAACAGAATTCTTTTGGAAATGGTTAGATCAATGATGAGTTATGCGGATCTTCCCGAGTTGTTCTGGGGTCATACCTTGGAAACAACGACTTACATTCTGAACTTGGTGCTATCCAAATTGTTTCCCAAAACTCCCAAAGAATTGTGGACTGGGCGCAAGCCTAGTATGAGACACATGAGAATTTGGGGGTGTTCGGCCTACGTGTTGGACAAGGAAGCCGGTAAATTGGATCCTCGATCAGAATTAAGGCAGTTTATAGGATACCCCGAGGGAACAAAAGGATGTATGTTCTATGGTCCCGAAGATCAAAAGGTGGTCATCAACACCCACTTTAGATTTTTGGAAGAAGACTATATGAACCAAAGAAAACCCAGAAGTGAGATTACCTTAAATGAGCTTAGAGGACAAACCTCAGTGCCAACTGTACTAGATGATATACCAAACAATACGCTTTCACAACCGGAGCCTCGTTGTAGTGGGAGGGTTGTGAGACAGCCCGAGAGATTCATGGGAATAGGAGAGTCCTCGGACTTGATTCTCGGACAAGACGAATCAGACCTATGGACATATGACGAGGCATTCCAAGATAAGGATGCAGTTTCTTGGCAAACAGCAATGAAAGCCGAAATGGGTTCTATGTTTCATAATAAAAGTGTGGGAGCTAGTCGAACCACTTAATGGGGTCAAACCCATTGGATACAAGTGGGTATATAAGAGGAAAAGAGGACCGGACGGGAAGGTTGAAACTTTTAAAGCAAGTCTAGTGGCGAAAGGTTATACTCAGAAAGAAGGGATCGATTATGAGGAAACTTTTTCGTCCGTAGCCATGCTTAAGTCCATCCGTATTCTCTTATCGATTGCTGCGCATTTCGACTTTGAAATCTGGCAAATGGATGTCAAGACAGCTTTCCTTAACGGAAGTCTTGATGAAGAGATCTATATGCAACAACCCAAAGTTTTCATTGAAACAAGCCAAGAACACCTAGTTTGTAAGCTCAAGAGGTCCATTTACAGACTCAAACAGGTGTCCAGAGCTTGGAACCAAAGTTTTGATCATGTAAATAAAGTCTTATGGGTTTGATCAAAACGAGTTTGTAAGTTGTGTGTATAAAAAGCGTGTCGGAACTGCATTGGTATTCTTAGTACTATACGTAGATGACATTTTGATCATCGGGAACGATGTGACGGTGTTATCAGACGTAAGGGCATGGCTTTCAAAACAGTTTGATATGAAAGACTTAGGGAAAGCCGGACACATCCTTGGGATCAAGATAACTCGAGATCGCAAGAAAATGATGATCGGGTTATCGCAAGTTTCATACATAGACACTGTCTTGAAACGCTTCAGCATGCAAGATTCCAAGAAAGGATTCGTACCTTTCAGACTTGGAATCCATCTATCCAAGAAATTGTTCCCTAAGACGAAAAGGAGATAGATGACATGAAAGGTATTCCTTGTGCAACAATATTTTTATTGTGGTGCAACAAATATTTTTATTTTCCTTTGTTTTATAAATCGTTCATCTGAGAACCTTCTGTTGGGGAATGAGTTGCACAGATCTATTCGGGGTGAATATTTAAATACAAATTTAATTCTTTAATTATTACTAGCATGAATTAATCATATATTAATTCAAATAATAATTGCAACAACATATCATGCATATAAAAAGCCACGTAAAACCTACACATGCGGAAACTACGGGCTTACGTGAACGTACCTCTTGGGATGGCAGTAACTTCGGTTGGACGGACTAACCAAAAGGACTTCCCAAGTATTCCCTTAGCCCTTGCTCAACTATCCGGTGGAAGGACACTCGTCGAACAATTAACAAAAGGAAAAAATAAACTTTGTTGCACCACTTTTGTGGATTTGCTAATATTTCCAGCACATGGAATTGTACTTGGGAATGAACTAATCATCCCCTATTTATAGGAGAGGAGGGGGTCGAAATTCTTGTAGAAAAACAATGTGGGAAAAGACTTTTCTTGGTCACCAAGAAATCTTGAATATATCTTCTATATTCTTTTTCCCATAATTAAAATATTCCACAAAATTCCACCTCCTCTATAATATGGTATTATTTTCAAAAAATACAGTGTGCAAGAATCCAAGATTTGGATCTTCTTGAATTTATGAGATATTCTTGTATTTCAAGAAATACATATCTTCCATAATATCTTTTCAAGAAAATCTTTCTTGCCCTCTATTTTCAAAAATTTCGAAATATCACTATGAATACCCAAGTGGGAGATTTCTTGAATTTAATGAGATAATCTTGTATTCCAAGAATACATATCTCCATTCCATAACAAAATTCAAAGAAAATCTTTCTCCCTCTTTTATCCATAATTTTCGAAAATTTAGAGGAAAAAATAAGCAACAATATTTATTTTATTTTAATCACCTTTTCAGTTATTGGACTATTTGTTGGGCTACTCAGGGGGCCTTTAGGAGAATTATGATTGGACCTTCTAATGGATCTTGAATATCTAATATTGAGCCACAATATAATTCAAGCCCATAAATATTAATTAATCCCACTACATAATTAATATTCAGACTATCCATCTTAACCCATATTTACGGTCAATATGGCTCTGGTCATTATTTCCGTGTGTTTAAGATTATCAGCCCATTAATTAATTCAAGCCATTTGAAATAGCTTTCCGTTAATTAATATCTTTTGTCCTTGGTCAAGGAAGCGGTTCAACATTATTATCCATACGGAAACTAATTCCCTTGCAAGATTTAGTATGATAAAGCTTATGAACCTCCCAAGGGGGCAAATCAATCAAGCGTGCTTGCACACGATTCTTAAGTATTAAATCTTAGCAATCACATGTGACCAATAATATTGCCCAAGATAAAAAGTATCGAATCTCTCTCGATTAGCTACCCATGATAAGTCAAAGCAATAGTTACCAATCCCGCGTGATCTATTTAAGGGACAAAGGTTAAGAAACAACGAACGCTGAGGTCTAATTCTTCCTTGTTAGGTTTCAAGAATTTATCCTCCTGTAGTAGTTCCTATTCAACATCGATCACCATGCTTAGTGTAATCTCTTGGTCAAGACAAACCAATCCGAGCCTTACACACCTCAACCTTTCGTGATGGGTTGTTCATTTCCATCTAGGTCGTGAATGGCGTACTTTTTTAGTTACAAAATTTATTAATTTAATCTTACGTGATCTGATATCACTAAATTAACTACAATGTAACATGTACGAATTATTGAACAGTTATGCAGTAATTATATGTAACATTCAATCATATTTAAAGCATCAGTGATAAACAATTTATTTCAGTAAATAAGTCTGGAAATTCAGTTATGATTATACAAAGTAAAAAGCATACTTTTCAGTATAATCCCAACACCTTCCACCGGGGTTATTGGATGAGGAATTGGGAATACTTGAGAAGGACTTTTGGTGGGTATCCAGATACTTGATCATGTTCATCTCGGATCGTCTCTCCAAATGCGTTTAAAAACTCTAGAAATTCGCATCTTTAGGATCTTGTAAGTGAAATATTATTTGCATGTTGTTGTTGGATGAATTATTATTTGAATTTCACTTAGGTAAATTCATGCTATAATAATTGTTAATTTAAATTTGTATTTATGAGGTCATCCCGATAGATCCTGGCATATGTTATCCCAACACTATCCTCGTCGCTCAGACCCCCAGAGAGCATTCCAGTCCCTTTTGGCAGCATTGTGTTGAGTGTTCTCTGACATTTCTCATCCACAACATCAGAAGTTCGTGCTGGCTTGCTAACTGGCTATTTTCTCTTGGGAACCCTTGTCTTGGTTTGAGCCGAATTGCGATTTGTAATGATGATGCCACTTAGATTTTTTGGCACATAAGGGGTTGGGTCATCATCACGCCAGATATAGCTCCTTATTCTTGTAAAGTAAAGCCTTGAATTTCTTCAGGTAAGGCTTTCGCCCAATGTCAGACCAGGAGTAGTGAGGAATCTTATCGGCGAGGATGATGTTGACCTTGTGAATGTTGCATATATTTTTGGTCAACACCACCTGGTTCTGCTCATTCACCACAAACTTTGTTGATTCTTGTAGCAGCCGATGCTTGAACAACCCCATTCAGTTCATGTCCGGGCCTTCTCAATAATGGCGATCATCACATCTTCGCTTTTTCTTTGGGTTAGGCATCTGGGCTAAAGGCAATCCGAGAATGACCTTGAGGCGATCTCGAAAAGCAGCCTATATTTCCTTCGGAGGTAGGGAACCTTGACATTTGTAATGTTTGATATGTTCCCAGGCCTCAACAACACTTTCTGAAGATACTACTCATCAGGGTAGTTTCTGCCCATCGAAAGACCAAAGATCCTTCCTAGATCATCGTTGGTGACATTGATTCTGTTCCCACCGACGAATGAGTATAACTCCTTATTGTCTATCTCCTTTAACTTTCTCAGAAATTCCAGCGACTCAATTATGTATACACTATTTAAGTGGCGATAGCAGAATTGCTCAAGACCACAAGCCCTTAAACAGTCTAGAATTTCCAGAGATTCAGGATCATTAGTGATGTGAAAAAGAACACATCTTTCATCAATCACGTTCTTTATCATTGAGGCATAATCACAACTTTCCACGGAGACTATCGATGTTTCCATTTGAATGTATCTGAAAAACATAAACATATGCACAATAAATTAGATTTTTCATATCCTATTTTCGTGTTAACTCGTGCAACATGCTTTAGAAAGTGTGTTGTGTGTTCGAAAATAAGATCCCCAAAATAAAAATAAAAAAATGCATCAGTGTAGAGATTGAGTTATGAACACAATATGAACAGACACATAAGACTACCATAAGCATATAATCTATAACCTTAGTAAGAGCTAGATATGTTATATCACATAGAAGCACGCATAAATTACCGAAAAAGTGATTTGAAAAAATTACAAAAGCTAGAAAAGATCGCTTCGAAAGTTTGAGTGTTAGAAGAATTTCTGGAAACAATTGCGTGTTTGTGTGAGAGAATGTGAAAAGGTTCTGGAAATGGTAAATTAGGGTTTATATAAGTGAGAGGGAAAATAAAGTTTTGCACGAAAGATTTGAAAATACTTGAGTGTCCTTGACTTGATTGGACGATTAAGATCAAGTAGGTGAAAAGTAATTAAATCGTGCGGTCAGAGATTAAAACCGGTAGACTTTTGGACTTAAAAATTCGCAATAAATGCATTTAACATAAAAATTCCACGTCTGCATTTAATGCTTGCAGGCGTGATGTCATAAAGTAATGTGAACAATAATAGCTAACATAGAATAAGTATAAAGATAAATCAGAAAATGTATCTGACAGATCGATATTATGTCGATCGATTACCATTGTGTTCTTATCGGTTCATTCGATTCTTGTTGGCCTTACTGATGGTAACCTATCCCTTAGTATTTCCCAACAATGTCCCACTTATCCGATCGAGTTACACGATCCAATCTGGCGATCAAATTTTCTGCCGATCAATCGATGATCGATTACCGATCGAATCGATGATCGATTTACGATGATCCAATCTGCTGATCAGATTTCTGCTGATCCAATCTTAAATGACTTAGGTTCTCGATCCATCCCCGAGCTTCCCCATTTTCGATCTCGTCTTCTGTGATTGGATGATCATCGGCCATTGCCAAACATCACTTGCCCGGGTGATGGATCTACCACCGCCAACATGTAGGTGGCGTCTATGCCTTGGGTTTCGATCGAGATGACGTGATTAATGATGATGAGCAACTTCTGACATGTAATATGGATTTAGTATTGTATATGCGAACTTGATCAAGCCAAAATGCTCTTCACAATCCCTTGAATGTTTTGCACCACATGTATGACACTCGTGTTCATTTAAAGCGGGAAGTCTCATAGTGTTTATGGTACTTGGGTTTAGGGTTTATCTTTCGACCTCCGGGTCTATTGTAATGAAAATTTCGACCTCCGGGTCTTTATCAATGAAATTCTCTTTTAATTCCATTGTGTTAACTTGATTTCATTATCGATTTTTGCCTAGTTTCCTTCATCGATATCCCTTTCTACGTCGATTTGATCATTGAGGTACCTTACTCAACTAATTCTTCCTATCTAGTCCTCTTAACTATTTGGTTCGAGACCCGATCCACCAAACATTTACGTGTGCACTTTCTCCAAGGTCCGAAGTCTAGCTCATTACGAGTTCTCTCAATGACTTGACTAGTGGCTTGGTTAAGATATCGACTCTCCGCTTATCGGTATGGATCTTTTTCCATTCGATGTTCTTCTTTCAACATGATATTATATCAAACAGAATGGTCGCTTTAACTGCTTTGCTTTGAAAACCTTCCTTTATGAAATAGTGATTAGGCTGTGATTCACTTATGCAACTTTTAAGTGGATTGATTCCAAATCGAATATCAATGAAAAAGTGATTTCAAAATGTCAATGCAACGCTATACATATATGAAAGCAATAAAGAACACAAAGAATTATAGTGGTTCGTAGACTCAAGCTCCTACGCCCACTCTCCCCGACTTTTCAGAGAGAAATTCACTATCAACTTCGAAGCTTTTCACTACCTCAGTTTACTTACTTCCAACCTCTACCACAGTTTTCTCGGAGACTACTCCATCGTAGCTTACTTACTCAACCCATTCTTGAGCTCGACACCGTAGGCTTATTTACTCAATCACACACAAGCTTTCGTGACTACCCCCGAGGCTTACTAACTTCTCCTCTAGTTTTCCTCGACTACTCAAGGTAGTTTACTAACTTTTTACAACTTTTTTCACCAACAAATGACACTCCACTACCTTTCCCATGGTTTCGTGGGTTTTCGTCGTTTCAACTAGGATGAGAGATATCCTTACAATGAAGCACAATGCAAAGGGTTAGATATCTCTCGACTGCTTTCGATAAATCTTATCAAGCCAGCGGTATAGTGAGTTTCAATATAGTATTAATTTTGGGAAATTCTAAGTTTTTCGAGGCCACTTTCAAAAAGTAAATAAGTTTGAGCTCGAAGTTACAGAGCAATTTTAACTCCACAATGTAAGAGGGTCACTATGATGATAAAGTATACACCAAGGTCACTTTTTGAAAACTATCCGTTGAGAGATAGCTTGCGGAGTTCCTTCAGGGTGTGTGAAAACGGCCATATTTAGGTTTGAAACTCCCTAACACGCTTTTTAGCAATAACTACGTAAATTGTTTTCACTTTTTTCGGCACCGAACTTTTGTACATCCGACATCTTTTTTTCAAATGACCGTCATCGTCAAAGGTCAAAGATGGTACAAAGGTCGCCTTCCTTTTTTGACTTGTCTCCGCTAAAGGTAGACACCTTCAACTACTTTTGGTTACAACCGAGTTTGATATAACCCAACAATACCGACTTACCCTTTCGTTCGTGATTCAAATGTCTTCGCAATATCTAACTTCTATTGACCGACGCCTCAAAGATGGCATCCTTCGTGATAGATATTATCGCTCTAACACTCGTAGTTCATATCGAAAGATTCAGCAGATATTATCGAAGTCTTCGTGACCATCATACCTTCGCATTTTGATCTTCGCTTCACTGCCTTCGCCTTCCGAGTCTTCGTGGTCTGAGTCTTCGTATCTTCTCAATCTTTAGTTTATATCGACCGATGCAATCGAAGTCTTCGCGGCCGAAGTCTTCGCCACTCAAGACATCGAAGTTTCAGAGATTCCCGTCCTCAAACTTTGGATAATTTAAACACATCGAGTTCTTCAGAGTCTTCTTTAATCCATCCTAAACTATATCCTCATTAATTATACATTTCGGCAGATAACATCCCGAATACTCTTAAACTGAATCCTGACTCAACTATCAAGATCATTCCGAACATGTCATAGTTAGGGCTTCAGATCTAATCAAATCATATCTTTATTAAATTCATCTCCCAACAAGATTTACATTTTAAAATATATAAAATTATATTTTTATTACATGATTTGTTGCTGACTATTATTTAAATAATATAGATTAATTCATGCCAAGAATAATTGTTAGAATTAAATTTGTATTTAAATATTCATCTCTAATAGATCCGTGGAGTTTGATTGACATGAAGGCCGCCTTATGCTTCTACTGCCTAAAGATTATGTATGGAATGTCATTAAGCATCGAGGCTAGATATCCTTTCACTGCTGCATGGTAGCAAAGATATCGTATAATAACTGGAAAGAACATCGGATCGCAAGAAAAAACATTTTGGAAGTATCTCAAGAGAACTCATGATAGAATGTTGGTTTATTAATCGACAAATGATTCCTCAGAGGTTAGACTGACCGGATTTCCAATCGACTTTAGATTCCTTAAAATCTACCTCGTAGTGTGTTTAAAGATGGGAGGAAAGCTATGACACGGAGAAGTTGCTACATAAATGTATCGCATTCTACCATGGAAGCCAATATGTATAAATAACGAAGCGGTTTGCCTGAACTTCCTAGTGGACTTGGACGTAGGTTCGATTTGCCCAAAGACCATCATTTATTTACATAAAGTATAATATCTGAGTTAAAGGTAAATTCAAGGGAAACCAAGAGCCCACAAGGCTAAAGAAACACATTGAAAAGAATATCATCTTATACGAAATCACAAGAGATGAGATATAGAGGTGGCAAAGATCGCATCAAAAAGACAACCCAGCGTATCCATTCACAAAGGGTCTCGGGCCGTAATACATTCCTAGAGACATGGTGGGAAAAGAACGGGTATCAAGAGCGTCATTAACTCGCTTTGAGTATAATTAAGGGAAAGATTTTGATTTTCTTGAAAATATATTATGAAGATATGTATTCTTCAATACAAGAATATCTCATAAATTCAAGAAGATCCAAATCTTGGATTCTCACTTCCTTATTTTTTCTAAAATTCCATAATTCTAAGGAGCATGGATTTTTATGTGAATATTTTAATTATGGAGAAAAGAATATATGAGATATATTCAAGATTTCTTTTGAGATCAAGAAAAAAAAATTCTATATTATTTTCACCCCAATTTTCGCCCACACCTCCCTAGGGGTATAACAGTACATTTAATTTTTCATCCCGAATAATTTACCGCTATTTAAAAATTGTATCCACAAAATGCCACAAGAATATACCTTTTATTTTTCCTTTTGTTAATTGCTCCTTTGAAAGATCCTTCCACCTTATTGTTGACAAGGACTTAAGGAATACTGAGAAGGCTCTTCGGTTTGTCGTGCAGAAAGGGATATTCATCTTCAACTGTTGTCACCAAGAGGTTAGTCTACGGTAAACTCCTAGCAATTTCGCATGAGGATTTGGTGTGGACTTGTTTATACGCATGATTTATTGTTGAATTATTATTTGATTAATTCATGCTAGTATAATTGTTAAAATTAAATTCAGATTAAATATTCATTCTATTGCATCCCGGCAATTAATTTCAACAATACAATGACACATATATGTTCAATTTCCTTTTTTATAAATATTTTACCACATTTTGTTTACATTTTCAGTACCTTATCTTAATCCATGGTCAAAGTAAAATCAACACCATACAAAAACAGAGATTTTATTATGTGCCTTAGCCTTGAAAATACTTGTTATTTCAATCTAAAAATATGCCAGGATGAAACTAAAACTAAAGGTAATTAATATGGTTCATACTTTTTAGTGTTATACATAACACTAATAGTGATATAATCATCAAAAAATAGTTTGAGCAACGAATTAAAACGTACTTATACATTTTCTAAAAATTAATTTTTTTTTACGTCTTTATAAGAGAAAAGAAAAAACAAATGTCTTCGTTCGTTAACAGTTCATTATTGTTATTGAAGATGAAGCCACTTCACTTTTTTTTGCTTAAATTGTATATAGAGTCCACGTTTTTCCTCAGTTTCACTACAAATAAAAGACAATTAAACTTCAAATTAAAAATAAGAATGCAATTCGTACAGGTTAATTCAAATACCAATTAGGGCAACTAAGTCATGTAATGCAACCACACTGTAAAAAAAGAAACCCAACTTGATCGAGATTAAAATAAAAAGCAACATGTAAACCCACCGGAATCAGAAAAAAAGAATCGGTAAATATCTTTTCAAATAGCAAATTAAATACCTTTATTTGAGAATGGACAGTAAAAAAAAAAAAAAGAATAAAAAGAGAAAAATATTTTAAAGTCAGGCGCCGTTAAAAAGTATAAAAAGACACGTAGCATTGTTGTCGGACACCGTTGAAATTTTTACATGATACCGAAAGGAAACTGACCAAGTGACTGGCCAAATTTACGCAATCCACTTATTCATAAGTAATGGATTCATATATTCAAGAATCTAACAGTTTTAGTATTTATTCTTGGTGGTGATACACTTAAATTTATTATATTTTTTGGGATTGCATCATGAATTCATGATATTTGAATTGAATTAATGACTCTCCCATAAGAAAGTTTTCTAACAAAAAGACTCTCACAGAGACAAAAGATTCTTTAAAAATTTCTATAATACATTCAGATCAAATATACCCCATCTCATTTTTGTATGCATTATTATTTCATTTAAAAATAACACTCCCTTCACCCCAAATCCCCAAAACGTCAAAAAGAACAATTTCAACAAACCTATTTCTCAAAACACCCTGTAACTCCATTCTCTCAAAAACAACCCCCATCCCCGCCTCAAAAAAACTTTTTCATCTCTCCTTCACCCCACCGCCTTCTCTCCTCGGCCTCGGCTCAATACATGGGCGGCATTTTGAAGTGGTGGGTTGAGTAGGAAGGATCCCACAGGAAGCAATCAGGGGTGAAATTTGGGAGAGGCGGTGGCTGGATTGAGTGGATGCGGAGGTGGTCCGCTAAGGTGATGGATCTATATCCCACGCAGTGAGATTAACCACCTCCCACCAATCGCGGAAATAATGGGTTGCACGGACCATTTAGATTAATTTTTCTATTTTTTCTCGTGTTTTTAATTTAATTTTGGTACTTTCGTATTTTTTTTTTAATATTAAGGTTTTAACGATTTGTGTGATATGTATAGTGTTTCCATCGAGCGTCGGGTGATCAGAGGTAGAGTGAAGGCTAATTTCTGCAATTTAGCTTTTTGTTTATGAATTTGGGTTTTCCAATTTTGGTAATTTCGTAATTTTGTTTTGCATTTCATTTAAATAAATTTTATTTTATAGTTGATAACTTATTTTGTATAAGTTTTGCTTTTTAAATATGTGTATTTTTTGTATTTTTTTATTGCATTAATTTATAGAGTTTCTTTTGTATTTTTAGGATTTGTATTTTTGTAGAAATATTTGCCAAGTAATTGTGATTTGTAGATTTTGGTATAATTTTTTGGATTTATTTTTTGTATTTGTTTAATTCCACAATTTAGGTTTCCTAGATTTTATTAGCATTTTTTCTTTTTAATTTGTTTAATTTTGTGTTGATTTTGGTGTATATTTTTTGTTTAATTTGTAATTAGGGTTATATTTTTGCATATTAGATTCTTGCTTAAATTAGGGCCCAAAACACAAATAATTTTTAAAATGCATCTGTGGCTCTCAAAATAATTTTTTTTAAAAAAAAATGCACTTCAAAATTGGCCTTAAAAAATACAATTTTTTTTTTTAAATGCACTTCAAAATACAATTTTTTTTAAAAAAAATACACTCAAAAAATAATTTTTTACAAAAATGACTCAAAATTTACTAAAAATACAAAAAAATATTTTTAAAAAAATACCCAGGCTTAAAAATATTTTTTAATGTGCACTCCAAAAATTTTTTTAAATGCACTTCAAAAATATATATATATATATATTTTTAAATGTATTTAAATGGCTTAAAATTCAATTTTTAAACATATGTACCAAAATCGGGTCCAAAAGTGTAGAAATTCAAAAATTTATTTTCTGAAATTGCGTATTTTTTGGTTAAAATACACTTCAAAAATCAACCTCCTTAAATTTAGTCAATTTAATTCAACATCTAATTTTTTATTTAATTTGTAATGGGTCCAAACATAGAAGAAATAGGTCGGTTGATTTTTAAATTTGGAGAATGAAAGGATTTGATAAAAAATGGGCAGCCTAAAAAATAGGGAAAGGGTCAAAAGATCAAAAATGGAAAGTGTACAGGGCCCTTTTTGTAAGAAGAATCGATCAAAAAAAAAAAAAATATGGAAATGGGGAGGGTGGGTGGGGGACCGATGGGTAAAGGGAGATGGGGACGGTGGGAACAATTTATTGGAAAGGAAAGGGAAGCTTAAGCCTTCCATTCTATATTTTTATCTTGATCACAAAAAATTACTATTTATTTAAAGTTAATTTGAGAAAATGACTTTATACCTTAGAAATACTTCTATTCAATTTCACATAGATAAAAATAAAACGAAACTTTTTAAAAAATTATTATAATAAAATTTTATCATCAGATTAATGTAATTTAATTATAAACAAACTTACTAATGGATTGGGTTTTTCGTGTATTTACCAACGACTATCCATAAATTATTACCAAATATTACCGAATTTTGACTGCCGACTATCACGGACATCGATGTATTTTACTAACATTTTATCGATACATTATTGACGGATTAACACATCAAGTTACAACTGATCTTGTTTACCAACCATTTTACCGGAGAGATTACAAACTAGATTTATCGTATTCATTAATTTTTCAATATCCATTCCAGAATCCCACAAGAATCTGTCAAGAATAGTTTCTAACAGATAATTCCTCGCATTGGTAAAATTTACTAACGAAAGACTTCGATGAAAAAAATCAATCGATAATCAATTGGTAAATGCTAATTTTTTTATTATCGACGGAAAATTCATCGGTAAACCCGTAAAATTTGTAATGTATAACCACTCTGAATTATTCAACTAGATCGACACAAATACTTGTATTAATGGATAGAGTTAATCTCAGGTCCACCTTTACCTCTAATAATTATGAAGATTATAAATGCATTTATTTTTTTTCTCTCTCTCCATCTTGTTTTTTTTCCGTAGATAAGTTCAAGAAAGAGTGGAGCAGCTTTTTGTTTTTTGATTAGTCTCTGGATAGACATGAATTTAAGGCTTGATAAACCCAAATACAATAATTATTGCCAATCACCAAATTAATTGTTTTAAATTTTGAGGTTGCATCTTAAAAAATATTAAGGGACAAATGTGTAAGAAAGTAATTTCAAATGAATTCAAATTTTAAAATACAGTTTTGAGAAACAAAAGTATTATATTATTTGTTGCATGATCGGTATGTTTCAAAATTTCAAGAGATAATTCATACTCAAAAACAGTTTTTAAGTAGAAGTGCAAATTTGGTCGAAAAAAAAAGAAGCGCAAATAATTAGCCTATCAATGAACTTTGTTTTATGACGGACCGAGGTTGTCAATAATCAAAATTAAATATGTATATATTTATTTAAAGTTCGAATTTAAATTTTAACTCAAATTTGATTTGAGAGAAGTATTTTCAATATTTCATATTCAAATATATAACTGACACAAAAATATTGATGTGCTTAAGGATATGCTCGATGCCCCACCAAAAAAAAAAAAAAAAAAAAAGAAATTATATCATGAAAATATTATTTATATAAAAAATATTCATATTTGTATATATTATTAGTATTTACATTTTTAAATATAAAATTATATTTTGTCACATGAGCTAATACCTTTTTTTTTAATATATAATAGTAGTACTTTTTATTTTTATTTTCATTGTTTTGGACTAAACGTCTTAATTGCCCTTATGTAAAGCAACTATGCAAAAATAACGTGGGTATCAAGTAGCTTTTAAAATCTTATTAATTTTTTGGATGTCCGCTAATATCAACAAGCCACAAAGGTTCTAATCAGATTTCTCGAAAAGATTTTTTCTCACCTCATAATAAACAAGTATATAATAATTCCTCCCACATACATTATAATTTTGCACATTTTGAATTTAAAACGTATTTTAATTTTTTTAAAGATGATGATTTGAGAGGAGAGAGAAGAGTTGATTGGAGCTAGATGAGCCTAATGCCAGTAATAAATAAATAAAAAGTTAAAAAAAAAATTAAGGATAACTTTTGATATAAATTGTAGTGTGGAGAGTAACAAAAAAGTGTTTCATTTTTTTAGAGTGATACTGCTATCTATATTGTATTTAAAGCATTTCTAAACTAAATACCATCCAAAGGAGTTAAATGTTATTCACAAATCACTCAAGATATTTATTTTATTATATTTAACTAATTTAAAATGTGTTAGAGAAAATTGAGGTGAGTATATGTCTCACCTACTCATTATTTTTTAATTCGCAATGTCGATTCAAAGAAAATTGTGATTATTTTATTATTTATTTTAAAACCTAATTTTGATTTAATTTCATATTTTTCTTAGTTTTTTTATAAAAAAAATTAGCATTTTCTAATGCAAAATACGCACCTAATTTTTAGTGAAGTCGTAAATAAAGAAGAAATTAAAATCGTGGGAGAAAAAAAGCAATTAATTAAATAATTGCAGCATTTTTGAGGCGTAATAAATGGCTCATTAAATCGAGCCATAAACAAGCTTTGGCCCATAGTCCCATTTTCTAGATTAATTAAAGCCCATGTTTAATTCCATTTCAGCAACCATTTTCAAGATTTGAGGGGAAGAGAAATTGCACGTCAAATTAAATTGCTATTTTGGGGACAGCACACTTTTTCTCTTTTACCCACGTTAAATAGGTTCTTCATTTTTTGACATTTTGGAGTTGGATGAAGGAGTATTAGCTGAAAATTTTTCCACTTCCACTATCTACTATAATTCATAATTTTTTTTTTTTTTTTTGTTCTTTTTTAATTGTAATTGAGATATTAGTAGAAATTTTCTAACCATTTTGATTCTAAATCATTGCTATATCCGGATTGAAGTTTATGATTAATTTATTTGTTTATGATTACCTTTTATTTATGTGCTTAGTCTTATTTGAAAGCACATGTTATATTATTGGCGATAATATGTTTGATCTATTGTTAATTGGGGTAATATTGAAATATTTATCTTATTAATGTAATACAAGACACCAACCCAGTCTTTTTAAAGAAAAAAGCGATCATCCATTACCAAGAATACTAAACAGTGTGGTATACGAAATATATGAAAGTGTTCCAAAACCCGTAGTTCACCATACGGTAAGAAGTAATTCTATCACGATGCAACAAAACTCGGCTTCCCTAGCAAACTGGAGAGAGAAGGAAGAACTACACTACTTACAAGAAGATGCATAATTTGCCACCAGAACTCTTTGGATTTTTTTTGACCAATGAGAAAAGCGGAATGTCCTGAATCGATCGCCTTGTTGATAGCCATGACAGTTCTTTAAGCTTTTGCCCGCCCCAAATCTTGCAACCGTTTGATGCCGCAACATTGAAGTCAGCTGCTCGCCTTCTATAAGGACCCACAATTCCAATCCACAACGCGGTCCGCCATTCGCGAGTCTCCAACAACGCGAATAAAGCACTATGATGTATTAAGTTTTTGGATAGATCATAGCGACACAGAACCAACTTGCCATTGAAAGTACTTATCCAAAACATCACGCATCGAGCAAATTAAATGGAGCGGTCAGATATCCTTCCTCCCAACTACATATACGCCGCAGGTTGTTCGCCATCAAGAATTCTCCATTAATCAGCATATCTCGAGCTAGTTGTCCTTTGAGAATTTTTCCATGTTATACCGTGTCCTTGCATAGCCTTCCAAAAATGGTGTTTCTTTTCCTCCTAGAGTTCTTTGCCCAACTATTTACACGTCAAATTAGTTTCAAAAATGCTCAATGCATCCACCATCTTCTTTATCTTGTTGTATTTGTATCATGTTTAAACAAACTAAAGAGTTGATTAATCGCTTCTCCAATCTGATAAAAGTGGACCTGCCCATTTTTGTTCTGTCCACCCTCATCCTCCCATCTCCCCATCTCGGCCACTAATTTTCCCTTTGTACGCCAACCCAGTCAGGCCTATTAAATTTCCTACCCAATGGTTCACTATCCTACCACATCCCTCTAAAAAGCATATAACCCTCAAGTACTTCCATCAATTTTTATCTCTCACTAGTCCACTCTCTTCGCTCTGCCTGCCAGATCTCACAAATATCCCCACCACCCCGGTTATTTTCCTTCTGGTCGACGCCGTGAACTCGAATTTACATCTCCCGACTTCAAAAGTGTTCAACCCCTAATTTCGATTTAATAACTCTCATTTATAACCTACCCGTTCTGCTAGAAACCTCCACACCCATTTCCTACATAGTTACCATTAAAACTCCCATTTTTTTCACCCTGCCCCCCATGAGATTTTTTTCAAGACACATCATCCCAACTAACCCATGGGATTTTATGGTCATTCTCTACCAACTGTTTCACACAAAAAGTTTTGTTGTAAACACAATTTCTTAAGTGGTTTTTGAATACGAGAAAGAGACAATAGATCGGTACGGCCGAAAGAACGGATCGATTAATGTAATTATACCAAACTAGAGTAGTTGTTTATCATTCCATCTAAATAACTCTACTTATTTCATTTTCACCAAATCACCTACACCGTCATTGCTTTTGTGGTTAATTCCAACACTCAGCCCTCCAAGCACGCCCATTGTCCCTTTTTCCAATATCACAATTTCAACATTCCGCAAATTTTGTTCAAGTAATATACGGGGATATTGAAGCCCCATGATCGCTTCTTGCCGAAGTTTACATCTACACTGCATAACAATTCAAAATTCGTAACAGAAAGTATTCGATCGTCGGTATTCTTCGCTTAGGCACGGAAGGCTGTCATCTCGTGACACCGTGAGTAACGTAGATTTTCATCTTATCTTTCCCACTCCACCGGCCGGTTCAAATTTCGATCGCCTGATCGACCAAATTGACGATCCCCCACAAACGATCGAAGAGGAGATGGCAGCGGATCGCCTTGACGGGTTTAGCCCGAGCTTAAATTCCAATGTCGGGCTACTATTAACCAAAGACAGGCTTCATGATGTCATTACAGCATTCCAAAATCCAGATCTCCATTGCGAAATTCAAGCCAACCATCATTTCATTCAAGAATTCCCAATTAACCTAACTATATGCCTTCGAAATCAACTTTATATTGCCCATTTCTTTTTCTCTTTTTAGCCTCCTCTCACCAGCTCGCTCAATACCACAATTCCATCCTGATTTATCTCCCACCAAATCTAACGCATCAGATTTCTCCGGAGATCAAATTATCAAGCACTTTACGAGATTTAATGCAAGAATCTTAAACAATTTTGTAAAACAAGGAGATTATTGGTCAAAGTTTGAGCTACGGACCTCATTCTTTAAATTAGGACGATGAAATATCTGATTCATCCTTTAATGATCCCGATGTTGATGAAATTCTCCATCATCCTCACCAAGCCACCAATGTCACCAATTTTTCTTTCGTCGGTCAAAAGAGAAGTCGACGTGTCCGGGGGCCTTCGTCGGTGTCGCACGCACTAAATCGTGATCCCTTATTTCATTTCCGTGAATGGTGCAGCTTAAGAAAGTGTTTCACATCTCCAGCTTTCTTCCAAATAAGGCTCGAGGGGATTTCAGTTCGCAGTCAGTTTAGTCAAGTGGTCTGGCACCAAGATCCTTTTTTCACCCCCATCAACTGATTCACCTGTTCCATCAATGTTCAAGCCTTCAATACCGCTAGTTTGTGCTCATAGAGATCCAGCTTGTGATGGGTTTCAGTTCGGCTTCCAATATCCATCTTGTCTTGGCTTTTGATAGAGTAGCTTATCTGCATGGTCGCCTCAAGTTCCGGCTGCGTATTGCTTCCTCGTTGGGATATTCTAGTTTTGATGAATTCATGTTAAACATTATCAACTTCAGGTTATTCAAGCCAATTCTACATATAACAAGTCGGCGGGAACTCACAAAATCAAGTAGACGATCTAGATCGACGTTTACTAGGACCGACGATCGATGAGTAAGATGAGTTCCGGAGTTAATCGATGAGCCAGCAAATCAAGAAGAGAAAAGTTAAGCCAACTCAGATCAAGAATCGGTTACCCCGATCGATGGACCTCGAGATCGAAGATCGATGACGAAGCTGACTCAATGATGATCGAAAAGATAAGATGATCGATGATCGTACATTCAGACAGATGACCGATCGTAAGATGATGTTGTTGATCGAAGAGGAGCAACGAATACCCAGATCGTACGTGATCGGCATTAGATAAGATAACTGACGCAGAACTAACCCGATATAAGCAACCTGATGTACTAACTGGATGCCGCAGATAAACTAATATGCTGATTCGAGAAAGAGTATCGACCGATCAGTGAGTCGATCAGATTAGGCGAGAAGAAATCAGAAGAGAAGTCAACTGGCCGCGATCAATGAACTCTAACGCTAATGATGATCGATAGCTGAGCGCCAGCGACCAGTGTCAGGACGCTCCCGGTCGAAGAGTTTAACCTGCTAAAGGTAGTCTCGATCGGCTGTCCACAAGAGAAGTCCGTCAATCAAGAATCCCTCGAGGAAGTATCCCGAGACTCAAAAGAATCCTTCAAGACTCTGGAGAACCTCAAGACCAAGATCCCGCACATAAATATAGATTCACCGACGCGACCAACGAGTAAGACAACTAACTCGAAAAGTCAGAGTTATTAGACAGTACGGATTTGAATGACTCCATCCAACCAGAATATCTAAATCCACACTATAAATACAAGTTCTTCCTTCATTGGCCCATGGTGTGAAATGCTATGGAAAAACACCATCGAAGCTGTTATAGCCAAATCATCCAAAGATTTCCACCATAACACCGAGCAGTTAAATACACTCATATATTCAGCAGTGTTCTACTCCTGTGATCTAAGCACAAAATGTAATATCCTGTTTAGAGAGAGATTTTCCCAACCTCGCATTGAGGCTAAAACAAATGTAAGTGAAAAATCTCAAACTGAAGTTGGACACCAAACAACTATACTCAAACCGAAAGTGTCAGTTAAGTTTCATATATAATTTGCCATGGACTAATCCTACCTCAAAAGTGAGTGAGAACTCATTAAACATCTAAGAATCCCGCACAGAGGCAGAGTAATCCCGTGAGGGAGATAAGTCGAGAGAGCGAGAACTCATTAAATATATGTATCAGGTCGATCAATGTTTAAACTAAGCCTGGGATAAGTTGTTTCGCTTCGCCGATAGTAAGAGCGATTAGAGAATGATTCTAACCAATTATAAAATCGTGTGTCTTTTACCGCTTTATGTTCTTACTTATTATATGCATTTGATTATAAACAAACCCACACATCGATTTCAAGAAAAAAATTGGCATCACTATTCCTCACCTCGTTTATACGCATTACATGGTTTTTCACGACCAACACTACCGATAATGTCTTCCTTCAAGGCCCATAGTATCATCCACTTATCAAGACTCAACTTCAAATTTTTTTTCAATTCAATTTTTTAATCCAAAGATATAAAATGTTTCGTTCTTACTTTAAGATCCGCTTTTGAGCAAATTTTAATTTCTTTTAACACAAAGCTCCCTCCTTATCCTTCAATTTCGTAGGTCTCCACTTCTGTCTTGAAAAATCTTTTAAATTCAGATGTGATACCAATTAAAGAAGTCAATGTACTGGCCCCAATTATTTTATGGGAAAAAATCAAGGTAGACGAATACGGTCCTAATTAGTTCGCTGTACTTCTGGAGGATCCATCCGCCATTTGTTGCCATTCGCTGTTAACTAAGGCTCTATCACCAAGACGGTGTTTTAGTGTATCATCCGTTCCGATTAGGTGTATTTCTTTGTTAAGAAGGGCAAGTCCACCAGCTTTCTGGTTCTTGCATAACGAACTCATCAAACAATTCCATCTCCTCCTATCATTGTAGTCACCTCTCCCATTCTTTCACTGATTTCCCATGATCGAAATCCCCTATTACACAGCAATCACTTCCAACTCGATTCAAGACCAAATCGAGCGAATCCCATAAATCTTTTTTCCAGACAGCGTGATGAGTAAACATTGATAATACAATAGTTTTTCATCTTCTTCCAAAAACCATTGACCACTAAGAACCCCTCCCATACCACATGAACTAACCAAAAATCTAACTTGTTCCATATAATTAACCCCCCGCCAACCCATCAAAAATCCATGACCGTGATAATCAAAATTTGTGGTGTTCAGATAGACTTGCTGTGTATTGGTGTTCATCGAGGTCATCTCGCTTCCCCACGCAAGATAGATCTAAATCATGGTTTCTCAGATCATCTCTTAATTCTCTATTTTCTCCTTTCCTTCCCTAGTCCTTCATCATTGACACTCATTATCTTCCACGTAGATAAAGGTCACCTTCCCTTTTTTTTTTTCGCCGCTGCCTTTTCTATTGCTTTCATTTCTTTCTCTCTAGGATTTTCACCGATTTCGTAGTCCTCTTTTTTCCGCTCGGGATTCTTCAATCCTAATTTTTCCCCAAAGTCTAAACGCCTTTTTTGTGCCTTCTCGTTTAATTCTCTTTCTTCCTCAATGATTTTCCCAAGTCTAATTTCTGTGTCGACCTCGTGGTTTCGGCCCTTCTTCTTCTTCCAGCATTGACCACCACCTTTTCGCCATCGTTAAGGGTTCCACTAAGTTGTTTCTTTTGTTCGCTCTTCCTTCATTTGAGAGGTTGAGATGAATCGAGCGTACTAGGGCATTCGATTGAGGCGCCTCGCAGTTCAACTCATAGGTCTTCATGTTATTCGTTATCTAAACATTGGGTCATCTCGTCCTATCAAGGCGTTTCAATTTATGGTCAAGTTGGGATCATCATTCTCACCCCCAATTAATTTTTCACTGCGAGGCATTAATCGATATTGTCGTAGCTTTTGTTTCATTGGGCTTTAGCCGATTTTGACCAATGAGAATTTACTTTTCGCAAAATTCAGTTTCAGCACCACCGGATCGCCGTGATTGAAAAAGTTAATCACCCCAGGTCGTATGAGACGCGCCAAAGTTCGGTCCATACTGCCATTTATTGGTGCCCGCACTTTTTGACTAACGATTTTTGAATATTTCTACTAAGTCGAAAGCCACCCTTTCTCCACGCTTGTTGGCAGGACCGCATCTGAAGTTAAAGTGGTCCTCAGCCATTGGTCAACTAAAGATGGCCAGCCGCAATCATTATCGCGATCGCCGCTTCTGCTTTGCTGATCGCTCATCTCTCTCATCCGCCATGATTACGCTGCCGGGTTTCGCCCATATCTCCGCGATGGATCTCCACGAATCTCATCTTCAATCCTAACACTCATCCGACAGATCTAAAATTGCTAATCTATTCCATCCTCGCCGTCATCCATTAGATCCTCAAATTTTCCCACGAACCCTAACATGATAAATTTTTTCATTAACGAAAGCACTTCAATGCAAGTTTCGGGATTTCGGGAGGAGGTTTCAAAGAGGATCCGCATATTTCAACTTTCACTACACTCCGTGGTTCCTGGCCAATTTTGACTAGGTTCTAAACCTCAAGATGTAATAAGTTTCAGTTAACCCAGAAGACTCAAAGTTTGCAGAGAACAATATCATACCATTGTCCATATATGCTCTTATTAGTTTCAGGCACTCATCGCACTACGGTCAATAAACTCAAACCATTGCTTTCAAGTATTTTATAATCTGCCCTACTTTCTCCTTCCCTATCGATTGAAGCAGAACTATTATCGCTTCCAAGAAATTTGGTATTCCACCATCTTCAACATCAGTTTGGTACGAATGACCCACCTCCGTCCACGGAGACTAATTTCTTTCAACTTCATCGATGAAATATTTTGTTAGCCAGCCTTCTCCCTCCCTCCTCAGAGACGAGAACTGATTCCAAAGGTATTTGTGGGTCCTTCATCGGCTTGTTCCGGGGTGCTTCCGTAGTTCCGTAGATATTTATCTGCTCAGACTTTTCCCCAAGACACAAAATACGAAACGCCCTTTTTTCCTGAGAGCACTCTTCAGAGGGGATCGGGCGATCGATCTGGCTCTCACCCGTGTCGCCTCAACGCTTCGGGCTGATTCACCATGAATTGGATAGATTCACTTCAGCTTGGTAATGCAGCCAAAACCAAACCTCGCTCAACTTTTTCTCCACCCTCTCGATGTTAATATTGTCAGTTTAACACAACAAATCCAAATCTTCTACCCCTTTTGTCTTTTCCTTTCAGGAAACGAAAAGGTCTCATCTTTTCAATCAGCTGTTGGCCCACTTCTACATCTCCCCACCAGCAAGAGTCCTAGTTTTGGCAGATAATGTCACGCGACCGATTGGTCAAGATTCCAAACAAAGATTCCATTGCCTTCCTTGATATCGCATCTATCATCTCTCCTAAGGCTCGTTTGTATTACGCTTATGCCTCAATCGGGTCGCCACTTAAAGTGGCCTGAAAGTTTAGACCTAAGTTCTACCTCTCTTCTTTCTCTCACTATTTCATATCTCTCTCAAAGACACCACCTAATTTATTATGAGCTCTGGGAGAATTAACTATTGTATAAATTTATTGATTTTTGGTGCTATTAAGTGAGTATGACATTTGTTTAGTAGAATACATGTTTATGTTGTGCTTTTTCGATTAAAATATATCGAAGATTGATTAATTCTTGTTGGAGTGATCAACCCTATAAGATCAAACACAAACCACCTTAAATTTGAAGTTATTAGTCATAAATGAATATCTAAATATTGCAAATTGTCTCTAAACCACTTTTCTTTTTATATTTTTTTTATTTTTCATCATCTGGTTTGTTGATTTAGTTGGACTATTTTTTATTTGTTTTTTTAGTGAGATGCTTAGATAGCATTTAGAATTAGTTGTACTACACAGAACTTTCCTTTTAAAATCAATCGTGTCTGGGATAGTAATAAATACAATCTAAAATTGCTTTTACACCAACCATTCTCTCAAAATAACTGCATTTAATACACTGTAACTGCATATCAGAACTTCATGGCCGACTATGTTCACGGTTGGAAAATATGTAACACATGCAAGTAGAGTCTTGCGTGGCGCATTCTATATTGATTTTTAGAAAGTACAACTTATTACAATCAATCCCCTCGCAACTTATATTATTTAACATATCGGAAGTTAGAAACATTTTAACAGAATAAAACAGATATTCAATATAATAAATTATATAATTTAAAATACATACAGACTATGGAGGAACCGACCAAGCTTACTGTGAGATCCAATCTTTTATCAACCTCTACTAGAGAGATTAAGGACTTAAAGATTCATCCCTTCCTATTCCAATAATCCAAATTTATTAAAAAGGTTGAAATTTTGTATAAAAAAATCTACTATTATTTGGTTAAAATCTAATGAAAAAAAAAAACGACGGAATCACTGAAATCAGTATTTCAATCCCCATTTGAAGAAAATTATTATATGCATTATTTGTGTGGTGTAATTAATTTATAAATTAATTTGTATTTTTAAATGCACAAACCTTCTATAAAAATTTATTCATAATATAAAATTGATCAGTATTGATTTTTATTTTTTATATTTTAATTGTTTTTAAAATAATATTTAATTGAAGTAAATAGTCTCGATCCCGGCCCATTCTTTTCATCTCCTTGTCGTTAAGGTGGATAAGGCTTTTAAGAACTCAAAACAAGACTCCAAGTTGGGCTCGATGGATTCGGCCACAAATACTAAGTCTTTTTTTATTGGGCCCGTTTTAATCTTAAATGTGTGAGCCTGTAAATATAAATTAAATAATAATAAGGTACAAATGAAATCATAAGCGTTTTTAAATTGGGGGTTAATAAATAAATTGCTCTATATTATTGTTTTTTTTTTTTACAAACCACAAATATATACTATTTTCTTTTAATAAAAATGCAATATGTATTAAGAAAATCGATAGATTCCAACCCATTTATTTATTATTTTTGAAATCTTTTCATCGAATTTCTTCACACTCGATATTCATAAAATACTTTTGGAAGATTACAAGATATACAACATATTATTTATAGTGATATTTAAATTGGAAAGTTAAAAAATTAAACGAAGTTAAAATTTGTTTTAAAAAATAGTACAGATTTCAATTTATAAAAAAATAGTACAAGTTGTAATTAATTAACCCTAAATTTAGAATGGCCTCACATTGTAAGTAAATACTTAAAGACTTCTTTCGCACCAATTTAGAATTTTTTCCAGCGGTTTTTTTTTTACTATATTTTAACTTTTGAATAAGACCCGACTTAATCCAAGCCCAACCCAGAATCTTAATTACACCTGGACATTTGGACTCGGCCGACGATTCCTAATTCCCACCTGAATGGTTCAGTGATTCGGATTTGGGTTTATGATTTTGGGTTCAGTTTTTTGGGTTAAGGGTTCGTGTTCAAGGTTCATGTTCGGAGAACGAAAAGAAATAAGTAGTGAAATCACTCAAGTTCTAGTGTGGTTAATTCAATTAAAATCAATCCATAATTACACCGTGATTTAACGTACAAGTAATACAAATATCACTCCCACATTAGACTTCACAATCCCTATATCGACTTAAATAAAAGGCTACGGTAATATTTGAAACCTTAAATCATTTTCTTTTAAAAATATTTAGATTGTATTTTGCGTTTTTTTCCGGCTTTTTTTCAATAGGAATTAAGCACAATTATTTATAGATGTCCCTAACTTGAAGTTGATTGCTACTAGTATAGTAGTATCTTTAAATACCTTTTCAGGGTATAATTATTAAACTGGACATATAATTGCATTGGATTACCAGTACAGTAGGTTTAAAATTTTAATAAAAGTAAATAATAAAACTATATGCATTAATTATAATTTATAAGCTATAATCCAACTTCTGAAACTAGCTAGTTGGGGCCCGAAAAAAAAATTAGTTGCTAGTTACTTGGGATTTATAGATTAAAATTCTTTTTTATATAGAAAAAATGTAAGAAATAATAGAATTTAAAATAACTTTCAAATATGTAATTTAGATAAAACTTGAAATAAATATAATAGGTAATGCATATGATTTGGGTCTTATACGATGATTGGGACGCACCGCCAAGACGCATAGTCTATTTTAAAAATGTACAATTTATGTAATGAAATATAATTTGTTGCAATCAAAACGGTAATTTATATTACTTAAATAAATTGTGGATGTTTCTCGCAAGTAATATGTTGTATTTTTCAATGCAGAATCCAGAAAGTATATTTTAAAATAAGGTATGGAAGTGCACGGTGGAGATCCCCTCACGATATATTACTCTCCTGGCCCCGATCTTATTTACATAATTATCGGTATGTCGAGTTTATGAAAAATGATAAAGTGTTGTTAGGTATAAAGAGTAGTTACATTTCTCTTCCACTTTTTAATACATGTTATTTAGTAAATTAAATACAAATTAAGATAAATTTTTTCAATATTGTCCTCAATTAATTAGACCACAATAAATAAATATCCCTAAATTAGGAGAAAGATAAATTGAAAGATTTGTGGGAGATTAAATATGAGTTGAAAATTAATAGGGGTGAAATTGAGATACTTGAGAAAAAAGTAGTCAAAATGACATTTATTGAAAAATAGTGTAAAAAGCTAAATGAAATGTATTAAAATTCGATGAGAATATTTTTACGTGATAAAGGACAAAAGTATAAAGTGAGTTTCTATTTAAGAAAATGTGTAAACAAGATTGGGACGCCTAAAAAGTTTTAAATAATGTAAACAAGATCTAGATGTTGGGGAGTAATTAATATGCATTCATTTTTTTAATTGAAAAGGTTCTACACCTATTAAAATAAGTTATTACTCCCTCAGCCCTGCATCATTGCTACCGATTTCTTACCATTGCTTAAGTAGCTTAATTTGTATTAATAAATGAAATGACAAAGGACTTGTGTTTATGTATTGATGTGAGAGACTACCCTCCCTTAAAAAGCCACTTTATCATTTCTCAATTATTAATACAAAATTCGCCGCACTAACGCGCTGTAAAAGTTTCAACCGCGATAAATCGATTTTAATTTTTATAGAAGAATAAGTAATAGCATATGTACACGATAGAGTGACTAACATCAGGGCATTTGTGTCCACCAATTTACATAATATAATTTTTTTCATTTTTTTTTATCTATATATATAATTTATGTTTTTAAGAATTAATTATTATTTTAAATTACAAATGTAATGCAAATTCTATTTTTCAATTAATTATTCTCTCAATTTCTCTCACATCTAGAAATTAAAATACTATTTTTAGACAAAAATAAGATAAAACATCATTACACTATTTGCACCAATCAATTTATGCAATTAATTTTTTTTTTCTATTTAGTTTTTTATAGTCGCACTGAATCTAATGTGTCTCGAGTATTCATGTCTCACCCGTCCGAATAGGTTATGATTTAGGGTTCATAATTTAGTATTTAGGGTTAGAGCCCATCCAAATAAAATTAAATCCGAAGCCAAGATATAAACATCAATAAAAAAATAAAAGAGAAATTCATCCTCACCATTGTCTTGGTCTTTCCCGTTTTGAAAAACTTCAAGAAAAAACATTAGCATCAACCCATTTGTTTTTCATATGGAACGGGAGAGCCGAAAGCTATACCATGGACTCAAATTTCCCCAATTTGTGCTGTTGTTGACTCATGGACACATCTCGATGTTCAAATTAATGGGAGATGTATTTGCTGGCCAACAAATATCGGATGGGTTATGGGGAGCGGTGGTTACTGGTTAGTGTAGTATTTTAATTTATGAGCCAGAAAGAGAGAGAGAATAATTAAACTGGAAAAAAGAATATTATATTTATGGTATAAAAGGTAATCAAATCTTAAAATTATATATAGATAAAAATGGAATTATTATTGGCATCGCTAATGCGCATGTGAATATTGAAAATATAACAATCACTTACTTATATCATTCCCTTGCATTTTTTATTTATATATTCATACTATATATTTTTAAAAGTTGAGTAAATTGTTCAATTAATGCATGTAGAAAAAGAGAAAGTAAAATTGAAATATGATAATTGAATGCTTTAGCTAATTACAAAAAATAATAATTCATTTAAAACGGAAAATTTCTGAAATAATATTTATATTAAAATGAAGGAGGAAGCTTTTATATATAATCTACTCAATATAGTTGGCAATGAGTAACTGAGTAAGTATAAAGTGAGGAAAATAGACTAAATTGTAAAAATTAAAAAGGATCCCTTCTCCGTGTGTTGCTGAATTTTTACCCACATTCCTAATCTCAAAAAAAGAGTTCAATCCCAATTCTATTTGTTTCCACACTAGTCATGTCTGTTATAGGAGAAAGGAAATAATTTTATTCTTCATTACATTTCTAATGCATTTATTTATTTTTTAAAAATATAAGCTCACACTTCCATATATCAGAAAATTATAAGACATGGGGTTGAATATATTATATACACACTGTTATTAGCTAAAAATAACAAGACAAAAAATATGTGGAGACTTGAGCCACCGCTAATTGATTTTTATAATATAACTATTATTTAAGAGAATATATCACTATTATGATAAAAAATTATCATTACATACTTCTCTTCGATTCATAAAGTTTGTCCGCTTTGACATTTTGTATAAAATGAGAAACATATTTTTTACAATTTTTACCCTTTTTGAGTTAAACTAAATATGGATATACCAACTCAATTATCAACTAAATATTCATATGTTTTGTGTCTATACCATGAGATAGAGAGGAGAGAGAGGAATGAGTCAAAATTGAATGAGAAGAAATTTAAGGAATGTGCAAAATTTGAGAGAGATAATGATGAAACGTAATGCAAGGGTAAAAGAGGAAGAAACATGAAAAAAGCTAAAACCCACAAACTTTTGGAAACAAGATATAAGCCCAAAAGTACAAACTTATGAACAGAGAGATAAAAACTATCAACGCCTAAAAAAGTAAATTATATTTATAAACAGCCAAATTTTTTGTATAACAAATAATTTTTTTGGTACATAATAAGTGATAAAGTTCGATGTATAGACTGCTCGAGTGTTACTCAAATTATGATTAGATAATGATTGTGGCTTAAATACTTAGTTAATCAAACAACAAAATATGTCTTAATTCAATTGAAGATATTAATCAAAAGAGTAAATGTCAGAATTTTGCCTTGAATAACTTTTTTTTCGATCTTCTTTGTGATCTTTATATGTCCTATTTGAGACATAAGATAGGAACCATTGGTTCCTTTATTGCCAACCCTTGGGCTAAGAGTCAACTACAACATTAGTCGCTTGAAAGAGAATTTTGTGTGGTGTTACATGCTTCCATCTCGGCCATTTGAGGTTTTAAAAGGAGTCATGATGTCCGAACTCTTAACTAGTCGTTGTCTTAGCTGTAGGCGTAACTTGTTTTACCTCATTCTTTCCATATTTGATCACCCGCATTTTTGTCATGTTCCGGCCATGATTTTTTCTTAATAGTGATCTTCATTTAATGTCCCTCGAGATCTCCTCGAGCAAGACTGGATCTTTTACTTTATTTGTTCCTCGACACTCATCGATGATCATTCTTTGTTGATTTTCTTTCCTTTATATAGCATCTTTTCCTATTAAGGCCCTGATCTAGCACGAGATTCTGCTGTTCGGCTTCCACTTGCTCTTATTCATCGTGGTCGCGGTTGAGTCTGGCTGCCCGAGGATGATCAATAGACAAGCTTGACGAGGACGATCTTCCTAATTTGTGCTAACTCTGGGTAAACTCAAGGTGTATATAATTTCAGATCGCCTTATCGAATCGGCCTAACCTGGTTCAATTCCAGTGGACTCTCAAACCTTATACTCTGGAGCACAATACTCACTATAACCAATTTATTGATCTAACAACAAAGTTTTTAGTTCAAAATTTCAAATGTACTTTCAATTACATTTTTCATATAGTATAGGTCTCCTATGGCATCAATTTATCAGATCGCAAGTAACCCTCGGTAAGTATTTTTAAAACATGCAATTTTATTGATACAAATTATATATTAAAAAATATACTTGTTTTGCATTCCACAAGATCTAATGTACACGACTTATTTTCAGATATCAAATCACGGTTTACATGTTTCCCTGCCTTCCCATCTAAAGCTACAGTAGGTCGTCAGGCAAACTGCTCTGCCTTCGTATTGTTGCCAAGAATATTGCTACGGTTTATTTATTTCGCTTTGAGTTCCTGATTTGTTCGAGTTTAAGGACACCAGCGCGGTCCCCCAATTTTGTGATTGCTATGCATCGGGTCATTTGCCCTCGCCCACGAACAATGAAAGTGCCCGATTTGCTCCGCCTCTTGAGATGAGAGTCATGAGATATATTCAAGTGCCTTTGGAGGGTGATTTCGCTATGGAAGGATTTTTGATCAAAGATTCGTGGAGGAATACTCCAATGAGAAACACTATTTATTTTTAAAGACTAATCTCTTGAAGAGCATCTCCTTCTCAAATAAATTGTTGCAGAACAAATAATCGTTAAGAGATTTAGACAAGAAGATTTTGTAACACAAACAAGCACTACGAGATAAGAGTCAGATTATCGCTTTATGATTGTATATCATAAGAACTTAAATGCAAGAAGCGAATTTGAAGAGGGTTTGGCAAGTGGTATGAATTTCTTTAGCTTATTTCGGGTCATAAATGGTTCTATTTATATCAAGCGTGAGAGATGAGCCCACTTCCTTGTAGCTATAAGTACAATGGGTTTAAAGTTACTCCCGAGAAACATTAAATGCTACAAGATTTACGTGATTTGCCTTTTGAGGTCGCGGAGGTCGCCTCGAGGCACGCCGACCAGCACCTCGGCCGACTTCACCTACAAGTAGCTTCCAGATTCGCGACTTTCACTGCTGGTGACTTCGATCCGGCTATTCGTGAATCGCCTCGCCGCTTTTATTCACCTAAAACCTATTTGAGGTTCTTCACAATACCGTTCGATATCTATCCACAACAGATGCATCGCTCGTAGATGGCGTTAGTCCGAGTCTCAAGGTCGCTCGATCGCACATCACTGCTTTGGGCCAAGTCTTTCCGCTATACGGGTTTTGCTGATAAAAATTCCATCTTCTTTTTATCACGGGTATCTGTGCTCGGCCAACTCACATGATTCACACAACAAAATATGTATACATACAATGATATTTAGAAAATAGTATGACTGTGAACTCGGATTGTTCATTAATATATCGTTTGTTCATTACATTTATTAACTAATGTAAGCTTTTTATATACGGAAGAAAACCCTATATAATAATACTCTATATATTAATAAATTTTCTATAAGAATAAAAC